>OV121118.1:26533908-27063908 GCA_921293315.2 Nemurella pictetii
GAAGTGATTCTCATCAGGAAACCTGCTGACATTCCGGTGGGGTAATACGTTGTTTACTAATTGTAACTTGCCTATTAGTTTATCATTGAGTAGGGTAATTACTTTAACCGTCAAACGCAGTGAATGGGCGTTTGGGAGGAGCCACTTGAATGCCGTGGTGATCAGCTAGCGACGGTAATATGTGATGACGTAAGTCATTTAAATAATTTATTCATAAATAATCAAAATTTAAAAATAGTTCATTTCAATATAAGAAGTATTCGTAAACATTTTGATGAATTATGTATTTTACTGGATGGACTGAAATTTGATCTCGATATTGTTGTTTTGACTGAGACTCAATTGATTGCAGATGAACCTTTTGATATCCCGGGCTTTAATACCTTTCTCTTTAATTCGCTTCACTCTGCTCACGACGGTGTCATGGTTTTAGTTAATTCAACCCGCATTGAAAACGCCACAGTTGAATTAGAACAAGAATTAATTTTATCTGCCAACGCGGCTAGAATAACTTTTTCATTTGGAGTTGAAACGTATATAGTGTTGGCTATTTACCGATCACCGTCGACAAATCTAAACATTTTTTTACCTGATCTAGAGAGGCTTCTAGTAGCCTTACCAACAGTTACAAATCAAATATTAATTGGAGACATAAACCTAAATATCTTAAATAGGCCTACTTGTGACAGGGTAACTAACGACTACCTGAACGTTCTAAGCTCGCTTGGTTTCTTATCTTGTGTTAATTGTCCGACACGAGTCACATCTACATCTAGCACGTGCATTGACCATGTATTCATAAAATCCTCAAAATGCCAATTCATCTTACCTGCACTCCTAAAAGTAAATATAACTGACCATTACCCAATTTTTTGCGGTTGGACAGTAAACAATACTACACTAAAAAACAGCTCTGAGGATGAGGAAGGCAGAGTGTCAAAAATAAACCTGGATATATTCAAATCTTTACTAGAAAAGGAGCAATGGATAGATGTATATGAACAAAGAGATGCTAACCAGGCGTATGACCTTTTCTTGGATACTTTTAAAAAACTTATTGATAAGGCTTCATACACAATAACAAGAAAGATAAATTCAAAGAACAAAAAAATAAAGCCATGGATTACATCAGGTTTAATTGTCTCAATAAGGACCAGAGATGCAATGCACAAAAAGATAGTCAAAATGCAGAAATGGGCAGATGATAATAATGAGGCCTTTGTTAGTTTAAAAGAAAGATATAGAATATATAGAAATTTCATTACTCGACTTATTTACAAAACTAAAATTGATTACTACACGAATATAATAAATTCAAATAAGAATTGCCCAAGAAAACTGTGGTCGACTATTAATAATATTACAGGAAGAAAGATAAGAAACTCTCTCCCCATAACTGAGCTACTTGTAGATGGCCGTGTATGTAAGGTTTCAGACGAACCACAAACAGTAGCTGATGAAATGGTCGACTACTTTTCTAACGTAGGAGAGAATTTAGCAAATGAAATCAAAATGGCCAGTAATAATAGCCTAAGGCAGAGTAAATCTAGTACGCTTCGAAATACGCAAGGTTATCATTCCAATAACAATAATCAGACTGGCTCTATGTTTCTAACCCCTATAACTTATAAAGAAATATATAATATTATTTTAGGTCTCAAAGACAACTCTGTATGTGGATTTGATCTCATTGAAGTAAAAACGATAAAAACTGCTAATATGGATATTGCACACCCTTTAGCCCACGTTTTTACTCTCTGTCTTGAAACTGGTGTTTTTCCACATAGCCTAAAAACTGCAATTATTGTTCCATTGCACAAAGGTAATGACCGATCGAAATCGGGTAACTATAGACCTATATCGCTACTATCTCACTTTTCAAAAATCCTAGAAAAATGTATAAAATCTAGGCTGATGAGTTTTTTAGATAAGAATAACATACTATCCCCAAATCAGTTTGGTTTTCGGCCAGCGAAAGGTACGGACGATGCCATCTATGCATTAACTAGTCATCTCCATAGTGCCCTGGACAATAATCAAAAGGTTTTGGCTGTCTTCCTGGATTTAGCAAAGGCTTTTGATACAGTAGATCACTACATTTTATTAGAAAAGCTACAAGCACTAGGAATTCGTGGAATTTCTTTGGAATTATTTAGAAACTATCTGGCGAACAGAATGCAAAAGGTTAAAATAGGAATTACTTTCAGTAAAGAAAAAGAATTAAAATATGGAGTCCCTCAGGGAACTGTTCTCGGACCAGTACTATTTCTTTTATATATAAATGAATTATGTGACCTCCAAATTGATGGCAGAATCTTGACCTATGCTGATGATACAGTGCTCGTGTTTAATGATTCTGACTGGCAGATGGTGTATAAGAAAGCTAATAAAATGTTGAGTCTTGTTCTCCAGTGGTTAAACGAAAATTTATTAACGCTAAATAAAAATAAAACTATCTATGTACCTTTTACCATAAGTTCTAAAACACAACCAAGCCCGGATCTGTCTCTAAAGCTGCATACTATAACCTGTCCGCGTAATCATTCTTGTGATTGTTATGTGCTACAAGCAAATAATCAGGCCAAGTACCTGGGTATTATAATTGATAAACACCTTAGATGGAATGCCCATGTTGCAGAAATAGTAAGAAAACTTAGAAGCATTATGTATGTATTCTATCGACTCAGAAAATATGTAAATAGAGCAATGATCATGAATATCTATAAAGCACTAGGACAGTCTATTTTAGAGTATGGCATTATAGGTTGGGGAGCTGCAAATACCACACATATCAAACCTGCAATGACAATTCAAAAACTAATATTGAAAGTATTATTAAACAAACATAAGCAGTACTCGTCAGATTTGATCTTCAAAGAAACTGAGGTGTTAGACATAAGACAACTATACATTAGGAGAGCAATTACTCATGTTTTTAAAAATTATAATTTGTACAAGTTCGAACTTGCAGACTTAACACCTATTCACAATACGCGTAGCACCACTATTGACCTAAGGCACACTTTGAGAATACCCCGACGTAATAAAACAACTGGACAGAACAATGTTGACTACCTTGGCCCGAAAATATACAATTCTATACCAATTGAAATTCGGAGGGAAAGTAAATTTTCTAGTTTTAAAAACAAAGTATCAAAATGGCTAAAAATGTTAGGAATAGTTTCATGTTCAGAATTATTTAGTGTTTAAAGTAATTTCTAAACTATCACCTGGTTTGTTATGTCCTTTTCCTTCGCATATCTGCTAAGAATAATGAGTCTATTATATGAGATTATATGAGATGTTAAGTTTTGTATTACTACATTAAAGAGAAGATTTTGGGTTACGTTTATATAGGAAGCTTCTACTCCTACTCACTGCTGAGAACTAAGTAATTTAAATAATTTTGTTAATAATCAGCCCGCGCACAAGGTATTTCCTTATGCGGGCTTCACCTTTTTGTATATTACTGCTTTATTTGTAAAACATGTAATGTATAAATGTGTGAATAAAATGTTAATGAAATGAAAAAAAAAAAAAAAATGAAAAAAATGAAATGACGTGTTCCTCGGCTCAAGTGAAGCAGCCAAGGGCGGACGCTGCAACAGTTCAAAGCGGGTGGCTCGATGCATGACGTGCTTTAATGACGCGCTCCACGGAGAGAGTCTTGCCGGTGGAGTGAACTCGTCGCGGAGCCTGCGACGAACAATGAGACCTGCCGGCTTCTTCTTGACTACTTGACAAATCCAGTCGCTGCCGTTCCTCATTCTTTCTGCGTTCATTCGACATGGATTACCTGCACACATAGTCTACAAATTACTTACTCTTATAAGATACGTGTATTTTCCTAATCTTACAGCACGTTCAAATCAAACGAGTATATCGACTCGGTGACCAAGAACGTGCAGTGGAAAGCTGAGCATTGAACATCACAGTTTTATGACAGTGTTAATGAGTAAGACAGCCTGCTGCTGCTGCTGCTGCTGCTGCTGCTGCTGCTGCTGCTGCTGCTGCTGCTGCTGCTGCTGCTGCTGCTGCTGCTGCTGCTGCTGCTGCTGCTGCTGCTGCTGCTGTTGCTGCTGCTGCTGCTGCTGCTGCTGCTGCTGCTGCTGCTGCTGCTGCTGCTGCTGCTGCTGCTGCTGCTGCTGCTGCTGCTGCTGCTGGTGCTGCTGCTGCTGCTGCTGGTGCTGCTGCTGCTGCTGCTGCTGCTGCTGCTGCTGCTGCTGCTGCTGCTGCTGCTGCTGCTGCTGCTGCTGCTGGTGGTAAACCGACAAACCACGTGCCTACAAAACCTAGACTGCAGTCAGCTTCACGGGCTGTCTACGATTGACTGCTACCTGTGATAAAAATACGTTTAATTTTCATATTAAACACTTTTAAGTTTTAATCCATGTTTAATTTCCTCCCGTTGTTCTCTCTGCTCGCTATTCCCTGCAGCCACGGTCCAACGGTCCATGGCTGTAGCACAGCAGCGCTCTGCTAACAAATTTAAATTGCTTAACTTTTGCAGGAGTGATAATTGTGCATGGGTACATCGGGGAACGAGGTTGTTCCCGGCGCAGCGGAACAAACAACGGCTTCGGTAAGAGAGCAGCAAACCACACGGCCGTCGAGGCGTCTATTAACATGACGGAGTGGCAGCTTCCGAACGTTGACCAGGAACCGGCCACGTCCCGCACAAGCCAGGGTGCGAGCATCTCCTCAAAGCACGCTGCTCTCTTATATCCTGCATTCGTGACTACCTCTCTAGCCGTCACCCGGTTCATATACCTCCTAGTGCATCCTAGTGCATCCTTGTAACGAGTTACATGTTTTCGATACGAACAGTATCGAAAACCAGTTTAGAACATTCGAGTAGCCAAAACTACCTGGGTCGGGACCCTTCTGGAATATTCGAGGAGCTTGGATAATTCTAGAAGGTGTCACTTATATAAAGGAGGGACAGGCGGTATGAGCGAGTCAGTCTGGATATAGCTTTTGAAGTGTAACGAACAAGTGTATTTGTAGAGTGAAGAATAAATAAGTTTAAATAGAGAGCACGGTTTTAGTTATTTTACCTGGGAATAAATAACTTGGCGCCCAAACCCACAGCGTTATAATTTGGCGTTTAGCGGAAGCGTTACAAATTGGCGCCCAACGTGGGGCAAACGGTTGAAATTCGTGGTGAAGATGGAAATTAACAGGCTGTCGAAGGATGAGTTGACCTACGAACTAAGTATTCGCGGGATCACCGAAGTCGCCACAGTTGAAGAAATGCGTAAGTCCTTCCGACAGTTGCTGAAGCTAGAACGTGAAGGGAAATTAGTCATGCCTTCGATCGTTATGGAAGTCAAAGGAGAGATCAGGAGTTGCGAAGAGAAACTGGTGGAAATAGAATCGTTGCTTCTTACTTTCAAAGGAGGCCGACTAGATCCAGTTTATAAATTAATCGACAGTAAGTTGACGCATGTGCTTGGAAGGGCCGAGAGAATTCAAGCCTTGGAGTCATCGGATATGACGTCCCGGTCGACCATCTTACGCAAGGTTCTATCATTATACAACCAACTTAATTCTTCGGCCGAGGGAGCAATGGACGAGTCCGACGAGGAAGCAAGTCCTGAGCTTCCCGATGTTCATGAAGGATTCGAGAAATTCATTTCTAAAGCGGAAGGCGGTCGTATCAAGGAGACTCCTGTCAAAAACGATAAGACTATTCATCATTCGGTAATTCGACATCAGACGCCTGTGTGCCAATGGAACCTTCGTTTCTCGGGAGACGAAAATAGTCTTAGTGTCCACGAATTTCTTGAAAGAGTTGAAGAATTAAAGACTGCCAGGAATGTGGACGACGAAGATCTTTGGAGATCGGCGATTGACCTCCTGGAAGGAAGTGCCCTTATGTGGTTCCGCACCGTGAGAAGGCAGTTTAATTCGTGGGATCACTTTGTCGTAGGCCTTAAAGAGGAGTTCCTTCCGGTGGATTATGAAGAGAAGCTCTGGGAGGAAATTAAAAGGAGAACACAAGGATCTGGGGAGAAAGTGGGTCAGTACGTACGCACCATGCTATGCCTGTTTGCGAGGCTACCCAACCCGGTAACAGAGCAATCAAAACTCAGGATTCTAAAGAGAAACGTCTTACCATATTTGATCGAAGCACTCAGCTGTTTGGAGTTTGAATCTGTGGATGAATTTTCAAAGATTTGTAAGAAATTGGAACTAGGAAAGATCCAAGCAGAGCAATATCGACCCCCACCAACAGATAGCCGGTCCTTGTTGGAACCCGATCTGGCATACCAAGGTAGAAGACATGCAATCGCAGGTGCTAACTCGACCAACATGAGTAAGATCACGAACCACGGGAGGGCTATAGAAGCCAGAAAACAATACGACATCCCTCAAGAAAAAGCAAGGAAAACCTTCTGCTACGGCTGTGGGGCGGTGGGCGTTATCCGCCGATCCTGCAAAAATTGCAATAATTCGGAAAACGAGAGGGGAGAAAATTTGCGATAGGTCCTCGGCAATTTTCTCCGACCAGAGAAGAGGACGCATTACAAGAATTGACGGGAGGAGAGATGCAACTAGACCAATTACTCTTTATGGGAAAAGATGCAAGAGCTTACCTTTTCGTGAAGATTATGGGGATTCATTTAAAGGGTTTATTGGATAGTGGCGCCAATCGCACCGTGATTGGAGGTGAAGGATGGAGGTTTATCTCCCAATTAGGGTTGAAGCGGAGCATGGAGAAAGTAAACACGTTCATCACTGTGGCGAGCGGACAGCGATGCGCAGTCGATTTTGTCGTCTATATCCCATTCGAACTAGAAGACCGCCTCCGAGTGATACCTGTGTTGGTGGTGAAGAGCTTACCGATCATCCTAACCCTGGGCATAGATTTTTGGAAGATTATGGGTATCATTCCGAATGTAACCACTGCGACCTGGACCTTTACGAACCCGAATGTGGAACAAGATGACTACAACACTGTGGATTCCATAGAAGAAAAGTCAATCCGCGAAGAAGAAAGAATGAAACTCGCCGAAATAACAACGCGATACTTGGCGAAGATGTCCGAGAATTTGGGATGTCACAGGTCGATCGAGCACAGGATTGATACAGGCAACGCTTCGCCAATAAAACAACGGTATTATCCAGTTTCTCCGGTAGTACTGCGGTCAATCCACAATGAACTGGATAATATGATCAAGCTAGGAGTAGTGGTAAAATCAAAGAGTCCATGGTCGTCGCCTATGCTTTTAATCAAGAAAAAAGACGGTTCCTACCGATTTGTGGTGGACTTTCGCAAAGTCAACGCTGTTACCGTCAAAGATGCATATCCGATACCTTATGTGTCTTCTATTTTGGATCGCCTGCGAGAAGCGAGATATCTTTCATCTTTGGACTTGAAGAGTGCCTATTGGCAAGTGCCTCTAGAGAAAGATAGTCAAGAAAAAACCGCGTTTACGGTGCAAGGAAGAGGACTGTTCCAATTTACCCGGATGCCTTTCGGCCTACATAACAGTGCGGCGACTTGGCAACGACTGATCGATCAAGTTTTAGGTCACGACTTGGAACCGTATGTCTTTGTTTACCTTGACGACATCATTATAGCCACGTCTACCTTTGAGAAACACACGGAAGTCCTCGAAGAAGTTCTCCGGAGGTTAAGGGCGGCGAACCTTACGATCAATAGAGAAAAGTGTGAAATTGGAAGAAAGGAGTTAAGATATCTCGGCTATGTGGTGGATCAGTACGGTCTGCACGTCGACCCTGAGAAGATCAGCGCTATCTTGGACTATCCTGCACCTAAGTCAAGCAAGCAGGTAAAGCGTTTTGTGGGAATGGTGTCGTGGTATATGCGTTTTATACCTTCATTCGCCATCCTCATGTCCCCACTTCATAATTTGACACGCAAGAACGTCCAATGGAACTGGACTACAGAGGCCGAAGAAGCTTTCAGACAAGTCAAAGAAAAGTTAGTTACGCCTCCTATACTCACTTGCCCGGATTTTGATCGTCCTTTTTCGGTACAAACGGATGCATCCGCCTATGGTATCGGGAGTGTGCTATCTCAAGAATTTGAAGATGGAGAGAAAGTGATCGCTTATTATAGCCGGTCTTTGACGAAAGAAGAGAGGAATTACTCGCCGACCGAACGGGAGTGTTTGGCCGTCATTTGGGCTATTGAGAAGATGCGCCCTTACCTGGAGGGTAGCCGTTTCTCGGTAATTACCGATCACCATTCTTTATTGTGGTTAAACAATTTAAAGGATCCCACTGGAAGACTAGCCCGCTGGGCTATCAGGTTGCAACAATTCGATTTTGACATCAAGCATAGGAAAGGTAGTGAACATGTTGTGCCGGATGCTTTGTCGAGAGCGATAAGCCCTGTCCTCGACCTCATCACCGTCCACGAGCAAGTAGCGGATAAATGGTGGAACAAGATGAAGTCAAGAGTCACCGGAAATCCTCAGAGTTTCCCGGATTGGAGGGTGGAAAATTATAATCTATATAAGAAGGTCAACGATAATTCTCAGCTTGACATGGGATTAGGGAGCAATTGGAAAATTGTCATCCCAAAAGATCTGAGGAACAAAGTGTTACACGAATCCCATGACGCCGAAACCTCAGGGCATCTCGGTATTTTTAAAACCTGGAAAAGAATTGCCGAATGTTATTATTGGCCAGCCATGAAGAGTGATGTTCGCAAGTACATAGGGAAATGCCACGTTTGCGCCCAGTATAAAGTGGAACAATGCAAGCCCGCCGGATTAATGGGACACCGACGGATGGTTTCAAGGCCATGGCAAATGATTTCGTCCGATTTAATGGGCCCGTTCCCTCGGTCTTCAAAGAACAACAAGTACTTATTAGTTGTATCAGATTTCTTTACCAAGTTCACATTGCTGTTCCCGCTGAGAGAAGCTAGGACTGCTACGATTTTGAGACGCCTCGAGGACCAAGTTTTCCTGATATATGGGGCTCCGCAATATCTACAGTGTGACAATGGCCCACAATATACGAGCTCTACCTTCAAGGCCTTTATGAAGAAGTTCGACACGAAGATCATTTATAATCCCAGTTACCACCCACAAGTTAACCCAACTGAACGGGTAAATCGGGTTATTAAAACTATGATCGGGAGTTATATCCGAAACAAGCATAACCAATGGGATAAACACATCCACGAAGTTGGGTACGCGATAAGATCAGCCAAGCACCAAAGTACTGGTTGCACCCCGAATCTCTTAAACTTCGGACGCGAGATTAATCTATCTGGGAAGTTCCACGGTGATGCTGATACGGTACCCGAAAATGCCCCTATAGAAGTCGGGAATCGCCAAAACTTGATCGAAAGACATAGAAGATTAGAAGAATTGTACGAGGAAGTCCGACTCCGACTCAAGAAAGCATACGATGCCAACCAAAAGGTGTACAACCTACGACGACGCCACAGGGAATTCGAAGTCGGAGAAGAAGTTTGGAAGAGGAATTTTGCACAGTCTAACGCAGCTAATAAGTTCACCGCGAGTTTAGCGCCGAAATACACCGGCCCTTTTGTGGTCAGGAAAAAGAGGTCCCCGTTGGTCTATGAACTGGTCGATCAACAGGGTAAGCCAATTGGTAACTGGCATACCAAAGATTTGAAGCCGGTACAAAAAGTCGAAACCGAAGATGACTGCGACATCGCCCAAGAAGAGGACTTTTCAGAAAATGAGTCAGAAGTTGAATAGTTTATTTTTGTATTACATTAATGGTATTTTGTATTTTTGTTAAGATAGGGGGTAATGTAACGAGTTACATGTTTTCGATACGAACAGTATCGAAAACCAGTTTAGAACATTCGAGTAGCCAAAACTACCTGGGTCGGGACCCTTCTGGAATATTCGAGGAGCTTGGATAATTCTAGAAGGTGTCACTTATATAAAGGAGGGACAGGCGGTATGAGCGAGTCAGTCTGGATATAGCTTTTGAAGTGTAACGAACAAGTGTATTTGTAGAGTGAAGAATAAATAAGTTTAAATAGAGAGCACGGTTTTAGTTATTTTACCTGGGAATAAATAACTTGGCGCCCAAACCCACAGCGTTATAATTTGGCGTTTAGCGGAAGCGTTACATCCTAGTGCATACTAGTGCATACTAGTGCATACTAGTGCATATTAGTGCATCCTAGTGCATCCTATTCCTCCTAAACACACAAGTTCTCGCATGCAGGGCTTTGTCTAAAGCAGCCGACGAAGAAAGATAAAACACGTGTTCTGTCTGAATTGCGGTGAGGTTGCTACACTAACTGCAAACAACGTATAATTTTTACTTAAATATCTAACTCTTTGTATCGCGATGCTGAACCTGACAGCGACGTGCCAGCTGCAGCCAGCCAGCGACTCAGGTTCAACGTACAAATGTAGAATTGTTGCCTGGCCGTTGGAGTGTTATTGCTCGGCGAGACAAGCCAACGAGTCCGGATGGAAGAGTTGCAGCCGGCTGGGATGGGTTGGCTAGCACTCGAAGCCTGTGTTGCCGAATGCCGGCTCGAGGAAACGAGGTGCGTTTAGCAGGCACCAGGACGAGGGGCGTTTAGCAAGCAGCAGGACGAGGGGCGTTTAGCAAGCAGCAGGACGAGGGGCGTTTAGCAAGCAGCACGACAAGGGGCGTTTAGCAAGCAGCAGGAAACGGGGCGTATAGCAAGCAGCAGGACACGGGGCGTTTAGCAAGCAGCAGGACACGGGGCGTTTAGCAGGCAGCAGGACGAGGGCGTTTCAGACACCAGGACGAGGGGCGTTTAGCAAGCAGCACGACAAGGGGCGTTTAGCAAGCAGCACGACGAGGGGCGTTTAGCAAGCAGCAGGACGAGGGGCGTTTAGCAAGCAGCAGGACGAGGGGCGTTTAGCAAGCAGCAGGACACGGGGCGTTTAGCAGGCAGCAGGACGAGGGGCGTTTAGTAGGCAGCAGGACACGGGGCGTTTAGCAGGCAGCAGGACACGGGGCGTTTAGCAAGCAGCAGGACACGGGGCGTTTAGCAAGCAGCAGGACGAGGGGCGTTTAGCAAGCAGCAGGACACGGGGCGTTTAGCAGGCAGCAGGACGAGGGGCGTTTAGTAGGCAGCAGGACACGGGGCGTTTAGCAGGCAGCAGGACACGGGGCGTTTAGCAAGCAGCAGGACACGGGGCGTTTAGCAGGCAGCAGAACGAGGGGCGTTTAGCAAGCAGCAGGACACGGGGCGTTTAGCAGGCAGCAAGACGCGACGCTGCTCCTGAGGGAGTCTGCGCTCTCCGCTCGATAGGAGCGCGGTGACGTCGGTGGGCGACAATGTCACTCGGCGGCGGCGTCGCGGCGGCGTCGCGGCGGCGTCGCGGCGGTCGATAAATCAAGTTTCACCCTTGACCCCACGGAAACGCGATCTCTGCCGGCCGACGTGGTAAGAAAGAGTGGCCAGGCTGCTGCTAATTGTGCGGACTTTTTGACGGGTTATTTTCACTTATAATTTTCAACAAGGTTACTGCTTAGTCTTAGGCCGGTAATCCGTTCACGCCGACACAAAGGCGCTGGAAACGTTGACGGGAGCTTCACAAAGACGTGGCGTTGATCACTTCTACTCGTGATCATAATTAGCTTCCTCGCATCACCGTGGTAACGAGCGTACGTTCTGAAATATAAATTACAGAATTGTACAATGACCTTTCCACTCAGCCAGGCAATTATCGGAGATCTGCGTCACCGATGGGTTCAAATTAAAGTCATTTACACAATGATGATGTTTTCCTGCGGGCGATATCGGCGCGCGGTACGCACGGGGCTACAAACCCTCGACAACCCTCGATATCGGCGCGCGGTACGCACGGGGCTAAAAACCCTCGACAACCCTCGATATCGGCGCGCGGTACGCACGGGGCTACAAACCCTCGACAACCCTCGATATCGGCGCGCGGTACGCACGGGGCTAAAAACCCTCGACAACCCTCGATATCGGCGCGCGGTACGCACGGGGCTACAAACCCTCGACAACCCTCGATATCGGCGCGCGGTACGCACGGGGCTACAAACCCTCGACAACCCTCGATATCGGCGCGCGGTACGCACGGGGCTAAAAACCCTCGACAACCCTCGATATCGGCGCGCGGTACGCACGGGGCTACAAACCCTCGATATCGGCGCGCGGTACGCACGGGGCTAAAAACCCTCGACAACCCTCGATATCGGCGCGCGGTACGCACGGGGCTACAAACCCTCGACAACCCTCGATATCGGCGCGCGGTACGCACGGGGCTAAAAACCCTCGACAACCCTCGATATCGGCGCGCGGTACGCACGGGGCTACAAACCCTCGACAACCCTCGATATCGGCGCGCGGTACGCACGGGGCTAAAAACCCTCGACAACCCTCGATATCGGCGCGCGGTACGCACGGGGCTACAAACCCTCGACAACCCTCGATATCGGCGCGCGGTACGCACGGGGCTAAAAACCCTCGACAACCCTCGATATCGGCGCGCGGTGCGCACGGGGCTACAAACCCTCGACAACCCTCGATATCGGCGCGCGGTGCGCACGGGGCTACAAACCCTCGACAACCCTCGATATCGGCGCGCGGTACGCACGGGGCTAAAAACCCTCGACAACCCTCGATATCGGCGCGCGGTACGCACGGGGCTAAAAACCCTCGACAACCCTCGATATCGGCGCGCGGTACGCACGGGGCTACAAACCCTCGACAACCCTCGATATCGGCGCGCGGTGCGCACGGGGCTACAAACCCTCGACAACCCTCGATATCGGCGCGCGGTACGCACGGGGCTAAAAACCCTCGACAACCCTCGATATCGGCGCGCGGTACGCACGGGGCTAAAAACCCTCGACAACCCTCGATATCGGCGCGCGGTACGCACGGGGCTACAAACCCTCGACAACCCTCGATATCGGCGCGCGGTACGCACGGGGCTACAAACCCTCGACAACCCTCGATATCGGCGCGCGGTACGCACGGGGCTAAAAACCCTCGACAACCCTCGATATCGGCGCGCGGTGCGCACGGGGCTACAAACCCTCGACAACCCTCGATTCGATGTGAACGCCCGCGAGGAACGCGGCTGGATGCTCGATGGCCGGCCAAGCAAACACTACGCGCATTTATAACGTGGCAAAAATAATACTTTTGTTGTCAGGGTCAGGCACGCACCGCGTCGTGCTGGGTTATGCATCTCACGCACGCACGCACGCACGCACGTACGTACGCACGCACCGGCGTGACCACACATCGATTTTATTTCCACTTTCTAGGCCAGGTCGGTGCATCGACTCCAATCGCAGCTCTCGATTGACACGATGCATCGGAATTGTTTCATTAGGGATGCCATCAAGTTGTTGCTGCGATCAGCGAATTTACCTCGCACTGCATTAACCCTCAGGCTCGGAATCCAGTCCGAAACAAACGTTCTGTTAGCCGATACCAACTTCTCTCACTGTATCACCGCGCTTTCTGATGCTTCCTGCTGCTTCCTGCTGCTTCCTGCTTGCTGCTTGCTGCTTGCTGCTTGCTGCTTCCTGCTTCCTGCTTCCTGCTTGCTGCTTGCTGCTCGCTGCTCGCTGCTTGCTGCTCGCTGCTTGCTGCTCGCTGCTCGCTGCTTGCTGCTTGCTGCTTGCTGCTTGCTGCTCGCTGCTCGCTGCTCGCTGCTCGCTGCTAGCTGCTCGCTGCTCGCTGCTTGCTGCTTGCTGCTCGCTGCTCGCTGCTTGCTGCTTGCTGCTTGCTGCTTGCTGCTCGCTGCTCGCTGCTTGCTGCTTGCTACTCGCTGCTCGCTGCTCGCTGCTTGCTGCTTGCTGCTTGCTGCTTGCTGCTCGCTGCTCGCAGCTTGCTGCTTGCTACTCGCTGCTCGCTGCTTGCTGCTCGCTGCTTGCTGCTTGCTGCTTGCTGCTTGCTGCTCGCTGCTTGCTGCTCGCTGCTTGCTGCTCGCTGCTTGCTGCTCGCTGCTCGCTGCTTGCTGCTTGCTGCTTGCTGCTTGCTGCTCGCTGCTCGCAGCTCGCTGCTTGCTGCTCGCTGCTTGCTGCTTGCTGCTTGCTGCTCGCAGCTCGCTGCTTGCTGCTTGCTGCTTGCTGCTTGCTGCTCGCTGCTCGCTGCTTGCTGCTTGCTGCTTGCTGCTCGCTGCTCGCTGCTTGCTGCTTGCTGCTTGCTGCTTGCTGCTTGCTGCTTGCTGCTCGCTGCTCGCTGCTTGCTGCTTGCTGTTTGCTGCTCGCAGCTCGCTGCTTGCTGCTTGCTGCTTGCTGCTTGCTGCTTGCTGCTTGCTGCTCGCTGCTCGCTGCTCGCTGCTTGCTGCTTGCTGCTTGCTGCTTGCTGCTCGCTGCTTGCTGCTTGCTGCTTGCTGCTCGCTGCTCGCTGCTTGCTGCTCGCTGCTCGCTGCTTGCTGCTTGCTGCTTGCTGCTTGCTGCTCGCTGCTTCCTGTTCCCAATTTTGTACAGGCCGAATCCATTGTTCCTTTTTTTCAGTTCACCAGAAATGCAAGAAATTGTGAAAATCTTGTCGCAAGCCAGGAGTGATACTAAACTTGCCGGGGAAACTGTAATTACATCCATCCATCACGATTCAGCCGACTTGAAAGGTAATTATATTTGTGGAACATTCGGCTTGCACAGCGACAAGGAAGGATAGCGGTGTTCAGCTCCCACCAGCAAGCCGCGGAGTACGCAGACAGAACATTCCGACCAATTATTTCCCATATCTTTGCCGGTGTTTCGCTCACACAATATTAGGGTTGTTATTTACGAGTGCAATCGAGGGTTGCGTGGGGCAACGTGGCCGGCGGGGCGCGGAGCGGGGAACAGCCTCGGGATGGGATGAAACAAGAAAGATGATCGGGACTAATCCCGGGATGGAAACTGCCCGCCGCCACGCGATGACAATTGAAGCTGCACGAGGCCTGCGCAACGGACTCCCGGCCAGAGAGAGACAATAACTCGTAGAAAATTGCGTGATTAGTGTGTGATGTGGCCGCATCGCAACGCAGCGTTGTAATCATCATCATGCCGGCACGACGCGTCATCGTCCAATCCATTATATCCCTCTTCCGTGCAGAGAGAACCACGTGACGTAACTAGCTTCACCCACAGCATCACCTACAGCTTCACCCACAGCATCACCTACAGCTTCACCCACAGCATCACCCACAGCATCACCCACAGCATCACCTACGGGGATGGAGCCATGGAGCTGGAATGTCATGCATATTTTAAGCAGCGCGCCCGCGGGTTCCGATTGTTGCACTGATCCACCAATTGCCCGACGCGCCTTCGGCTGAATCACGCTGTAAATAGAACCGGTCCGGTAGCGGAGGACCGGGCGCCCGGTTTTTCGGCGGAAACTTGAGCCTCGGGGTCGGCTGGAAAAACACCCGACTGACGGGGTTGTAAAGCGTTGAACACAATTCCCAGCCGGGGAGCTTTTTATCCCCCGCTGCAGCCTTCCACAACACTTCATCTGTGGCTAGCAGCCAGCAGCGAGCAGCGAACAGCAAGCAGCGAGCAGCGAGCAGCAAGCAGCAAGCAGCAAGCAGCAAGCAGCAAGCAGCAAGCAGCGAGCAGCAAGCAGCAAGCAGCAAGCAGCAAGCAGCAAGCAGCGAGCAGCAAGCAGCAAGCAGCAAGCAGCGAGCAGCGAGCAGCAAGCAGCGAGCAGCGAGCAGCAAGCAGCAAGCAGCGAGCAGCAAGCAGCAAGCAGCAAGCAGCAAGCAGCGAGCAGCAAGCAGCGAGCAGCGAGCAGCGAGCAGCGAGCAGCAAGCAGCAAGCAGCAAGCAGCAAGCAGCAAGCAGCAAGCAGCTAGCGTATACCTCTGCTGGGAACGCACCAAGCTGCAAATCACAAGTAGATAAACATTTTTACATGGAAATGGAGTATGCTCAGCATGCAGGTAAACACTTTATTCTCTTTACAGCCGTGTGGTAGACTTGCGTAAACAAATCTCCTCGTTTCACCGGCAAGGGATAATGTAACATAACATGCATAGTTTACGTTAACACTTCCGATATCCGAGCAAGATACCAGCATCAGCCCGTCGCTGGCTGGAACAGAGAGGTGCGTCATGTTTTGAAACGCAGTTGCCATTTCCGATACCTGTTACTGGCATTCCAGCGAGTTCGATCTTGCCTAGCAACGCAGGCCACTCTACGATCAATTAAACTTGTTTACTTTTGATGGAGTTACGATCGCTATCTACTACTTCTGTCGTTGTCAAGCATCGAAACATTCGTTTACCACGGGACGAGAACAGAGGAGGCTCAGTCGAGCTTGGAGACCTGTGCACGCAGGCAGCTGTTGTGCTGAGGCTAGTTCTTGGGGTGTTCTAGTGACAGTGTGACAGTGACAGCGACTGTGTTCTAGTGACAGTGTTCTAGTGACAGTGTAACGGTGACAGTGACAGTGTGACAGTGTTCTTATGACAGTGTGACAGTGCAAGATGCTACCAACCCCAGGTGTACGAGGGATAAACAGCGATCTACCCCCGAACATTCCTACACAGGTAACGCAACTATTTCATTTACAGTATTACGCATTCCGCGTTCCGATCTAGAGATATCGAAGTCGGAATTCCAGATGATTATTATTTCTTAATCATCTTCGAACTGGCTGCTGTCTTCATTTCTATTTGAACCTCGAGGAATGATTGGCGACAACGTCTCGCTGCGCTTGTCAAACTAACTTGCGCCTCATGACTTGCTCCTGCAGCTGTGTCAAGTTCTATAACTCGTGCTTCAACATTCTCTTCATCCAACAAATAATGACGAAGGATCCTGGAGCCTGGCAAGACTTCGACTGTGGAATTGTTATAATATCTTCCCGGCGAACTTGCAGACGGCCCGAAGGGAGGAGATCGCTTAGGGACAATGGCTAGGAACCAACCCTCGCGGCTGAGCGCTCACTTGGTTCCATGTCCCATGTTCCATGTTCCATGTTCCATGTTCCTAGGGCCGGGCGAAGGGCCGACTGGGAAACAAACAATCTACAGCCGACGCAATGCACAAAGGTCGCTGCACGCAACGCAAACTGCGCACTTGTTTCGCATGTTAAAATCGGTTGTAATCAATCAAAATAATGAGACATCAGCTTCAGACGCGTGGTGGAGTTGACGTCGGAGAGCGTCGCTTGTGGCTGGGTCTGCGCATGACCCAGTACCCCTTGTCTACAGAATGTTGTCCTGCACTTCCAACCCTGTCGCGATTCGCCGAGTGTGCAATATTTGCTGTGTTGTTATCAATACACAATTAGGGCCGCGTTGCCGGCGTGATGTTGCCGCACCGAGTCATCTACAGCCGAGCAGCACGCTGTCTAAATAATGAAGTCGCTCGCTCGACTGCGATACATGGGCGGCGGGCGGGACGGGGAGGCGACTGCCCGGGAAAACGAGTGTGGGGCAATTAATGCCATGGGAATGGAATAGGAAAGCTGTTGCTGGAAACTTGTTGGCGCAGCGAGGAATGAAAAGGTTAATTAGCTGTTTGTTTGTTTGCTGTCCTCGACGCCCGGCGCTCAACTCGTCTCTCACCCTGCCTTACAACGCGCGACAACGATGTCCTGCGTCTCTCCTGGTTCAATCCGTCGAGATCCGTCTCACAGCGGTGGCGCGGCAAGGCGGTCCAAGCATCTTTGTGTTCTCTACATTCTTACTGCGATTTGTGATTCTTTCCATACAAAAGCCGAACCATTCTCTGCAGTTCCGCTAAAACAGTTATTCGAGTTGCGGTGAAAACCACGACTCCTAAATCTGTCTAAACTTGAAGCCTGTTTCTTGTACTAAATTAGTGAGAGCCTCGACGTCTCAGTCGTTGCTTTGGAAGCCGGCTGGCAGAAGACCGGGCTTAGCGGCACTGGTTCCGCCCCGGGCTCTCGGCGGTTGTTAATTACCACCGTGTTCCACGTCCGTCGCGTTCCCGGCGCTCGCCACGACACGAGCTCGGTGGATATCGACGGAAGACAGATTAGCTGTCCGATGCAACAGTTGCCACTCCTCGACTTGCTCCGTCTGACATCGACATCGACCGCTGCATGTGTTGTGTTGGATGAAATGCACTCCGCACGGACGGGGACTCGTGCACGAGCATCGCAACACGATGCCATGCTGTGTCTCACCGCCAGTTGACAGTACCACTGCATCCTCGACATAACCGTCATACTATCGTGTTTTTACTATTTCACCGACAATTTAACGCTGATACGAGTTTGATACTCACTAACTGTAACCGGCAAGTTGCAAAGTTTACCGGATCGTGGTAGCAGTTTTCTACAACGGGTTTATGATGAGTCGGTTTCCTCGGAAACAAGCGAGCGCGTTTCTTCAGATGAATCCAGGTGGCGATTGAACGGCCGCGGTGTGAATACTTGATATACTTACTACTACCTAAGTACACGTACTTCCACTACTACTATACTGTACTTGGTAGAGAACTCTTTCCCTTTGGCCACTAGAAATATAGTGTGCTGAAAGCTGTAGTAGTATAAGTTATAGCTTCACTATAAATCGGCTAGCAAAGTATAAACAGTTGCACGGCGGCAAGCGTGCAATTATGAACCACCATCACGGCCCGATAAATAATTGATCTTATCTTGAAAATAATCTCTCTCATCCCTGCCCCTTCCGGGCTCAAAGGAACCATCGGCGGAACTCGGGCGTCCTCGTGCTTCGTCGGCCGATCCCGCTAATGACTCGCCGCGCGAACCAACCGCCGTCTGTTTCCCTGATTTCCCGCCAGCCGGGAATTGCTGGCATTCCAGGATTCCAGGCATCCTTGGCTACGAGTGCTTCCACGACGCGACGCAACGCGACGCAACGCAACGCAACGCAACGCAACGCAACGCGACGCAACGCAACGCAACGCAACGCAACGCAACGCAACGCAACGCAACGCAACGCAACGCCACATCGATACGCCAGGAGTAAAACAGCAGGCGGTCAGCCAGCGACAATCATGCAAGCATGTCAGTCAATGTCCAGCCACATTGCGTCACGAGGTTCTGCAATGTTTGCGTGCAACAAGCAAGCAGCTAGATGCATGCACCGCGGCTTCACTGCTGCGCAATAAAATGTTATGACCTCGTCAACACTCCGCACAAGTTCACTAATTTCCATCGTTAACCCGATAATCGGTGGTTATGACTTCTCTAAGACCGCGACGTTCGTTCTAACGCTTTATGCTCAGTATGATGATGATGTTAGGACGTGGGGATGATTCCAGCTTGCTACTCGCTGCAAGAAGCAAGCAAGGAGGCTCAAGGAGGCTCTGTTTCGGCGAAACACCCGGCTGCTAGTGCATCGCACGGGCGCTGCTTGACGTGTTTACAGGCGGCGGTGGGTAGGTTTTGGCGGCGTGTATCGCGGGCTGCCGCTTCCCACAATATCGCACCGCGCGGCCCCGGATTACAGGGTGTCTTGGATGGTTTACTGCGCGGATTTCGGGGGAATAAAAGTGTGTGTCCTCTTGCTTCTAATGGCTTTGTTTGGCGCGGGGGGCACGCCTTTGTTTCTCGTCGCGCGGGAAACAAAAAGAGTTCGAGCACCGCCTTCGCGATTGTGCGTTGCACTGAGTTGCAGGTCGATCTTTTGTTTGCTGCGTCACGCTTTTCCCATGGTTTCGCTGTAGGTTTCACCTGAGGCTTACACATTATTTTCCCCATTACAATCTCTGTGTTTTACGCCCCTGCAAAAGCACCTATAATCTTATGGGTACATTATTTCTACATTTTATGTATGTTACATTTAATGTATGCTACATTTAATGCATGTTACCTACCCTGCATCGTTTCATATCAAATAGTGCGTGCGACGATGAAAAATCGCGTCCTGGAAGTAACGATATTGGGGTCCTGTTTTTATTTCTCACAAAAAAACACAGTTCAACACGGGGCAACGGTCCCACATGCGTAGCTCGTACATTTTGAACACTTTCAATGGTTTTCCACATTTCCACGAAATGCACCCAGCAGACATTTACACGGACATAAAATATGCAGTGTTAAAATCGGCGTGACGCGCGCCATCACTGATTAGTGATTTGGAAATCACAATTGCGCGATTTCACCGTTTTAATGAGCGTCTATATTTACAATAAAACGTTCTGGCGCGATGTTGTTCTGTTTGCCTTCTGCACCGGGCGGTGCACACGGCATGTTTGTTGCGATGCACTGCAGCCTGGATCGAGCTCGTTTCCCGCTTTCCACCGCAGCAAAAAACAACCGACCGAGCGAAACAATCGACGCGGCCGGGAAAACCCCGCGGGGAAAACCTGTCGCCGACACGAGTCGCCGTTGCGATGATCGACATTCTGTCTCGTTGACTGTTGCTGACGTCACGACCGGACAGACACACTGGACGCACGGTCTGCTGAATTGTACGAGTTGCACCGTCCTTCGGAAGGGACGTAAAGCCGGTGGTCCCCTCCGTGCTTTTCGACAGGAGTAGGCTACGTGCCGGCACCGGGTTTCCCCTCCTCCCTTCTAGCCATAGGTTAGGTTCATCATCACCCTTTCATTATAGACCAGCGCCACGGTGCCAGTTGTCAAAACAGTGCGTCGTTAAACACCCGTAATCAATCAACAAATGATGACGATGATGATGATGACGTCGGGGTCACCGGAAGAAGCTCATGATGATGATGATGAACGACGCCAGCTTCTCTCCCAGGAAGGAGAAGACCGGGTAGTTGAGGTTCTGCTTGTCGCCGCCACCGACGCTTCTTGCAGCTCGCAGCGACTCGGCGTGCGCGTGTCTGCAAGGAAACACGCGTGTCAAGCTGCGTTTAGGAACATGTTACGCACGTTACGCACGTTACGCACGGCGTGGGGGAGTACAGGGATCCGCGATGCGCTACGCTAGAGCGTGTGGGGGGGGGGGGGATGCACCGGCTTCTATTCTCGGTGGATGCTAATTGTTCGTCGGTCCATTTGGTTGCTGCTGACAGGTGCTGACAGGTGCTGACAGGTGCTAACAGGTGCTAACAGGTGCTAACAGGTGCTGACAGGTGCTGACAGGTGCTAACTGCCCGCGAAACACCGGCCTGGTTTCTCACCTATTCTTAGCACGTTACTTCACCGGGTTATTGAATGCTACAATGCTGCAAGCTGAAGCCTTGCCCGACGCTTTGCAGGGCCGTGTTGCCTGGTTTATCAAGCCGGTGCAAGTGCAGGTGTAGGTTTGCAGGGCCGTGTTGCCTGGTTTATCAAGCCGGTGCAAGTGCAGGTGTAGGTTTGCAGGGCCGTGTTGCCTGCCTTATCAAGCCGGTGCAAGTGCAGGTGTAGGTTTGCAGGGCCGTGTTGCCTGCCTTATCAAGCCGGTGCAAGTGCAGGTGTAGGTTTGCAGGGCCGTGTTGCCTGCCTTATCAAGCCGGTGCAAGTGCAGGTGTAGGTTTGCAGGGCCGTGTTGCCTGCCTTATCAAGCCGGTGCAAGTGCAGGTGTAGGTTTGCAGGGCCGTGTTGCCTGCCTTATCAAGCCGGTGCAAGTGCAGGTGTAGGTTTGCAGGGCCGTGTTGCCTGCCTTATCAAGCCGGTGCAAGTGCAGGTGTAGGTTTGCAGGGCCGTGTTGCCTGCCTTATCAAGCCGGTGCAAGTGCAGGTGTAGGTTTGCAGGGCCGTGTTGCCTGCCTTATCAAGCCGGTGCAAGTGCAGGTGTAGGTTTGCAGGGCCGTGTTGCCTGCCTTATCAAGCCGGTGCAAGTGCAGGTGTAGGTTTGCAGGGCCGTGTTGCCTGCCTTATCAAGCCGGTGCAAGTGCAGGTGTAGGTTTGCAGGGCCGTGTTGCCTGCCTTATCAAGCCGGTGCAAGTGCAGGTGTAGGTTTGCAGGGCCGTGTTGCCTGCCTTATCAAGCCGGTGCAAGTGCAGGTGTAGGTTTGCAGGGCCGTGTTGCCTGCCTTATCAAGCCGGTGCAAGTGCAGGTGTAGGTTTGCAGGGAAACACAGCGTAACTTTTCTTGCAAACACTGGTCTAGACTCTAGACTCGGTCGACGCGGTCGATGCAGGATTAACACAGCGACGCGTATTTGCATGATGAAGAAATCGCGGGCAACGCGAGGGTAGGCCGCCTGCCTGGACGCAAGACCGACGGCCGGTGAAAGATTGATTATGAAAGAAAGTCAGACGTTGCTTGCATTGTGTTTTTTGCACTTGAACTAGTCGGCCTAGCTCGTAGGTGCGCCGTGAATTTCACCACTCGTTCGATTTACTGGCATTTCTTGCTGGTTTCATGACCACATCGCTGGCTGTGGCCCGATTCAATCTCTTGGACGTAGAATGTTTGCTTGCTTTTATTTCAGGATGTTAGGCACATCACTAGGCTCCCACGAGTATGACGTTTATTAATGGCGGTGTGTTTGCGCGCCGGGAAGGAAAACCTACGCGTTTTTACAGCGTTCCAGGAAATTCCCCCCAATTTGTCTCACCCTCATCTGTATCCGGCTGATTGGCCACTCTGTATCAGAAGTATCGATATCCGATACCCTGGAAACAATTTCATCGCAGGCCTCACGTGATGCCTGGTTGCTTGAAAGAAAGCAGGGCGAAAAGAGCAGGCAACGGCCTCCGCGATAACATCAGCTGCACGCGACACAAGAAGGCTACAGAGGGCCGGGGCCGGCGCGCGCGCTAAATCAAGGCGAATCAGCTGACAGATCAGCGTTTCATGCCCGCCGTGTCGCGCTTGCTATCAAGAACTCCTAGTGGCCGGGGTCGGGACTCACGCCGGGCATTTGACTAATCAGTTGCAGCCTGCCGCCGAGGAAATCTTTGCCAGTCCAGGCAATCTACGAACTGACCCGGGCATGAAACATGACCCGCTCGTTTTACAGGATAAGTTCAGTTGACCCCCTGAACATTGCCCAGAAAGTCACGCGAAATCGGGTCAGCGCGTTCCTTTGTGTCGCCCTCGCTTAAGGGTGGTTTTTAAATTTAAAATTAGGTGTAGGGGTGATCAAGATATCGGTGGACTAATGGTACAAAGTTTAATAAGTCGAGTTTTTGCTGGCTGAATGTCCCTTAAGAGCACTTAAAATTTACTTTCAATAACTTGTGCTAAATTGATAAATATCTGCTATTATTTTGAGTGATTTATAACAGGGGTGACCAAACCAAATGTCATGAAAATAAAATGCAGTTCGAATGCTGGGAATCGGTATTTAAATGATGAACTTCAATATAAAAGGGATCCCCACGTAAGTTGTAAGATTCGATCGTCGACGTGCTTAGAAAGCATAAGTATTTGTGATGGGCAATGCATGGAAGTACGATGGGTTGGCGCGTGAATTAGAAAACTAGAACATTGCCGCTGTAACACTTTAGATATCTCCCAAAGCGCCCTCAGCAATTGCGATTATATGGAAAAACCACCCCTGAACGAGAGTGAAACGAAGGGACGCACCGACCCGATCTCGCGTGGCTTCCTGGCCAATGTTCAGGAGGGACAAAATAACAATCCTGGAAACTTTATCTTGACATGATTCATGTCCGTATTGTGTCCAAACGACAGTTGTATCGCCTGGGCCATGACAGCCGTAGCGAAGACAGACAGCTTGTTACCTCAGCGTGGAGGAACCGAGGTGGACCACGGGCTCGGAGACCCTCCAGTCTGTAGGATGCTGGCTCGAGGCATCCCAGCTTAGCAGCAAGCACTGCAGCAGCAGCCACGCGGCCATCACACGCATCGCACTGCCTGAAACATTAGTTACAATATCAGTATACTTCAAACCCTCACATGGCCTGATGGGTAGTACTACTTACTCTATGGTAGTACCAGGCAGTGCTAATTGCCTGGGATGGCGATTTCAAACAAGTACCGTGCTCTGCAACGTCCATGGCTCTCCTCAACACTCACCTAATCTAGCTGGTGTCTGTCGTCGCGAAGCCGTGCTGTCGCGGTCCGAGTCGCCGTCTTTTTGCCGCGATTCGGCGCGCGACGCTGATAAGCCAGCAGCAGCAGCAGCAGCAGCGTCGTCCTGCACGCGATCTAGGTCTCCCATCGGCCACCGGAGAACCCGGCGACCTTGCTGCCTGTCACACCGGCAAGCGGCGGCGTCGGGACACTGTCTTCGATCGCAATCGCCGTCGGCAAACCCGTCGGCGTCGTCCGGCCAAGGAGACTTGCTCGGACCGTGTGCTTGTGTCGCCTCCAGCGGCGTCGACCCAGATCTCAAGACACTCGATGTTGTGTAGCACGTGATGTGTCAATCGCCGCAACCAGGCGGGATGCAGTGCATTGAGTCGACGCTGTGTTTCAGAGAGAGGTAGGGACACACTATGTGTCGCTATAGGTGAGATGGACAAGGTGTGGGATTCTCAACATCTTTCATTCGTAATACGCTTCTTGTGCCGTCCAAAGTAATCAAATCAAACCAGGATTTTAAGACTAGCTTTCTACGTCAGTATTTATCTGTTTATTCTGTTCGATTCGGGCTTTTCATCTGACTTACTACACCACCTATGAGGAGGCAGGGAAATTTAACTTCCAGTCTTATAAATATTTCAGAAACTAACCGTATTAGTCCTAGAAACGTTCTAGTTTCATCTAATCTAGGTGAGCACTCAAATTGTATGCACTACGGTTACCTGACACTTGGCACATTCCTAATGCCACTTGCCACATGCCACATGCCACTTGGCACTTGGCACTTGGCACTTGGTTTCCGTGCTGAGCATGTGTGCTCGACGCCGGGAACGCACGCAGGGCACGCAGGGCACGCAGGGCACGCAGGGCACGCAGGGCACGCAGGGTGTGATCTGTTTGAAATGCACGACTGGGAGACGCGAGCAGAGGCGACATGTTCCCCGCACGCAATTAGCATTCCATTAGCGACGAGTGTGCGAATATTTGCATAAGCCGGCTCGACGCACGCTCGACGCACGCGCGGGAGTGCGTGACGCTTAGTGGAAACACTTTTATTGTCGCCGAGAATTAGGAGCCCGGGTCGAGTGTGTGGGATTCCGCGGCCGCGTGCGGCGTGATGTTTCCCGCGGCAGGAAGCGTCGTGGAATTCACAAGTACTTCATGTCGGCCTCGTGCGCTCTCTCTCTCTCTCTCTCTCTCTCTCTCTCTCTCCACAGAAAGCTGCGGCTCGACGAGAAATAAAATCCCCTGTCAGAAAGTACATCGCCGACTTTTTAATACTTGAAGGGCTTACAGACAATTTCATTATTCAGAGTAAAAAAAGGGATTATTTTCCTAAATTTTTACATTTCAGAAAAGTTAAGTACGTACTTCGCTGAAAATAGTAGAACGTCTCCGAGAAATCTCTGAAAGATGTCATAGAAATTAAATTTAAATCGGTAAATAGTTTGGTCTGTTGAAGCAGCGAGCAGACTTGAAAGAGAGACCGTTTTATTCATACTTCGCTCAGCGCCCTGCAGAAAGTTCAAGGACGGAGGAAGGTCCTTAGGATCAGGAGCAACGAGCAAGGGTCCGGAACACAAGGAATACAACCCATGGACGAGTTAACATGTGACTGCAGCTGGGATTCCCAGGTGAATGCAGAGGCACGAGCGTGAAGCTAGTTCCAGCGGAAGCTGACGAGACTGAGCACGGCGTTGAGGAAGGCGACCAGCAGCTGGTTGAAGTTGGCAGCGTCGAAGCCCAGCACGACGCTGGCTCGAGACACGTCGGCGTCGGTCTTCAGTTCGACGCCCGACGTCGCCGTCTCCCTCTTCGCGGGCGTCGCCGGCTCGGCGCTGCAACAGGTTCATCGAGGTGACCTTGATGACCGGGTCACATCTGACCAATCACAGGCAGTAGACGCTGTGAACTTTCACGAGTGAAAAGAAAATTTATGATCTTTCAATTATTAACGTTTGAAGTCGTTAAAATTATCACTCTGCGCCATGAGTAGAATCGCTGAGACGCTCGGCTTTGAGAAACACTCGGTCAAGTCTGGTAGGAAGCTTAGCATGGGTTATCCCAGTGTTCTCTGTTATTTTCTAGAGTGTTTCAAGCCGAGAGCTGGCTTAAGATTGCAACGTGGCTCACGGTTACACGAAGGGAACAGAGGAAGTTAATTCTGGAAGCAGCGAGTGGGCAGCTACCTGAGGTCGTTGTTCGTGGTTCCGGTCGGCGGGACGAGGTCTTCCAGCTGGTTGCTGACGAGCACCACGTCGGTCAGCGTCCTGCAGTCAGCGTCCCTGGACAGCGTCGTCGTCAGCAGCAGCAGCAGCAGCATCGTCATCGACGCCGGTGTCTGCAATGGGGACAGCGAGGCCCGACGGTTACACTTGACAACGAGGGTGTGCTTCCACCCTAGCAACGAGCTGCGAGCGCCTGGCAACGTGACAAACGGCTGCTTCGGGTCTCCCCTGACAACCGTGTTTCCTCGCCACGGCCAGCTTGTTCTGGTGAAAAGCCCGGGAAAACTCCTTCCAGCCGCGATATTGGATGTTATCAGCTTTCCACTTCACTTTCCCGACGTTAACAACGTTGCCAGACTCTCCCACGGCGTAGCTGCCTTCTCAAGCATTTGAAATCCCTGTTCCAAACATTTTCCGAGTTTCTACCTACAGAAATGTGTGAAGACTGTCAACACGAGCAGAATAAATGTCTGACTCTGTCTTAGTGGCTCCTGATCGAAAGGAGAGCGGCTCGGATGTCCGCATGACACTTCCATGAAAATTAAAACATCGGCAACTTTGTTTGATAAGAAGACAGAGCTTCCTGGAGAAGCAGCGAAGACTTACCATCTTGCAGTGTTTGTTGGACGATCTGGGAGGCTGCGTGTCTTCTGCGCGTCTGTGGGGACAGTGAAGGACCGAGATGGCGGTGCTTCTACCTCAAGTCGCCTTGGCAACGAGTCCGAGCAAAAAGCCGGCTGTCATCCGAAGGGGCGCGGAGGGCGGAATATTCAGCGAGCGATCGCGGATTAAAGCAGGTCGCGATGGCGCACTTTTTTCTGCCAATATTTTGTTGCTCAGGCGTTTAATTGGCTTGCCACTCGACGGAGGCAAGGGCATCGATCTGTATCACAGCATCGTTGCTTGCTGAGAGAACCAGGAAATTCTAGAACAATTTGTGAAGTTGATTTAAAATTCACCTTCTTCAATTTCCCCAACATTTGGTAAATCTCTTCAGCTTGCCACTAAAATGAACACTAGTCAGATAATATTTGTGATGAACAATTCGGACTGACCACCTGAACGTGGAGGAACTTTATTGGATCTAAATGGTTGGTGTTATAAAAAAAAAATTAGGCAAAGGCAATCATTTCACACGAATTTATTTTATCAACCACCATTATACACTTCAGCTAGATTTCTTGAATTTGGCTTTCCCAGGCAGCGACCTTCCTCCGAGCTAACTCTCTTGGCATCTTCGCACGAAAGTATCCTTCATGTTCAGGCTCGAATCTTCCAAGACACCAGAAATCGTCAAAACCAACGAAACTCTTCAAGTGGATTGATACACGATACTTTGAATACAGAAATAATGCACCATGCTTCCCTACTACATCTTCTTTCCATTATCATCTTTCACTTGTACTTAACACGTCAAGGATTCAGATTTAATTACTCACAATCTACAATCGTACAGGGAATTGGGAGTTGACGAAGGACACTTGTACAGGAAAACTTTACAAATACAGCAGCCAGTGTTTTAAACAATTAACTAATATTTATTCGGTACTAACAACAACCTACAATCAAGTTTTTCTGACAACAATCTACGAGATATCGAACTGTACAACAGAATGCGATCTACACCATCTTATGTGCATCGTTCAGCGAGGTTATTTGGAGAGGTAGCCGGCAGCGTTCTCTGCAAGTTTGTAGAAGTCTGCGTCCACTCGTCGCGCGGACGTGGCCTAGTTCCAGCGGAAGGTGACGACGTTCAACAGCGTGCGGCCGAACGAGTTCAAGAAGGTGGTGAGGCTGGAGAAGTCGAGGCCGATGGCCACCGATGCGCGCTTGCTCCTCTTCGGGCTGCCGGGAGGCTGGCTCGGCGCCTCGGCCGTCGCCGGCGTCGCTATGCTGATGCTGAGCGACGCCGCGACGCTGCGGAAGATGCCCCCGTTAAGATGGTCAGACCACGGAGCTAGCGCCTTTCTGCGGACTCGGGTCCATGCGCGGTTTAGCGGGGAAGGTCACGAGAATAAAGCGTTTTAACTGGTTTGTTGATGCTAGCCCTGCACCCCTATGTTTCGCAAAGCTGCTGCCTGGTTCATCATGGGTCTTAAAGCGTTCCCCACAAGAAACAGCTAGCCTCCTGATCGTTTAGTTGCTTTACCTTGTTTCCTTGCAAACATGGCATCACTAGATCAGCAAGGATATCTTGTATCTAAAGCAAGCTTGTCATCGAAACCAGCCGAGGCGTCGGGAAGCAAACTTTGCCAAACTTCGGACAGTGTTTTGGACGTTTCAACATTCAATATTCACAGAAATAAAATTACTGACGAGGTTTGGCGAGGAAAACACGCGGGCGTCCAAGGGAAGTAAAATATTCGGTTACTTTTCAAGTTGAAATTTTATCAATGATTCTGTCTTGGCTTCGATTTTAGCTTTTTATCAAGAAGTATTTTAACCACGCCAATTATTTTGCTATAAGCGAACACATACCGAAACTAAACTTGGCAAAAGGCAACAAAAGTTGAAGAAAACTTTATGTGTTTGTGTTAAATCGTGATATTTGTAGGTGCAAGCCTGCAGGTTCCGAGTCTGATCGCATCTCATCCCCGTCAGGTAATTCGACCGCATTCCACGAGCCTCGAAGGGAGCTCCCCCGCGACCTCAACTCTTGGGAAGTATCGCGTCGCGTCTTACTGGCTAACGCCGAGCCTCGGGGGAGGCCAACCGCCCCTGCAACCTTTGTGTGTTGAATCCCATCCAATTTACTGCCGCCGCAACATTCGCCGACGCTATCCAGAGCAACGGAGTTGCGTAAAGCAATCGACATCGAAAGCAAGCCGCCGCAGTCAAGTTAATTGAGAGCGGCAACTCTGTGAGATCCGTGCAGATAGTGTCTAGTCTAGCGGTAGTACCTGTCGCTGGAGACAACTTCGTGCGAGACCACGGAGTCCAGCTCGTTGCTGACGACAGCGACACCTTCGAGCGGCGTCGACGTGGCTCCTTGGGCCAGCAGCACGCAGAGCAGCAGCAGCGCAGTCGGCCGGGACATCGTCTGCACGGTCTGCAAGACGTCATCGACTCCACTCTTTGTAGCACGGGAATCTTTAGGTACCTACTCCCTTCTGCTGCCTTGATAAACCAGGCACACAATTTGCGAGGGGTTGGGCAAGCTTTAGTATGAAAGCTGATCGACGAGATCACGTTGAAAGTGGTTTCGTGCTAGCGTTAGTGTCTTGAGACACGATTCTCATAACAAGTCGACACAAAACACAAGTTTTCATGCAAAACCTTTCAATTTATTGGTACGGCAGGATGTGCTTTAACAATGTCAAACACGGATTTTATTGCATCTGATAGCAGCTTGTCATTACCTGCCATCATGATATTTAAAATATCCGTGGCGTGTCAAGGAAAGTGCGAAAATTGCGTTCGAAGTTTTTTTTTATAATATTCGCTGGCCAAAATGTGTTGCCAGAGGAAGCGATGTTATTTCCATGCAAAACAGGAAAGCCTAACTTTCGGCGCAAGACATTTGCATAATCGAGGTATAATAGTATGCGAGTTGAAAAGAGAAGCAAGGAATCAAAAAGTCTGTGATATTCGTCCAAGCCAGACAGCCGTGTCATTTCCTTCGAACCGATTTTTAAATCTCATGTGAAAAAAAAATATTACCCAGCTGTCAGATTCATTCACCGGCCACATGGAAACCACGAGCGTGCAACCGAAACGTTAAATTGATAATCCTTGGCGAGATTGAATCAATTGTTTGTTTGAGGGAACGCGTTGCAATATGTCGTAGCATCCTCGTGTCGTGTGTGACTTACCATCGTGAAGGCCTGGAATTGAGCTGCTGTACGTTTCCTAGTTCAAGCTGCCGGATGCGAGTCTGTGCTCCTCAAGCCAACTTTCCTAGATATAGCCGTTCGCAGTTCGCCAAACAATCGGCAAGAAGCCTTGGTCTTTTGATCGGTGAACGAGGTGCTTGCAATGTCTCGCTATCGGAACTTCCAGCCTGGCTGAATGCCATCCACATCACACCGTAATTACTTCTTTTTCATGCGTAATTAAAGATAATTGAGACTCGGAACGAAACCCAGTTTTTTCTAGCTAATTACAAACTATCTGTTTGATGGGCGCTGTGTTCTGTCAAATGTCAATGGTGGTGACACGACAACATGAATTACATTCAGTCAACAAAGGATCGTCATTTAGCTGGTAAAGGTCAGTTAGCTGACACGAGTTCAATTATAATGTTGAAAATAATTTAATTACTGGCGTGAAGTATAAAAAACGACAAGTGAGTACTACGAACCTTTTTGCTCATCATATACCACAAAATGATAGCAGTGCACAACCCTCTACAAAAATTGACAACAACTTTACATTAATATGAAAGCAGTGATCATTTCAAGTTCATCACATTTGCATGTTTATTTCTTCACGTACGACCTTTTAATACGCTATATAAAGTATAAACGCCTGTGTTTTCCCTGGAGCAAGTGGCATTCTTAGCAGCTACTTAATAATCTAATGAAAAGGTAACGCTGTGTGGATTCCACCCGCACTCTCTGAGGTGGCTGTGTCTTATAATCTTCAGTGAAGATGAAATTTGATTTTCCACGATTGTGTAAACTTGATTCCCTTGAGTTTTGAGCAAAGTAATACAGCACAAGCTGCACGCAAGCATAAAGCATCTCCCTGTTAAACTGTCTGTAAACTTGAACGCCGCGCCGTGTTCGTGAATGCAAGCAGAACAGAGTATGAATTGATTAGAAGCCGGGATGTTGGTAGATAGCGGAGAGCTCGGTGTTGACGCGATATCGGGATACAGATGGCAGGTGTCGTCTCTTCGCTGAGTTCGAACTCGCGGCCTGTCGGCGAGCCGGAGACTCCCCGTCAAACACACGTCCTATCGGCAAGCCGGAGACTCCCCGTCAAACACACGTCCTATCGGCAAGCCGGAGACTCCCCGTCAAACACACGGCCTATCGGCGAGCCGGAGACTCCCCGTCAAACACACGTCCTATCGGCGAGCCGGAGACTCCCCGTCAAACACACGGCCTATCGGCGAGCCGGAGACTCCCCGTCAAACACACGGCCTATCGGCAAGCCGGAGACTCCCCGTCAAACACACGGCCTATCGGCGAGCCGGAGACTCCCCGTCAAACACACGGCCTATCGGCGAGCCGGAGACTCCCCGTCAAACACACGTCCTATCGGCAAGCCGGAGACTCCCCGTCAAACACACGGCCTATCGGCGAGCCGGAGACTCCCCGTCAAACACACGGCCTATCGGCAAGCCGGAGACTCCCCGTCAAACACACGTCCTATCGGCAAGCCGGAGACTCCCCGTCAAACACACGTCCTATCGGCAAGCCGGAGACTCCCCGTCAAACACACGTCCTATCGGCGAGCCGGAGACTCCCCGTCAAACACACGTCCTATCGGCGAGCCGGAGACTCCCCGTCAAACACACGGCCTATCGGCAAGCCGGAGACTCCCCGTCAAACACACGTCCTATCGGCAAGCCGGAGACTCCCCGTCAAACACACGTCCTATCGGCAAGCCGGAGACTCCCCGTCAAACACACGTCCTATCGGCGAGCCGGAGACTCCCCGTCAAACACACGTCCTATCGGCGAGCCGGAGACTCCCCGTCAAACACACGGCCTATCGGCAAGCCGGAGACTCCCCGTCAAACACACGTCCTATCGGCAAGCCGGAGACTCCCCGTCAAACACACGTCCTATCGGCGAGCCGGAGACTCCCCGTCAAACACACGTCCTATCGGCGAGCCGGAGACTCCCCGTCAAACACACGGCCTATCGGCAAGCCGGAGACTCCCCGTCAAACACACGTCCTATCGGCAAGCCGGAGACTCCCCGTCAAACACACGTCCTATCGGCGAGCCGGAGACTCCCCGTCAAACACACGTCCTATCGGCGAGCCGGAGACTCCCCGTCAAACACACGGCCTATCGGCAAGCCGGAGACTCCCCGTCAAACACACGTCCTATCGGCAAGCCGGAGACTCCCCGTCAAACACACGTCCTATCGGCAAGCCGGAGACTCCCCGTCAAACACACGTCCTATCGGCGAGCCGGAGACTCCCCGTCAAACACACGTCCTATCGGCGAGCCGGAGACTCCCCGTCAAACACACGGCCTATCGGCAAGCCGGAGACTCCCCGTCAAACACACGTCCTATCGGCAAGCCGGAGACTCCCCGTCAAACACACGTCCTATCGGCAAGCCGGAGACTCCCCGTCAAACACACGTCCTATCGGCAAGCCGGAGACTCCCCGTCAAACACACGTCCTATCGGCAAGCCGGAGACTCCCCGTCAAACACACGTCCTATCGGCAAGCCGGAGACTCCCCGTCAAACACACGGCCTATCGGCGAGCCGGAGACTCCCCGTCAAACACACGGCCTATCGGCAAGCCGGAGACTCCCCGTCAAACACACGTCCTATCGGCAAGCCGGAGACTCCCCGTCAAACACACGTCCTATCGGCAAGCCGGAGACTCCCCGTCAAACACACGTCCTATCGGCAAGCCGGAGACTCCCCGTCAAACACACGGCCTATCGGCGAGCCGGAGACTCCCCGTCAAACACACGGCCTATCGGCGAGCCGGAGACTCCCCGTCAAACACACGTCCTATCGGCAAGCCGGAGACTCCCCGTCAAACACACGGCCTATCGGCGAGCCGGAGACTCCCCGTCAAACACACGGCCTATCGGCAAGCCGGAGACTCCCCGTCAAACACACGTCCTATCGGCAAGCCGGAGACTCCCCGTCAAACACACGTCCTATCGGCAAGCCGGAGACTCCCCGTCAAACACACGTCCTATCGGCAAGCCGGAGACTCCCCGTCAAACACACGTCCTATCGGCGAGCCGGAGACTCCCCGTCAAACACACGTCCTATCGGCGAGCCGGAGACTCCCCGTCAAACACACGGCCTATCGGCAAGCCGGAGACTCCCCGTCAAACACACGTCCTATCGGCAAGCCGGAGACTCCCCGTCAAACACACGTCCTATCGGCAAGCCGGAGACTCCCCGTCAAACACACGTCCTATCGGCGAGCCGGAGACTCCCCGTCAAACACACGTCCTATCGGCGAGCCGGAGACTCCCCGTCAAACACACGGCCTATCGGCAAGCCGGAGACTCCCCGTCAAACACACGTCCTATCGGCAAGCCGGAGACTCCCCGTCAAACACACGTCCTATCGGCGAGCCGGAGACTCCCCGTCAAACACACGTCCTATCGGCGAGCCGGAGACTCCCCGTCAAACACACGGCCTATCGGCAAGCCGGAGACTCCCCGTCAAACACACGTCCTATCGGCAAGCCGGAGACTCCCCGTCAAACACACGTCCTATCGGCGAGCCGGAGACTCCCCGTCAAACACACGTCCTATCGGCAAGCCGGAGACTCCCCGTCAAACACACGGCCTATCGGCAAGCCGGAGACTCCCCGTCAAACACACGGCCTATCGGCAAGCCGGAGACTCCCCGTCAAACACACGTCCTATCGGCAAGCCGGAGACTCCCCGTCAAACACACGTCCTATCGGCAAGCCGGAGACTCCCCGTCAAACACACGTCCTATCGGCGAGCCGGAGACTCCCCGTCAAACACACGTCCTATCGGCGAGCCGGAGACTCCCCGTCAAACACACGGCCTATCGGCAAGCCGGAGACTCCCCGTCAAACACACGTCCTATCGGCAAGCCGGAGACTCCCCGTCAAACACACGTCCTATCGGCAAGCCGGAGACTCCCCGTCAAACACACGTCCTATCGGCAAGCCGGAGACTCCCCGTCAAACACACGTCCTATCGGCGAGCCGGAGACTCCCCGTCAAACACACGTCCTATCGGCGAGCCGGAGACTCCCCGTCAAACACACGTCCTATCGGCAAGCCGGAGACTCCCCGTCAAACACACGGCCTATCGGCAAGCCGGAGACTCCCCGTCAAACACACGTCCTATCGGCAAGCCGGAGACTCCCCGTCAAACTCGCGGCCTATCGGCAAGCCGGAGACTCCCCGTCAAACACACGGCCTATCGGCGAGCCGGAGACTCCCCGTCAAACTCGCGGCCTATCGGCAAGCCGGAGACTCCCCGTCAAACACACGGCCTATCGGCGAGCCGGAGACTCCCCGTCAAACACACGGCCTATCGGCGAGCCGGAGACTCCCCGTCAAACACACGGCCTATCGGCGAGCCGGAGACTCCCCGTCAAACACACGGCCTATCGGCAAGCCGGAGACTCCCCGTCAAACACACGTCCTATCGGCGAGCCGGAGACTCCCCGTCAAACACACGTCCTATCGGCGAGCCCGAGACTCCCCGTCAAACACACGTCCTATCGGCGAGCCGGAGACTCCCCGTCAAACACACGGCCTATCGGCAAGCCGGAGACTCCCCGTCAAACACACGTCCTATCGGCAAGCCGGAGACTCCCCGTCAAACACACGTCCTATCGGCAAGCCGGAGACTCCCCGTCAAACACACGTCCTATCGGCAAGCCGGAGACTCCCCGTCAAACACACGTCCTATCGGCAAGCCGGAGACTCCCCGTCAAACACACGGCCTATCGGCAAGCCGGAGACTCCCCGTCAAACACACGTCCTATCGGCAAGCCGGAGACTCCCCGTCAAACACACGTCCTATCGGCAAGCCGGAGACTCCCCGTCAAACACACGGCCTATCGGCAAGCCGGAGACTCCCCGTCAAACACACGGCCTATCGGCAAGCCGGAGACTCCCCGTCAAACACACGTCCTATCGGCAAGCCGGAGACTCCCCGTCAAACACACGTCCTATCGGCAAGCCGGAGACTCCCCGTCAAACACACGGCCTATCGGCAAGCCGGAGACTCCCCGTCAAACACACGTCCTATCGGCAAGCCGGAGACTCCCCGTCAAACACACGGCCTATCGGCAAGCCGGAGACTCCCCGTCAAACACACGGCCTATCGGCAAGCCGGAGACTCCCCGTCAAACACACGGCCTATCGGCAAGCCGGAGACTCCCCGTCAAACACACGTCCTATCGGCAAGCCGGAGACTCCCCGTCAAACACACGTCCTATCGGCAAGCCGGAGACTCCCCGTCAAACACACGGCCTATCGGCAAGCCGGAGACTCCCCGTCAAACACACGTCCTATCGGCAAGCCGGAGACTCCCCGTCAAACACACGGCCTATCGGCAAGCCGGAGACTCCCCGTCAAACACACGGCCTATCGGCAAGCCGGAGACTCCCCGTCAAACACACGTCCTATCGGCAAGCCGGAGACTCCCCGTCAAACACACGTCCTATCGGCAAGCCGGAGACTCCCCGTCAAACACACGTCCTATCGGCAAGCCGGAGACTCCCCGTCAAACACACGTCCTATCGGCGAGCCGGAGACTCCCCGTCAAACACACGTCCTATCGGCGAGCCGGAGACTCCCCGTCAAACACACGTCCTATCGGCGAGCCGGAGACTCCCCGTCAAACACACGTCCTATCGGCGAGCCGGAGACTCCCCGTCAAACACACGTCCTATCGGCAAGCCGGAGACTCCCCGTCAAACACACGGCCTATCGGCGAGCCGGAGACTCCCCGTCAAACACACGTCCTATCGGCAAGCCGGAGACTCCCCGTCAAACACACGTCTGCCCACGAGCTCGCATATCCCTCAAAGCACTCATTACTCAAAGGTCTCGTGCAATTAAATTATGAAAGGCGTTTCATTAATGCGGATCGGGGGGAAAAAAGGCGGCAAAACGTGAGCGGTTTTTTGAGTCTCGAAAAAATAAACCTCTTGGAACTTTGCGCTGTGATTTTAGCGATGCTAAAGCATGACCGACACCGAGATTTTTAATTAAATACTTAAATATAAAAGAGTGTGCTATTTTTATTGGATCAAATAACGTTGCTAAATAGAAAAACGTTGTTCGAGTTTAAAATGTATCATAATTGATTTCTTAGCCAGCAGTTTGCAGGATTTTTCTTCAAAAACGTTCGTGGACAAAATCTCATCTGAAAATATTCCGAGAGACTTTCTATCGCGCATACCTGTCATTTTAAAGTAAGCGTATCAAAGAATTTTCATTAAAAAATGGTCGGAAATCGTTCGAGCGACACAATTTCCCGCCGTCAGAAAACACCGCGTTCGCGACGAGAAATAATCAGCTAGATTCAGCATTCGCGTCGCGTCTTCTCCGAGCCGGGTTGTAGGTCAGCGGTAAATCGAGCAGCAGCATCCCTGCTGGACCCGCGGAGAGCGCAAAGTAGAGAGATAAATAATGATTACCTACCGAAAGTGTAGATCCTAGCCGGCATTTTGCCGAGAGTCACGTGTAACAAAGGAACATCGCACTCCTCGCTGCCCGATCCCGCCAGCCTGGATTCCTGGATGAAAACAACAATAAGATGGCAAATCAAATAAACACCCGGCACTTGTTTCGCTCAAAATTGCCTCCTGAATTTCGTAAGATCGGCGGACGACAGGCAGCACTTTTTGAGCGAGCTGCGAGTTTCGATGAGACTCGATGAAAAGCAGGGAACCCCGGGGGTTGGCGTGACCCGAGGAACACAGGCGGCGAGATGGGAAAGCGTGGGTCGCGTCGACCAAGCCGCCGACGCGCATCAAGCGATTTCCGTGTCACACCCCCGATTCCTGGCGGGGAAAGGGCGCCGATTAGCGACCTCGAGCGCCGATTAGCGACCTCGAGCGCCGATTAGCGACCTCGAGCGCCGGCTTCTACTCAAGTGCAGGCATCAAATACACCATCGATCTCTGCTCTATTATGCGACAGCTCTGCAAAAAAGATTTCTTTTACTACAAACCAGACAGCGAAGTTTGACATGCAGATTAAATCTCGGCCGGCGAGAATTGATGATCGATTATTAATCGGACAAGCGAGCCAGAAATATTCTGATTATAAATGCGCCCCCTCGGATCTATATTTAGACCGGATCACAAAACTCCGCGCTGGGAACATGGTGAGATCCCGATACCTACACTAACAGGGTGGTGTCCAGCCCTGAGCCGCGACATCGAGCCCAGCCGGCACATGAACCATCCTACGCTTTCATTGTCTACTTCAGCTGCGACAAACGCTCTACGTTCGAAGGTAGCCAGGCTCCAGGCTTTCAGGTAGCCAGGCTCCAGGCTTTCAGGTAGCCAGGCTCCAGGCTTTCAGGTAGCCAGGCTCCAGGCTTTCAGGTAGCCAGGCTCCAGGCTTTCAGGTAGCCAGGCTCCAGGCTTTCAGGTAGCCAGGCTCCAAGCTTTCAGGTAGCCGGGCTCCAGGCTTTCAGGTAGCCAGGCTCCAGGCTTTCAGGTAGCCAGGCTCCAGGCTTTCAGGTAGCCAGGCTCCAGGCTTTCAGGTAGCCGGGCTCCAGGCTTTCAGGTAGCCATGCTCCAGGCTTTCAGGTAGCCAGGCTCCAGGCTTTCAGGTAGCCGGGCTCCAGGCTTTCAGGTAGCCAGGCTCCAGGCTTTCAGGTAGCCGGGCTCCAGGCTTTCAGGTAGCCACGCTCCAGGCTTACAGGTAGCCAGGCTCCAGGCTTTCAGGTAGCCACGCTCCAGGCTTTCAGGTAGCCACGCTCCAGGCTTTCAGGTAGCCAGGCTCCAGGCTTTCAGGTAGCCACGCTCCAGGCTTTCAGGTAGCCAGGCTCCAGGCTTTCAGGTAGCCACGCTCCAGGCTTTCAGGTAGCCAGGCTCCAGGCTTTCAGGTAGCCACGCTCCAGGCTTTCAGGTAGCCAGGCTCCAGGCTTTCAGGTAGCCAGGCTCCAGGCTTTCAGGTAGCCAGGCTCCAGGCTTTCAGGTAGCCATGCTCCAGGCTTTCAGGTAGCCAGGCTCCAGGCTTTCAGGTAGCCAGGCTCCAGGCTTTCAGGTAGCCAGGCTCCAGGCTTTCAGGTAGCCAGGCTCCAGGCTTTCAGGTAGCCGGGCTCCAGGCTTTCAGGTAGCCGGGCTCCAGGCTTTCAGGTAGCCGGGCTCCAGGCTTTCAGGTAGCCAGGCTCCAGGCTTTCAGGTAGCCAGGCTCCAGGCTTTCAGGTAGCCAGGCTCCAGGCTTTTAGGTAGCCAGGCTCCAGGCTTTCAGGTCGCCGGGCTCCAGGCTTTCAGGTTGCCGGGCTCCAGGCTTTCAGGTAGCCAGGCTCCAGGCTTTCAGGTAGCCAGGCTGCAGGCTTTCAGGTAGCCAGGCTCCAGGCTTTCAGGTAGCCAGGCTCCAGGCTTTCAGGTAGCCAGGCTCCAGGCTTTCAGGTAGCCAGGCTCCAGGCTTTCAGGTAGCCAGGCTCCAGGCTTTCAGGTAGCCAGGCTCCAGGCTTTCAGGTAGCCGGGCTCCAGGCTTTCAGGTAGCCAGGCTCCAGGCTTTCAGGTAGCCAGGCTCCAGGCTTTCAGGTAGCCAGGCTCCAGGCTTTCAGGTAGCCAGGCTCCAGGCTTTCAGGTAGCCAGGCTCCAGGCTTTCAGGTAGCCAGGCTCCAGGCTTTCAGGTAGCCAGGCTCCAGGCTTTCAGGTAGCCACGCTCCAGGCTTTCAGGTAGCCAGGCTCCAGGCTTTCAGGTAGCCAGGCTCCAGGCTTTCAGGTAGCCGGGCTCCAGGCTTTCAGGTAGCCGGGCTCCAGGCTTTCAGGTAGCCAGGCTCCAGGCTTTCAGGTAGCCAGGCTCCAGGCTTTCAGGTAGCCAGGCTCCAGGCTTTCAGGTAGCCAGGCTCCAGGCTTTCAGGTAGCCGGGCTCCAGGCTTTCAGGTAGCCAGGCTCCAGGCTTTCAGGTGTCGGAAATTTACTCTTAAACGTTTTCACGCCAGCATTTTGACATTGAGTTCGGTGGGCTTTTCGAAGCCATGGTTGTTCTGTGTTTTAATACGTTTACATGGCATGGAATTCAACAGCTGAAATTTGTTGTTTTTACTAAAATATTTCGGGAAACTAAACAATTTAGCAAGCAGTTAATTTCCCGACTGCGTCAAGCTTGCGTCTCGCCAGGCCGCTGTGCGTAGCGCGCAGCACTGCTCTGTGTGACACGTAGGGCGACATGTCAAACAGGAGGGAGATTTTGTAAAACATTATTTATAAAAGTCAGTCGTCTTCTCGATTAAAACATTAAACATTAAACATTATACATTAAAAACAGTGACTAAAATGAAGATCTCATAATACCATCTCACCGGTGATAAAAGTGACAAAGTTTCCCCAGATCGCACGCACCGCGACAAGACGTGGCCGAGAGACCACGCATCGATTTTCACTCGCATGTTTCTTGGAACGGGCACACGCATTGTGCGTTGCGTTGCGTTGCGTTGCGTTGCGTTGCACGTTGCTCCCTTGCAAAGTTCGCAGGAATCCGCCCGACCAATTATATCTTGCCAAAATATTCCCTGGGATTCGGCTTGCTTCACCAGAAGCACGGGAAGTTACAAACGCCGGCGGTCAAGATTTTAAATATCCACATCCATTCGCTGTTCACAATCAGCTAATTTGCACTTCCCATTTTACGAAGCCTACATCACGAGCATTTTGAATCGAAGCTTATAATACTACTAAAGCTTCTCGAGCTTCTACAGCTAGCAAATAGTGTAAGCCGCGATCCCTGCTCCACTTTAATCTACCGAAATCAAGCCGACAACTTCTTGAAATTTCAAGTACTCGTTCCTGATGTTCATTCCTAATTGTTTTCTTTCTTTGAACAACAAAGCGCTGATTCTGCTCGCTGGCAGCGTCGGAAACGGGGACCACCCTTCACTGCCTCGATCGCTTCAGGGTGCAGCTTACTTCCACCCTGTGAAACCACCCCAGCGTGCAGCGGGCTGAGATACCCGAGACCAGCCTAAACTCCAAGTCGGCGCTTTCTGTCAAATGATTATTCCTAACCGCGAGAGAGAGAGACAGCCGGGTTTTCCCAGAAAAGCAATGAATATCAAACTTTCGTGGGATGATTGGACTTTTATTGCTTTACTTTCGCCGTTGATCGGACGAATTACTGTTTATTATTAGCGCGTCGTCGCTGATATTAATTGCCACCGAATCATTATTAAGTACTTGAGAGCACACATTTAATTAAAATGCTGTTTATCATTCGCGGCTGCGGCGGCGGCGACGCTGATAGGTTTGCTAGAACCCAGCTTTGTTATATTTGCCTAATTAGTTTCTATTCTCCGCGGCGGCGGCGGCGGCGGCGGCGGCGGCGGCGGCGGCTGAAACATAACTTTCCACCAAGTTGTGAATAATGCCAAGCGGCTGCATTCGCCATAAAAGATAACGAGGGAAATGTCCATCACATTTTCCGCCGGTGCTTTTCACCGTGTTCCACTGGAAAGCCCGCCCAGCGCTCCGAGCATTTCCCGGCTTGCTTTCCCTGCGATCGCGTCGCGCTTTCCCTGGATTCCCGAGCCGCTTCCAGGCTTTCTGATCGACATCTTGCAGCTTGTGTGTGCTGGCTGCCTCACATCGCATCGCATCGCATCGCATCGCATCGCATCGCATCGCATCGCATCGCATCGCATCGCATCGCATCGCATCGCATCGCATCGCATCGCATCGCATCGCATCGCATCGCATCGCATCGCATCGCATCGCATCGCATCGCATCGCATCGCATCGCATCGCATCGCATCGCATCGCATCGCATCGCATCGCATCGCATCGCATCGCATCGCATCGCATCGCATCGCATCGCATCGCATCGCATGGGTGACAATTATTCATGCCCCTCTCCGTTACTGCAGCCACATATCTCGCGCGACGCTCCGTATCTCTCCGGGTCGCTGTTATAATATTCGCCGAGCTCGCTGCCCACTTCTCTCCGAGCCACGACGTCGCAGCGATATCTTGACATGCATTTATTCGTGTGGGCGTTCTTAAATTCTATGGAAACGCGCTCACAAATATATCGCCAAAAAGATTCCATCGCTTTACAATGGCAATTGCGTGCTTGTGAACGATTGCTTCACGTTAGGGCCGTTACAGGGTTCGGGGGGCGGTGAAAGGGGCTGGTGAGGGTTACTCTTACAATATATAGTAATGACACCTGGAGTGAAGGGTTTGGGAAGTAAATGACAACTATGTGTGATGAGGAAGCAGGATAGAAATTGACAACTGAGTGTGAGACGGACTATGCTGACAACTGAGTGTGAGACGGACTATGCTGACAACTGAGTGTGAGACGGACTATGCTGACAACTGAGTGTGAGACGGACTATGCTGACAACTGAGTGTGAGACGGACTATGCTGACAACTGAGTGTGAGACGGACTATGCTGACAACTGAGTGTGAGACGGACGTAATGACGGGCACGGCGAGATCCCACGGGTTGAATTTAACCTTCCTCATTTCTTGTAATAAATTCCAATGCTGGATATTTGCTTCCTGGGGTCCTCCCACGCTCCAGCCGTCTGCATGATTGCTTTGTGCGCTCGACAACAACGTTCCACATGTTTACCAAGCCGTGTCTTTGAGCAGCTCAGCGAGACAGACTTGCTGGCCTTATCGAGATCATCCTCCGCGAATTCCCCCATCGATCGACTCAACTCCGAACAAATGTCACAAACTGATGTATTTTTCATTACACTTTCTTCCTTTATGTCTATAAAAGATGTAGCTCTCGTCAATTCCTTTCAATATCGTAGTGCTGTCACGATAAAAGCTGGGCCCAGCGATTCCTACCTCGAACGTACAGAATAGCTACTAGCATAGCTTCTAGCATAGCTTCGAGCATAGGCCCTAGCAGCCTCCACGTCAAATCGACCGCCGTTCCCGCCACTTTCAACTACCAATCAAATTCTCACCAAAGTTCCTCCAAGTTGATTGCCCAAAATCAGTTGGTCTGAGAGAGCTCCAACTAGCAGCTAGCAGCAGCAGCAACTAGCAGCAGCAGCAACTAGCAGCAGCAGCAGCAGCAGCAGCAGCAGCAGCAGCAGCAGCAGCAGCAGCAGCAGCAGCAGCAGCAGCAGCAGCAGCAGCAGCAGCAGCAGCAGCAGCAGCAGCAGCAGCAGCAGCAGCAGCAGCAGCAGCAGCAGCAGCAGCAGCAGCAGCAGCAGCAGCAGCAGCAGCAGCAGCAGCAGCAGCAGCAGCAGCAGCAGCAGCAGCAGCAGCAGCAGCAGCAGCAACTAGCAGCAGCAGCAACTAGCAGCAGCAGCAACTAGCAGCAGCAGCAACTAGCAGCAGCAGCAGCAACTAGCAGCAGCAGCAGCAACTAGCAGCAGCAGCAGCAGCAGCAGCAGCAGCAGCAGCAGCAGCAGCAGCAGCAGCAGCAGCAGCAGCAGCAGCAGCAGCAGCAGCAGCAGCAGCAGCAGCAGCAGCAGCAGCAGCAGCAGCAGCAGCAGCAGCAGCAGCAGCAGCAGCAGCAGCAGCAGCAGCAGCAGCAGCAGCAGCAGCAGCAGCAGCAGCAGCAGCAGCAGCAGCAGCAGCAGCAGCAGCAGCAGCAGCAGCAGCAGCAGCAGCAGCAGCAGCAGCAGCAGCAGCAGCAGCAGCAGCAGCAGCAGCAGCAGCAGCAGCAGCAGCAGCAGCAGCAGCAGCAGCAGCAGCAGCAGCAGCAGCAGCAGCAGCAGCAGCAGCAACTAGCAGCAGCAGCAGCAACTAGCAGCAGCAGCAGCAACTAGCAGCAGCAGCGGCAGCAGCAGCGGCAGCAGCAGCGGCAGCGGCAGCGGCAGCGGCAGCGGCAGCGGCAGCGGCAGCGGCAGCGGCAGCGGCAGCGGCAGCGGCAGCGGCAGCGGCAGCGGCAGCGGCGTAGGTCTTGTAAATAATGTACGGCGAGCATCGATCCGGCGGCTGCTACTGTGCCGGCTCGCTAACAGGTGTTCGCTGGTCGGATGTTTTCACGCCGGCCGCTATGTGGCCAGGTCACCGCGAGGGCGCCGGCGTCGGCGTCGGCGTCGGCGGCGACGGCGGCGGCGGCGTCAGTTGCGCGCGGGCTTCGACGGAGACCACGTGTGGCTTCGCACAGTGCGCGTGACAGGCACGCATGGCGCTCGTGCTACGCGTGCGGCGGGTCGACGGGCCCAAGTGCAAGGGCGAGAAGGTCGTCAAAGTTGAGTTCCGAGGTGAGTGGGGTCGAGGAAGTCGAAGGATTTTAATTGCGTGCCATGCAATCACCGTGATTAAATTTAATTTCGGTTTGTTTTTGTGCCGCGCGGAATGGCTCGACGGAACAAAGAGCATAACTGTTTCCCGATGAATTATTTATGTAAATTGCCGAGGACGTGTGGACGTGCGCGCGAGTGTGTTTTAAAGTCAATAAGGCCCGAGCTCGGGGTTTTTTGGCGCCACACGTGATGCGTGGTTTCCTCGTTTTGAATAGCTGCGTCTAGCGGGGGCCGTGACGGGGACGCGGCTTGCTGGATGGAGGCGCCGCGATTCCTTCATTTCCTTGAAAGTCTTGAGTGATTTGTTTCCCAGCTTTGTGCCACCTTCTGGCGACGGGTTAGTTAGCTAAGCGACGTGGCGGGCTTTGTGTGTTCACCGACCAGCCCAGTCAGCATCAGACATAGAAATGTGTAAATCAGGGACGGTTTGAAAGAAGTCGTTGTTCCTTTGAAGAATTCAAACGTGGAATGGTTAAATAGGTCATTTTATGGATTACTTCAGTTGATTTCCATCAAAATAAGCATAACATTATTATAAATTATATTCCTTACTCCTGACATAGTACAAATGAGAGATATTTCCTTGAAAACGTAACTGTTGGAAATACCAAAAGGTAAGATCGAGTAACAGAATGGAAATAGAAGAATTTAAAAATTCCCTCTATCTTGAATAATTTTTTTTGTGTTTTAATTCAAACTGTCAAGTTTGAAAAAGAACAAGGCAAATAAAACTTTTACGGACTTACGCGTGGATGTAAAAGAAAAGCTTTCACTTGGCTCAAGACGCAAAAAACAGCTTATGCAAAACTAACTTAATCCCTCCGCGACGCAAAAATTACGCAGGGAGCTCCCGAAATCGACTTCCCTCGCGAAACCCCCAAGAACATCCACCAGCCACCCCCATCCAGCCCGTTGTTCCTCAGCCTCGGGTCACCCGCCCATCACCCAACCCTCACCAGCAGCAGCAGCAGCAGCAGCAGCAGCACTAGCACTAGCACCACGATGGGTAATTCACTTCACCGCCCGCAAAACTTAGCGTTATGTTCGGCGCCGGCATAATCTCATTACTTGAAACTACCCTCCCTATACTAACGCTGCTTGCTGCTTGCTGCTTGCTGCTCGCTGCTTGTTGCTTGCTGCTTGCTGCTTGCTGCTCGCTGCTTGCTGCTTGCTGCTTGCTGCTCGCTGCTTGCTGCTCGCTGCTTGTTGCTTGCTGCTTGCTGCTTGCTGCTTGCTGCTCGCTGCTCGCTGCTTGCTGCTCGCTGCTCGCTGCTTGCTGCTTGCTGCTTGCTGCTTGCTGCTCGCTGCTTGCTGCTTGCTGCTCGCTGCTCGCTGCTTGCTGCTTGCTGCTCGCTGCTCGCTGCTCGCTGCTTGCTGCTTGCTGCTCGCTGCTCGCTGCTTGCTGCTTGCTGCTTGCTGCTCGCTGCTCGCTGCTCGCTGCTTGCTGCTCGCTGCTCGCTGCTTGCTGCTCGCTGCTCGCTGCTTGCTGCTCGCTGCTCGCTGCTTGCTGCTCGCTGCTCGCTGCTTGCTGCTCGCTGCTCGCTGCTTGCTGCTCGCTGCTCGCTGCTTGCTGCTCGCTGCTTGCTGCTCGCTGCTCGCTGCTTGCTGCTTGCTGCTCGCTGCTCGCTGCTCGCTGCTTGCTGCTTGCTGCTTGCTGCCAATGTCTCAAGTTTTCATTTGCCACGGTGAAATTTCCCACCCGGTTCGATTTAGCAACACACTTGCTAAATCGGCCTGAGCATCGATTAGGGTGGCTGGACCGACAATGGTTTGTGCGCCGCAGCGCGGTTAGCTGCAGTTGCTTGCATTTACCTACCGCGTTCTGATCACTTATCGGCTTATCGCCGTTACCAGCTTCTGGATGAATCTTCGTCGATTGGGTTCACTTGGCTTTTTACAAAATTCCAACAGTGAAATTGATCTGCTTTTAAAAACAACTCAAATATCTGACACACATTTTTTAAGTTCCGTGCAATTGACGCTTTGTGTTGACAATGAATCCTCGCTTCAACCTAGAATACTAGACATCTTTATGACAAGCACAGATCTAAGAGTGGGTGGGAAGGGTCCATCCTGCCAGAACGTCCTACAGTCGTCGGCATGTTGAACCCTCCGGTCGACGCTAGCCAGGAAATCTCGTGGCAGATATTCTTCATTTTCACACCATCGAGCCCCCTAAGCACTAGCAGCCAACCCGCTTGACAGCGAAGAAGGCTGCGTTGCGTGAATCGTGCGGTGGTCAAGTCTCCTTCAACCCCGATCTCGCCGTCCGAATCGCACCCGGACCAACCCTTTCCCTGTTCGACCACGGCGAGGGGTCGGGGAAGAAAACATTATCACGCCTGGAATGAAGCCCGCTTTTCGGCCAGGTAGACCGTGTTCCCTAGAGGCCGCTCTCGTGGCTCGCAGCAAGCTCGTGCCATGCTCGTGCATTGCTCGTGCCATGCTCGTGCATTGCACGAGCATGGCACGAGCAATGCTCCTTCCCGCCCGATTTGAAACCCAGCGCGGCTTGGCTGTATATTATTAGCCGTGCTGCCGCCTGCAGAGTGTCGAGACCGCCGTGGGAAATGAGAATGTGCATTCAATTTTCACGTAGCAGCCTTTTCGTGTTAAAAACGTGATCATTTTATAAAGTTTCATTATATTCGGGCTGAAAAAAGGTCGTTTGGCGTTTCGAGCAATGAAAAATATGGCGTTGTGCGAACGTGTGGCCGTATTATTTCGCGTTGTGTGGAGTAAAAAGTTCGTGATCTACGCCCGCCATTAGCAAGTTCGTAAAAAAAGTAACTCACTTGGCAGACAATAAGCATATTTGCAAATATCATAGCGCGTAGACGATTGGGAGAGACCACGACATTATTCGCCGTCAAGTCTTCGTTGTGTTCCCTGTGTCCCTGCTTCGTTGTGTTCCCTGTGTCCCTGCTTCGTTGTGTTCCCTGTGTCCCTGCTTCATTGTGTTCCCTGTGTCCCTGCTTCGTTGTTTTCCCTGTGTCCCTGCTTCGTTGTGTTCCCTGTGTCCCTGCTTCGTTGTGTTCCCTGTGTCCCTGCTTCGTCGTGTTCCCTGTGTCCCTGCTTCGTTGTGTTCCCTGCTCCGTTGTGTTCCCTGTGTCCCTGCTTCGTCGTGTTCCCTGTGTCCCTGCTTCGTTGTGTTCCCTGCTCCGTTGTTTTCCCTGTGTCCCTGCTTCATTGTGTTCCCTGTGTCCCTGCTTCGTTGTTTTCCCTGTGTCCCTGCTTCGTTGTGTTCCCTGTGTCCCTGCTTCGTTGTGTTCCCTGTGTCCCTGCTTCGTTGTGTTCCCTGTGTCCCTGCTTCGTTGTGTTCCCTGCTTCGTTGTGTTCCCTGTGTCCCTGCTTCATTGTGTTCCCTGTGTCCCTGCTTCGTTGTGTTCCCTGTGTCCCTGCTTCGTTGTGCTCCCTGTGTCCCTGCTTCGTTGTGTTCCCTGTGTCCCTGCTTCGTTGTGTTCCCTGTGTCCCTGCTTCGTTGTGTTCCCTGTGTCCCTGCTTCGTTGTGTTCCCTGTGTCCCTGCTTCGTTGTGTTCCCTGTGTCCCTGCTTCGTTGTGTTCCCTGCTCCGTTGTTTTCCCTGTGTCCCTGCTTCGTTGTGTTCCCTGTGTCCCTGCTTCGTTGTGTTCCCTGTGTCCCTGCTTCGTTGTGTTCCCTGTGTCCCTGCTTCGTTGTGTTCCCTGTGTCCCTGCTTCGTTGTGTTCCCTGCTCCGTTGTTTTCCCTGTGTCCCTGCTTCGTTGTGTTCCCTGTGTCCCTGCTTCGTCGTGTTCCCTGTGTCGCTGCTTCGTTGTGTTCCCTGTGTCCCTGCTTCGTCGTGTTCCCTGTGTCCATGCTTCGTTGTGTTCCCTGCTCCGTTGTGTTCCCTGTGTCCCTGCTTCCCTGTGCTCCCGGTGTCCCTGCTTCGTTGTGTTCCCTGTGTCCCTGCTTCGTCGTGTTCCCTGTGTCCCTGCTTCGTTGTGTTCCCTGTGTCCCTGCTTCGTTGTGTTCCCTGTGTCCCTGCTTCGTCGTGTTCCCTGTGTCCCTGCTTCGTTGTGTTCCCTGTGTCCCTGCTTCCCTGTGCTCCCTGTGTCCCTGCTTCGTCGTGTTCCCTGTGTCCCTGCTTCGTCGTGTTCCCTGTGTCCCTGCTTCGTTGTGTTCCCTGTGTCCCTGCTTCGTTGTGTTCCCTGCTCCGTTATTTTCCCTGTGTCCCCGCTTCGTTGTGTTCCCTGTGTCCCTGCTTCGTCGTGTTCCCTGTGTCCCTGCTTCGTTGTGTTCCCTGCTCCGTTATTTTCCCTGTGTCCCTGCTTCGTTGTGTTCCCTGTGTCCCTGCTTTGTTGTGTTCCCTGTGTCCCTGCTTCGTTGTGTTCCCTGTGTCCCTGCTTCGTTGTGTTCCCTGTGTCCCTGCTCCGTTGTTTTCCCTGTGTCCCTGCTTCGTTGTGTTCCCTGTGTCCCTGCTTCGTCGTGTTCCCTGCTCCGTTGTTTTCCCTGTGTCGCTGCTTCGTCGTGTTCCCTGTGTCGCTGCTTCGTTGTGTTCCCTGCTCCGTTGTTTTCCCTGTGTCGCTGCTTCGTCGTGTTCCCTGTGTCGCTGCTTCGTTGTGTTCCCTGTGTCCCTGCTTCGTCGTGTTCCCTGTGTCGCTGCTTCGTTGTGTTCCCTGTGTCCCGACCACGCGGCTGCTCGACAATCCAGGAGCTTGTCGTTGCTCCTGCATTTGGCTGCAGCCTGCATAATGCATGGCGCGGGGGTGCGGACAACGACACGCTGTCCTCGCCCCCAGCGATAGGCGAGATTTACACACCGTTCACTTGTTGAGTTCGCCCAGGTGAATTATTTAGCTTTTCTTTGCGACTCGAAAGTCGAAACCGATGCGAAGCAAATAGCCATTCTCTAAAATCGATATTATAATATATCTCTGGCACGTAGCATTTTCTACGAGTTTGTTTCTATTGAATGCAATTTAGTACTGTTTGGACAAGCCACGCTGCTCGCTCATTTCAGTCAGCTACTTTTTAAAGTTGAGCATTATTAAGTTGGTCTTATTCTGTTTGAGGAAGGAAGGGAGGTGGGGAGGGAGGCAGGGAAATGTATGACTTGCATTTGAAACTCCTTTGCGTGCCGGGGCTCGAATGAATCCAATTGGATATCATTTCATTTCGAAAACGACTTCAACTCTAAGAAAAATTTTCAGCTAGAAAATAATACTGCGAAATAAAGATCCAGCGTCTCGTATTTACAAAGATGACGCGTCATGTTTATTCGACTGCGTTAGGTGCAACCCTTATAGTTATCCACCAATCCCGTACCACCCTTATAGTTATCCACCAATCCCGCTAAAGACGTTCAAATTCAAAGGAAAATATTATTTATATAAGATTAAGACAGAAATTTGTAAAGGACGCAAATTGCGGATGAGAATTGTTTCGTTCGCCTGAACTTTGCCCATTCTGCCGACCGAAGCAACAGCAAGCGAAGCCAATTAAAACTTGGCGAGTTGAAGGAGGCTAAATACTTGACATTCGGGCAAACACCGAATATTGCAGCGGGTCGCCGTCCAAGGCCGGAAGTCGGCAGTAATGGCGTGCTTCCGGCAGCCTGCTGATAGCGCTATCTGCACCGCTCGCTGCCCACTTCCGGCTGCAATGCACTCGCACCGTTATTTGCCAGCTGCTTGCAGACGTTGCTGAATCATAGCTTTCATTGCGACCGATGCACGCCATCAATTTCAATCACAGAAAACCTCTGCCGGCTCAAATTACAGCTAGCGTACCTGTCGGGGCAGGATGTATGTCCGTAATAAACTTGGTTTCTCAATACTGTTATACAGTAACTGCTATGTACAAGACTATAAACTCGTTGTTCAAGTTAATGAAATCTTACAGGGATGAAATACCTTTCAGTTTCCCTAGTAATTCGATATCCAACTGCGCCATGGTGTTCGCAAAGCAAACTCCTTCACTACATTGCTGTCCAACTGCGCCATGGTGTTCGCAAAGCAAACTCCTTCACTACATTGCTGTCCAACTGCGCCATGGTGTTCGCAAAGCAAACTCCTTCACTACATTGCTGTCCAACTGCGCCATGGTGTTCGCAAAGCAAACTCCTTCACTACATTGCTGTCCAACTGCGCCATGGTGTTCGCAAAGCAAACTCCTTCACTACATTGCTGTCCAACTGCGCCATGGTGTTCGCAAAGCAAACTCCTTCACTACATTGCTGTCCAACTGCGCCATGGTGTTCGCAAAGCAAACTCCTTCACTACATTGCTGTCCAACTGCGCCATGGTGTTCGCAAAGCAAACTCCTTCACTACATTGCTGTCCAACTGCGCCATGGTGTTCGCAAAGCAAACTCCTTCACTACATTGCTGTCCAACTGCGCCATGGTGTTCGCAAAGCAAACTCCTTCACTACATTGCTGTCCAACTGCGCCATGGTGTTCGCAAAGCAAACTCCTTCACTACATTGCTGTCCAACTGCGCCATGGTGTTCGCAAAGCAAACTCCTTCACTACATTGCTGTCCAACTGCGCCATGGTGTTCGCAAAGCAAACTCCTTCACTACATTGCTGTCCAACTGCGCCATGGTGTTCGCAAAGCAAACTCCTTCACTACATTGCTGTCCAACTGCGCCATGGTGTTCGCAAAGCAAACTCCTTCACTACATTGCTGTCCAACTGCGCCATGGTGTTCGCAAAGCAAACTCCTTCACTACATTGCTGTCCAACTGCGCCATGGTGTTCGCAAAGCAAACTCCTTCACTACATTGCTGTCCAACTGCGCCATGGTGTTCGCAAAGCAAACTCCTTCACTACATTGCTGTCCAACTGCGCCATGGTGTTCGCAAAGCAAACTCCTTCACTACATTGCTGTCCAACTGCGCCATGGTGTTCGCAAAGCAAACTCCTTCACTACATTGCTGTCCAACTGCGCCATGGTGTTCGCAAAGCAAACTCCTTCACTACATTGCTGTCCAACTGCGCCATGGTGTTCGCAAAGCAAACTCCTTCACTACATTGCTGTCCAACTGCGCCATGGTGTTCGCAAAGCAAACTCCTTCACTACATTGCTGTCCAACTGCGCCATGGTGTTCGCAAAGCAAACTCCTTCACTACATTGCTGTCCAACTGCGCCATGGTGTTCGCAAAGCAAACTCCTTCACTACATTGCTGTCCAACTGCGCCATGGTGTTCGCAAAGCAAACTCCTTCACTACATTGCTGTCCAACTGCGCCATGGTGTTCGCAAAGCAAACTCCTTCACTACATTGCTGTCCAACTGCGCCATGGTGTTCGCAAAGCAAACTCCTTCACTACAAAACGTTTCAGCGATCGACAATGAAACTGGAGCGATATTCCTGCCTGGGTTTCTCCTGCTTTGAAAGATGGGAGTTGGTCGAAGCCTGGCAGACGGCGTCGCTGGCCCGGGGCCTGCGCGTTTAATCGCCGCTGCTGGTAACATCACGTCCGGCGGCGGAACGGCTGCAGCCTGAACACAAAGAGTCGTTACACAAACTTCTGCTCGCAGCCTGCAAGCTCGAAACCCAATTGCTTGCTAATTAACGATTTCAACACGAAATATCACATTTTTCCCGAGTAATTCTGCCTAGGAAATTAAAGCTAACAACGAGGCGAAATCTGCAGCATGAAGCGCGATGGCAACATGAAGCAAGATACAATTAAAGAGTGTGTTTAATTAGATTAGCGCCTGTGTTCGATCTGACTGTCTGTGTCTCTGTTTCTCTCGTTGCAGGAGTGGCCCATCTGTCCAAGGTGCTCGAGGATGCTGGTGGCGAGGCGAACGAAGTCGAACAGGTGAGAAAACCCGCCGAACTTCACACCCGCCTCTTCCGCGGCCGCCGTTCGGCCCGAGGAAACCTTGGATCCCGACGAGGCCCCTATTCATCCGCGCTTTTCACTAAATAAAGGAAACTTCTCTTTGACTACTTTCTTTCAAGATTGGTTTAATGAAATTAATGTCTTCCGTTTGTTTGAACATCCAGCGTTTCTTACTTCACAAACGCAGGCTTTTCTTTCATCTTATAATCACGAACAATAATTGATATTTAATAGGCTTGCCTTCGACGCAAACTGCTTAAAGTGCGGGTCTCTAACGGTTCTATCGACACAAGCCACCCAAGCCACCCAAACCACCCAAGCCACCCAAACCACCCAAACCACCCAAACCACCCAAACCACCCAAACCACCCAAACCACCCTGGTTCATGGTTCACCCTGGTTTTGGGATGGCGCCGTCGAACGCTCGCCTGGGATGATCTCCGAGACACCGTGTCTCCCCCGCGTCTGCGCTGTATGACGTGTAATTCCAGCACACAGACAAATGAACGCGACCTTCGCACAAAACCACGCCGGGACTGATTTTGATTTATTATTTTACACGCATCACGTGACTCGCAATGTATTCCACGTGACAGCGTCGACTCCCCGCCGCCGGCTCACGGCGCATGCGCGTCGAGTCATCGCGTGTATTTATTGACACAATTTCACGCTGCCGGGAAACGTGACGGACTCGTTCTTAATGGCAACTGTGTTGGCACAACATTGTGTTGTGCACTGTGTTGTGTACTGTGTTGGCACAACATTGTGTTGTGCACTGTGTTGTGTACTGTGTTGGCACAACATTGTGTTGTGCACTGTGTTGTGTACTGTGTTGGCACAACATTGTGTTGTGCACTGTGTTGGCACAACATTGTGTTGTGTACTGTGTTGGCACAACATTGTGTTGTGCACTGTGTTGTGTACTGTGTTGGCACAACATTGTGTTGTGCACTGTGTTGTGTACTGTGTTGGCACAACATTGTGTTGTGCACTGTGTTGTGCACTGTGTTGTGCACTGTGTTGGCACAACATTGTGTTGTGCACTGTGTTGTGCACTGTGTTGGCACAACATTGTGTTGTGCACTGTGTTGGCACAACATTGTGTTGTGTACTGTGTTGGCACAACATTGTGTTGTGCACTGTGTTGTGTACTGTGTTGGCACAACATTGTGTTGTGCACTGTGTTGTGTACTGTGTTGGCACAACATTGTGTTGTGCACTGTGTTGTGCACTGTGTTGTGCACTGTGTTGGCACAACATTGTGTTGTGCACTGTGTTGTGCACTGTGTTGGCACAACATTGTGTTGTGCATTGTGTTGTGTACTTTGTTGTGCACTGTGTTGTGCACTGTGTTGTGCACTGTGTTGGCACAACATTGTGTTGTGCACTGTGTTGTGTACTGTGTTGTGCACTGTGTTGTGCACTGTGTTGTGCACTGTGTTGTGCACTGTGTTGTGTACTGTGTTGGCACAACATTGTGTTGTGCACTGTGTTGTGTACTGTGTTATGTTGAGCTGCATAACCAATCGACATGTCACGAGGTAGTTACGCAAGTCCCCCCCCCCCCCTTCCCCTAGCGTCGCGACGACCCGACTTAGTTGCGTTGTTTCTTCCTTGCGTCGGTCAGCGTCGGTCAGCGTCGGTCAGCGTCGGTCAGCGTCGGTCAGCGTCGGTCAGCGTCGGTCAGCGTCGGTCCGGCGCTCGTAACCAACCTGCCGATGTTTGCTTGCAGCGAAGTCTTCACGTCGAGTCCTTGAGATCCTACGCAAGATGTCGGCGTCTGCTTGTAATTATCCCAGCGTTTCTTTCCACCCTTAACTTCTCGTGGCCTGGTAAATGTCTTCATTATAAATACAAAACCCCCGTGATGTGAGAGCGGCGCCTCGGTGAAGGGGGTGATCGGTGAAGGGGGTGATCGGTGAAGGGGGTGATCGGTGAAGGGGGTGATCGGTGAAGGGGGTGGTCGGTGAAGGGGGTGGATTGTATCTCGTCAATCCACTCTTAAGATGGTTTCCATGTTTCTATCGGCCGAGCGCACTTTTCCGCTTTTCCGCTTTTCCGCTTTTCCGCTTTCCATGTCGATACCGTACTGTGATTGGTCCAACGGCGATGTCGGTGCCGACGAATCACCACCCGTCGATTCCTGGAAGGCGACAATAAAGAAACCTGGACACAAACCAGGAACGCGATGGAAGGAGACAGATTCCCGGCTCTCTGCAGATGGTATTCCCGTGTCCCTGGCCGCCTGACAGACACCGACATGCCGAGCCTGGCTCGTCGAGCACAGAATCGCTCGTTTTGTCCGCTTGAAGCTTGCTTCGCGGCGATGCGAGGCGGAGGCTGCTTCCTCCCAGCATTTCCTTCCTCTCGAGTGCTTCTCACGCGTCCACAGCTCCGTGTGTCCTGGATGCAGCTGCTGCCGTCTCGGCCCACCCGCCAACAGCCTGGAGAAGTTGGAATCGTTCCCAATTCTCCATGAAACATATTATGTAATGCTTTCATCTCTTCCCGCGACACAGATTTCATAGCCGCTAAAATGTCATGAATTTCTGATCGTCTCGCCAGGGACTTTGCGTTTATAGCCAAGCCGCACGGGAATTTTATTCAATCGCACTCTAAAAGAAAAACTGCCTGCACTCTTTCTCAGCGCTGGGTTGACTATTTTCTCAACTGTTGATTGGATGGGAGAGTTGGTTTTACTTCACGAATCAAGAGACATGTTTGTTTTTGACTCGCGTTTCATCTCACTCCCATCTCTTGGAGCCAGATCGGGTCGAGCGCGTCGACGACATCTTCTAGGTGTTTGCCCATCACAAGGACAGAATGTCAAGCTAACGACCCACTGTAGGAGCTTGTTGCTAATGGTATCTACTTGTTGCTAATGGTATCTACTTGTTGCTAATGGTATCTACTTGCTGTTTGCAGCGGTTCGAGTGGCCGGTGGCGCGCCCGGTGGAGAGCCACGAGACGCTGCAGCTGCAGGTGTTGGCTTACAACAGGTACTTCCAGAACCGCGTGCTGGGTTCGTACGGCCTCGTCCTGCAGAAGGTGGTGGAGGAAGGCCGTGTGTCCGTCACGGACTCGCTGCTAGACACGAACAACCAGCCGCTGCCGGTGAGTCCACCTCGACAACGTGCTATCGGTGCTAGGAACTAGGTACTAGGGTACTAGGGTACTAGGGTACTAGGGTACTAGGGTACTAGGAACTAGGTACTAGGGTACTAGGGTACTAGGGTACTAGGAACTAGGTACTAGGGTACTAGGTACTAGGGTACTAGGGTACTAGGGTACTAGGAACTAGGTACTAGGAACTAGGTACTAGGGTACTAGGGTACTAGGGTACTAGGAACTAGGTACTAGGGTACTAGGGTACTAGGGTACTAGGAACTAGGTACTAGGGTACTAGGGTACTAGGGTACTAGGGTACTAGGGGGCGCTATTAGCAGCTATTACTGTGTTAAAAGGATACCCTGGTTTCCACGCGCACCAGCTTGATACTAGCCTGTTGGCCGCGCTAGGTAAGGGCCCAGGGTGACTCTGTTGGCTCCAGTCTGCAGCAGGCAGCCACCATCCAAGTTAGATTGAAGATTTCACTCGCATCAAGAAATCCGGGAGTCGCTTCTTTAATGAGTTTGATTGGGATTAACTTTGTCAAAATGATTGCATTCCCCCCTAAATCCACACCATCCCGTCAGACTCGAGCAGCGAATAGCGAGACATGCCTTAGGTTCGATCCAACGCCGACGTCGACGTCATCAGCAAGGATCGCCCGACGTCTACCTGTTGAAGGAGTCGCGTGACTCCCGCTGCTTGCTTGTCAAAACGTTTCGGTTGAGTAGAGTTATTTCCCGCGCAATCTTCCGATCCGTCGATTAGAGAGGGCCGGTGATTGCAGGCTTCCAGTATCCACCGGCACGGCGCTGTTGGCGCCTGATTGGACGTTGGCGTGTTGCATCGGGTCTGGTGGAGGCGCCGGGTGTACAGTGCTAAGTGCCACACGTGGTTTCACGGCAGGGTCGATGGAGATAGCGGCTCGACGTTCTAGGGGTCTCCTAGAAAAGTTGATTAACTTTATTTCTGTAAAGGTCAGTGTTTCATTCCGTGCTGGGTTCGACCCCTGATCGATGATAACGCTAATCAGAATATTATCACCGATTAGAAACAGTACTTAGCGCTAGCGTGCCACTACCCGGGGGTTAATACACAGGGATTATTTACTAAAACCAATGATATAAAGCGACTAAACTCCACAAAATCTTTGTTGTAGTGCAGGTGGAGTATCTGTTCCTACAGCGGGGAGGCTGTGAGGCTGATATCGCTGTTCTTGTCGCTAAAACACGGATTTCGGCCCCTGGACAGGACAGGGATGCTTCTCGTCCCACCGCGACCAGCAGAGATCGGAGGAAACAACTTTGTTTAGCCATCACTTAACCAGCAGCTGGAGCGCGCGAGTGAAAGCAACTCGGCGTCCAGCTTCCGAGCGATTGCGAGTGTCGCGGGTTTGTTTTCCCGCCAAGCCGCGTCGCCCGTTCCCCGGTCTTAATGATCCACGTGCGCTGATCCGCGAAGACAAGCCCGTGAATTAGGTTGCCCTTCGCTGGTGACTTCTGAGCGGCCGGCTTCGCGCAACGCAGGGAAATCGGTTGTTTTCATCCTTGCTTTGTGCCTATCCTTGCTATGTCTCTCCTTGTGGACATTCCGCCGCGAATCGATGCATCGAGATTGCGTGTATCGCCCGGAAAAGCGCGTCTCCCCGCGGATCCAATCAGAATCGGGGAAAGCGGTTTCCCGAGGCTTTGTGTAGCCAACTTTCCAACCTAAACTCACCCAAATCACGTTCACGTTTTCCAATTCTAAAGTCAACGTCGCACGAAACAAAGGGCTTTTCTATTTTTAAATAGTCATTCCATATTTTTACTCACATCCAGGTTTAACAACAAAATATAGTCTCAACATTTTAACTGTACCCTGTTCCGTATTTCAACGCTTCACAAGAATGTTTCTCTCCCAGGCTCATATATTAAAAATAAAACTAGAAACACGACAAAATCTACATGTTTAATAAAACAGAATGCAGGCCCACACGACACGTTATAATAATCATTCACGCAACACACTCCATCTCTCACATGTGTGTGTGCGGTAGACAACGTAGTTGACAGTGGTAGTGGACGTAGTGGACAACGTAGTGGACAACGTGGTGGACAACGTAGTGGACAACGTAGTGGACAACGTGGTGGACAACGTGGTGGACAACGTAGTGGACAACGTAGTGGACAGTGGTAGTGGACGTAGTGGACAACGTGGTGGACACCGAGGCAGCAGAACACACAGCGAGCTGAAGCCCCTGCAAACACAACACTCACCCCGCCGCGCGCCTTCGCGTGCTGCCGCGTCCAAGCACGCGTATATCACGCATTATCATCGCCACGCATCTACACTGCGCCCTGACTTCGCATTACGCTGATTAACCCCAGCGTGGCCTCCCCAGCGTCGCCACCACGCATGCGCCGCGCTCCGTGCAAATCCACCCCCTGAATTATTCACCCGGGCAATTAATTGCAAAGTGGCGTTGCATTAAGCCTGGCCGAGCTTACATTATGACGTGTTTCCCCGGCTTACTTGAGGTAATCGGGACGCTATATTTGTAAATGTAAGCCGAAAGGTTAAATACATTGTAGAATCGGTATTGCATTCGAACAAACATCCTGGAATCATACTTTGTATGAAATAGTGATTAGGTCGGCGCGTGCAGATGGGGTAGCTGCGATGAGCGCGGGCTAATTTGAGTGGGAATCATCGGCAGAGTGTCCCTGGAGGCTGAGACAACGAGATGTCTGGCAACGAGACGCTAGCTGGCGGGCAGACTCGGAGACTGCATCGCATGGGACCCGGTACACATCCCGAGATACGGAGACATTGCCTTTGTTGCTCCCGGTCCAGAGTCACAGGGCCGTGTCCGTGTGTGTGTTGCCTTGGTTACTGCCTCTTTGTGCCTCTGGCGAATTGTTCGAAGAATTCAAACTTTATGATGAAACATTTTCACTACAAATAAAGTTTAATTAAACCTGAATCAGTTTAATTCCGTGATGAAATGGAGTAACAGTTATTTATCGCGAGCTGCGGAAATAGGACAGTTCGGTTCGAGAGCTCAACAGAAAAATTCTCGTTTGCAATCCGTCGGTTTTGTAAGCTTGGAAATCGATCAGCGCATTTCGAGAGGAGCTAGAAGATTAAAATTCCGGCCGACTGCGGTTAGAATAATCTCGCAATGGGCGAGAAACCGGGGGAGGAATGCAAGGTATCGGTGGTATTTCCGCGCAGCATCAGCATGAATTAGCGATCAGTATTCCGTCGCCGTACGTTGCCGATATTTCAATACCACTAGCAGCAGGAGGGATTCCGGCCGGCGGGCTTGACTTTCAACCACGCAACCCTGCATTGCTCTGTGTGCCGAGGTTTCGACCGCCTCGCAGCTGTTGCTGATGCTGCAGTTGTTGCTATAGCTGGGTTTCACAGAGGCAAATTCAGCATCGATTCTCAACAAGTTTTCTCTTAAAGGGTTGGAACTGTCAAATATTTAGCAATAGCGTTAAGTAGACGTCACGCTATTATTATTATTATTATTATTATTATTATTTATTTATTCTCTTACAATTGTATCTTTCAATCTTAATAATAGATTAATAACTAACAATTCATTCTCACTCTGTCTTCCAGTAAATTCCAGTCTCTTGCTGTTCTTCTTATAAAAGAAAACTTGCCCACATCAGTTTTTGATCCCATCTCCATTATTTTTTTAATAAATTAGTTAGCAGTGAAAAGTTCCATGGCAGACGCTCTGTTGTAACAAGAAATAAGACTTGTTTCTGATAAAACTTTATATTCCATGTGCTGTTTCCGATCCAATAACTGATAAAATGCTCGTCATCACAGTCCTGAAGATGTCCACGCCATCGCGGACGAAACATCGACAATCGACAAGCTCCTTTTTAGGACCAAAGCCACTACGTTTAAACAAAGCAAAACCGAACACTTGAATTTCTACAAATCACGGCTCTGAACCACTCCCCATTTCCAAAATGATTGTGTTAATCTCAAAAGACTTATTCCACTCAGAGCAGCATGAGGTCAGCTGATATCCACTGGACGTCCTAGCAGTTTGAAAAGGACACCCTGCTGACGTTGTCTGTTGTCGCCGTCGTCCCCGCGCAGGCGTCGATCAGCTTCGACGTGGGCTACGTGGTGCCCGACGGCACGGTGCGCTCCTGGGCCGGCAACGACGCCTACGACGCGCTGGACGGCGACCAGCAGATGCTCATCGACCTCGAGCAGAACATCGCCAACCTCGAGAGGACGCTGTCGACGGGGCGTCGCGGCAGCGCGCACTCGGCCGGCGACGCGGCGGCGTCGGCGTCGGCGTCGGCGTCGGCGTCGGGGGGAGGCAAGGCCAAGAGGGGGGCGTCGTTCAGCTCGGTCGACAAGTCGCCGGCGCCGCAGAGGAAGAGGTAGGCATTTCCTAACGTTTCACCCAGCGCCAAGTTGGGTGTTGCCATGCAATAATGAGAGCTAACGGACCGTTAAGGAGGTAACCGGCTGTTGGTATGATAGAGAAGTGAGGTTAAATCGGTCGGAAAGCATCAGGTGTCCGTCTCGGGCCTTTAACTACGTTCACTCCTAGACGCAGCCCGCAGAGCAAACTTGGCACCTCCACCGACTAAAATTGAATATCACTTGAAAGTGGAGTTTTTGAGATCGGACAACAATCTATTCTTTATCAAAAGGGAGCGTTTAGATAAATTTTTCGTACAATTTTATTTTTGAACGACGCTGAACGTAGCTCTATTGTAATTTTCGTGTTCTTACTTTAGAATGTCCACCAAGACAGCGATCTTCATTTTGCTTCAATTTCTCCCTTCTCGCTTTTTGGGAACAGACTTGAGAGTGATCCGTGAACATCTTAACAGTCCGTTTAACTTGTTGTTTCCATGGCGACAGCCAATCGGATGTTCTGCCTTTTAGGTAACGGACCGTTAATTGGGTAACGGGCGGTAACCAATCAGCTCGCTCGCTAGAAACAATCGCGCTGATGCATAATATCCTCCACGTGGTCGTGTTTTTCGAAGCGAGTTGCCTTTGTTTCGCCGAGCGTTTCGAGCGAGCAGCTGGCAGCGGCTGCCTTTGGTGGATTACAATGACAAATCGGTGACGCCTCGTTTTGTTGGTGTAATTGTTGCCGTTCGTCTCAATCTCGTGACACTCAGCTAAGAGGCTCAGGGTCTGCGAGATGATGGCATTTAACCACGGCTCAGGGTCTGCGAGATGATGGCATTTAACCACGGCTCAGGGTCTGCGAGATGATGGCATTTAACCACGGCTCAGGGTCTGCGAGATGATGGCATTTAACCACGGCTCAGGGTCTGCGAGATGATGGCATTTAACCACGTCTCAGGGTCTGCGAGATGATGGCATTTAACCACGGCTCAGGGTCTGCGAGATGATGGCATTTAACCACGGCTCAGGGTCTGCGAGATGATGGCATTTAACCACGGCGCAGGGTCTGCGAGATGATGGCATTTAACCACGGCTCAGGGTCTGCGAGATGATGGCATTTAACCACGGCGCAGGGTCTGCGAGATGATGGCATTTAACCACGGCTCAGGGTCTGCGAGATGATGGCATTTAATCACGGCTCAGGGTCTGCGAGATGATGGCATTTAACCACGGCTCAGGGTCTGCGAGATGATGGCATTTAATCACGGCTCACGGTCTGCGAGATGATGGCATTTAACCACGGCTCAGGGTCTGCGAGATGATGGCATTTAACCACGAGGATAACCATTTATAAATTATAACCATGATATATCTGTGAGGTTTCTAAAATACCTAACAACCGAGCTCCGCACACCAACAGCTTGGCTTTGTTCTCATTCCCCTATCCGCACTTAACGATGCCTTATCGTGCTTAACTTCGCTCTAGATTTTTACAAACCATTGAAAAGCGCTAACGCTGAATGGACTCAACGTAATCTGTGATTCCGAACACTGGCGACTGCAGGGATAGTGTCTCGTGACACGCCGCGTAAATACTTACTTTACAAGCCGATAAGGAACCGCCGCGTGTCCCGCCAAGACTCGCGGAGTTCCACCTTCCAGCTTCACCGCCGCGCAGAAAGAATGCAACCCGTCGTTCCCCGGCCGGCCGTGACACACGACGCACGCCCGACGCACGCGACACGCAACGTCCAATTAGCGACGAGCAAACAACGCACGCGTGCGTCCGCCAATCGCAAACAAACGGGCCAATTTGTCGCTTCAAGTTCTGCTTGATTGCCGCCCGGTTTTAAGTAAACATGTTTGTTTTTCATTCCACGAAATATTTTCGTCTGCTTTTTGCTTTTCAAAAGAGCAGCGTTTTTGTGCGTGCCTCAAAACTTCCCGACGCTCTTACCGCAGAAATACACTTTAAAAATAGGCAGGTAGTGTTAAAGGTGAAGGTGTTAAAGGTGCCGCTTGCTGCTCGCTGCTCGCTGCTTGCTGCTTGCTGCTTGCCGCTTGCTGCTCGCTGCTCGCTGCTTGCTGCTCGCTGCTCGCTGCTCGCTGCTTGCTGCTTGCTGCTTGCTGCTTGCTGCTTGCTGCTTGCTGCTTGCTGCTTGCTGCTTGCTGCTTGCTGCTTGCTGCTTGCTGCTTGCTGCTTGCTGCTTGCTGCTTGCTGCTTGCTGCTTGCTGCTTGCTGCTTGCTGCTTGCTGCTTGCTGCTTGCTGCTTGCTGCTTGCTGCTTGCTGCTTGCTGCTTGCTGCTTGCTGCTTGCTGCTTGCTGCTTGCTGCTTGCTGCTTGCTGCTTGCTGCTTGCTGCTTGCTGCTTGCTGCTTGCTGCTTGCTGCTTGCTGCTTGCTGCTCGCTGCTCGCTGCTCGCTGCTCGCTGGTTGCTGGTTGCTGGTTGCTGCTTGCTGGTTGCTGCTCGCTGCTCGCTGCTTGCTGCTTGCTGCTTGCTGCTCGCTGCTCGCTGCTTGCTGCTTGCTGCTCGCTGCTCGCTGCTCGCTGCTCGCTGCTTGCTGGTTGCTGCTTGCTGGTTGCTGGTTGCTGGTTGCTGCTTGCTGCTTGCTGCTCGCTGCTCGCTGCTCGCTGCTCGCTGCTCGCTGCTTGCTGCTCGCTGCTCGCTGCTCGCTGAATGCTGCTTGCTGCTCGCTGCTCGCTGCTTGCTGCTCGCTGCTCGCTGCTTGCTGCTCGCTGCTTGCTGCTTGCTGCTTGCTGCTTGCTGCTCGCTGCTCGCTGCTTGCTGCTTGCTGCTTGCTGCTCGCTGCTTGCTGCTTGCTGCACGGAAGTGACAAGCTGGGATTGAACTTAGAAGCAAGAAATGTCCCGAGCGTTCTTTACGACCGCTAAACAATGCTTTCCGTGGCGCCTGTCCCAGCTGTATTTTACCTCGAGCTTACTGCCAGCTCGGAAGAATGACTCGAGAAAATAACTTCGCCTTTTTATTTTGTTTATGCATACATTTCCCGTCGGAAGGTTTCATTATATTATACATAATATTAGTCGCAGCGACGGCAGCGAAAAGATTATTTAAATTCTTCTCTTCGGCCCCGAATGCTCAGTCAGGTATGACGTAGGGGAAGTTCGAGCCGGATTTTCTTGATGTCTCGGGAATAAATGAGTTGCTGTAAATAAAGCGCGCGAGTGAAAAAATCCCGCGAGGCTCGATAGGAGGAAAACAGAATGTGTGTCACCCAATGATGCCAAGAAACAAGGGAATACAATGAGCATTGTAGCTTGGATCGTGCCGAGCTAGCGGGTCTTTTGCACACTCATTCCAGCCCTCCTGAAACTACGAGCTTTAGGCCTCGTTTCAATGTTCATTTATTTTGTTAATTCCCATGCGCCAAAAATTATGGACGAAGTTTACCTTCCAATCTTCGTTGCCATTGAACAACATCCTTGCGAGCAGAATCACCGACGCGGCCCATTTAATAGTTTCTATAGATATCTCAGTTGTAGGAGAGCAGAAGTCACCATATATTTCCAAGACTCTTCGACTTAAACCGCAGTTGACTGGCTTCTCAAGTCGATACCCTGCCAGCGAATGCCCGGTCCGCCTCGCTGCATCAAACCCCTCGATCGTGAGAACCATTGGCCCCCAGTAATAGAGTACATTAATCGCAAGCAGTTCTCCCTTCCGCTGAATGACGCACCACGCGGCTAAGATCTCCTAAACCCGCCCAGGGGATTTACCCAAGGCCCTCTCCTCTAAGCAACAGTTTTACCGTCAAAGTACACTTAATTTTCATATTATTTATCACTGTTATCTTCAACTAAACAAATCCATTGACAAACTTCCCTCCTACAATTCCGTGGTAAAACAAAGAAGCGCGTTAGAGAGTCAACATTGGTGTGATGCTTGTTGAAGTGTCACCGTGTCCCCATGCTCTGTGCTGCGCAGGTCGACGCTGAAGAGCGTGCGCAGCTTGATCCGGCTCGGCAAGCAGCGTCCTCCGAAGGAGCGTGCCGGCGACGGCGACGGCGAGGAAGGCGTCTCGCTGCTCGGCCACCGCGCAGGCGCCGGCCCGTCGGGGCCCGGGCCCGGCTCGGGGGCCTCGGCGCACGCGCACGCGCCGTCGCGCGCTAGCAGCGCCAGCAGCCTGGCCTCGATGTCGTCCACCGAGGAGCTCGCTCAGCCGTCGCCGTCGCCCAAAGAAGTCGTCAGGAGCCGGAGGTAACGCGCCCGCCGCCTGCCAACACCTTCTCTTATAGTTCTCTGGGAGAGAAGACTCTTCTAGTTCCTTCCGCCTCACAGAGTCTTGCAGAGTCGTTCGTCTGCAACGCGACACGAGACAAGGCGCTACACTGGGATCAATATCAATATCAAACGTTAATTTTAATTTAAAATTTTCTCTTACATTTGTCCCAGCGTTAAAATCTCAATAACGGTCCTTAATTCAATTGCATAGTAGAAGTCTACATTATACAAAATATACCTTTTCACGTGAGCTATTCGATTTTATGCGGTTCGATAGTTGCCTATTAAACGAACAGCCTTTTTTCCTAATTTATTTTCGCCCGTAAGAGCCTAGTGGAAATAGCGGAAATCACTGCTAGAATTCGTTGGCGGGACGCACTCGTTCTACCTTCGTCCATCGGCCGGTATTTTATCCAATTAGCCTCGGTAACATTCCAAGTCCCGTGAGACCAACGCGATATGACTTGCCACAAAAACAGTCGGTCGGTTTATTCCCGACAGAAAGCCAGGTGAATACTTGCTGGAAACAAAGTATGGTTATCATCCGGACCGTGGTATCGCTCGCTGCGCCCAAGCGGCCTCGTGGGAAGACGTCCATCTCTTCACTGCGCATGTGCACGAGCCGGTATCTTCGCTCCACGGTATCGACGGCACGCGTGGAGCAGACCTCGTTCTTCCAGCTCGCACCACACAAGCCCTGCGTCGGCATCAAACCCGGGATATCGACCCGTCGCGGACCTCAATTGATACAAACGATTTGCCTCCGAATCGGGAATCGCAGCGGTTTCCCCTAGCGACTGAACCGGAATAAAACTCGAACGCAAAAAAACACAATGGCCATAACTCATATTTTTTAAAATCTCGTTTCTCTCCTGGCGTGTGGAGATTTACGATGCTTTGTGCTGGTGTCTTCCGAGTCTGCGTTGCAGTATGAAGGTCCTCGCTGGCAGAGACTCAGCTAGCAGCTCCTTGACAAGTGGGCCGTGGTTGATTGCATGGCAACAGCAAGTAGCTCGGCTCAACAAGTACCCCCACGTCACCGGGGCCCTCGCCCCCTCCCTTCGGTGTTACGATCTGGCCAATCACAAAGCGGCTGGCACGTTGCCAACGAAACGGATGCGAAATTAAAAACTTGACTTGTCTCGCAGTTTCTTTTATCTTGTTTAACAAGTTTCAAACGCTGCACAACTTTTTCACTAAAAGGGTTGTTTCCATTGTTTAGTTGTTCATTGCGACGCTGCCTGGCGTTTAGATGTGCGCCGGGTTTTATAGGAGAGACCTATAACCTATAAGCAAACACAGATGCAGCCGTGGTACACGGAATAACCACAGCACCCTATGAGATGAGATAGACTTCGTGAGGCTTCGTCAGGTTCGGAAAATCCCCGGGCGAAATAGATTTCATTCTGCCTCCGCTTCATATTTTTACTGGCTGTTGCCCATTTCCACGGGTAGTAAAAATATTAGGACCCTAGGCGCTTGTATGTTAGGAATACGTCAATAAAACCGGCGAGGTGATTTTTTAAAATTAGGACATTTATACACACATCTCAAAATGTTGACTAGCTTTAAAGTTCTCAATCTAAAGTTCGTGAATAGTAAGGAAGCATCGCAGACGATGCGAAACGCAAACACAAGACCGATGTCCCGAGCTCAAATCCCGAGACCAAAGTGCCTGTGAAACGCTCGACGTCCAACATAAGCCGCGATGAACGCAGCAAGCACAGCGACATGAATCATGCATGCAGCCCGCTGCTCGCTTATCATAACTCGTCGGCCAATATTCAGATTGCAACTCGGCAATCCGAGCAGCGCATCGGAGCCAACGTTCGGGGACGGGAAACCCGGGCTGAGTCCTCACAGCTCTGTGTGTTCCAAACACTCATGCACGAGTCACGCTGCCGGTCAAACGTTACCAGCGTGGCGCACGCGTGACAGCCGCCACGAGGAATCCCCTGGCCAACTAGGTCACGTGCTGTCTGCAGATTCAAATGTAGGGTGTAGTGACTGCTGGTAGCTTTTAGCGCGCGACGATTCCCGGCGTTAATCCCACGGTCGGCGTGACGGGTGTGCTGTTCGAGGCGAGCTGCTTCGTTTAGCCATCGCTGTGGCCAACACATTGGGAGGGCTTCCGGTGATTAGAGTACACCTCAGTGCGGGTTTGCCGGGGATTATTTTAACTATGTATGAAGCAACAATTTTGACAGGAGAGGAGATTAATGCATTAACTGCACACAGCGGCTGTGCTACAGACAAAGTGGGTCGAACCGTTTCATGCACCGTCTGTCTAACTTTAATGCAACGCTTTGCAACGATTTAGTACATTGAGAGGAATTGTTCGTTTGTTGACTTATCGAGTGCCGGCACTTTCTGTACAATTACTTTTCTAAGTGTTTGCTCTGTTTTCCAAGTGTCGGGTGCCCCTCGAGTCGCTTTCCACTCGATAAGGAGACCACTTGCTGCTAACTCTACCGCCATTTTAGTTCAACCGAAATTACTTAATTGACTGCTGAAAAGAACCCAAAAATAATCCCCAAGTTTCATGTACAGTTACCTAAAGCACGACGGTTTCACTGTTCATGCTTCCAAATGTCAAAAAAATTGCATTCAATTCCTCAGAAACCTGCAGCTAAAAGGCTAGAACAAAACTACGAGGTTGTCCAGTTCAGTGTTGGTGCTTATCAAGAGCAAGATGGAGTCAAACGGTGCTTCCAGCCATGCTTCCAGCCATGCTTCCAGGCGCCACGGCGCGTGCGCGGATGTTCCAGGGTGCAGGCGACGTCGCCGAGTCTGAGCTCGATCCTGAAGGCACACGACTTCCAGGTGTGCTTGACAGTGATCGAGGCGCGCCAGCTGGCTGGACTCAACATGGACCCCGTCGTCTGCGTGCAGATCGGCGACCAGAAGAAGTACACCAGCGTCAAGGAGAGCACCAACTGCCCGTACTACAACGAGGTAAGTCTGCTGCTGCTGCTGCTGCTGCTGCTGCTGCTGCTGCTGCTGCTGCTGCTGCTGCTGCTGCTGCTGCTGCTGCTGCTGCTGCTGCTGCTGCTGCTGCTGCTGCTGCTGCTGCTGCTGCTGCTGCTGCTGCTGCTGCTGCTGCTGCTGCTCTCTCCATATCGTTAGTCGTCGGTCTAGCTCGTAGACCCTTGATGGAGCCAACGGTTGTCAAGTGTTTTTAGAAAGTTACATTTAGGAAACATCAACTCAGAAGTGAATTGTTTTTGTTTAGTCAAAAACCCTTCATTTAGTAAAATGAAACATGGCATCAGAATTAACGACCATCATGCGACATGGTTTTACACGGAGTTTAGCGAAATATATTGATTCTAGGTTTCGTCGCTAGAATTTCAACATCGAAAAACCAGTCCGCAGCCAACATCAACTTTCCCTGCATCGAAAAGTACATGTTTTTCCATGTTGTTTGGACGACATGAACATCGTCGCTCGTCATCATGTCCAGCGCTAGCAGAGGAAATAACGACGCCGTGCTCTGCGTAGTTTGCTGCCGAATCCGAACACCGGGTGGTTTATATTTATCTTTACGTGCCCGTGAGGTCAGCCAGCGAGCATGGAGTGTTCTGAAACGGAGCAGCGACCATTAATACCTGCTCGAGTCGCTCCGACGAATTGCTTCTCTGTCCAATCCGTCCGGAGCCTCTCGGTTTGTCTGAGAATCAAAAGGCGGCAATTCCTCACCCTCCAACTCCTCTGTTTCGATCACCTCCTTGAATGTCTTCTAATCCACCGGCCCCCGCTTCGCTCGGTCTCGGCTGCTCGATGCTTCGCGTTGCCAACTCAACTTCCGGTGGCTCCGGGGATGAAAGGTCACGGATCGCGGATGCGAATCCTACGCAGCGCGCTTTATTGGCAAATATTGATTGGCCGCTCGAGCGTTCACGCGGAAATACGTTCTGCGATTATTGAAAGCTTCACAATGCAGCCTCTAGCTAATTGTAAATCGGCAATCATGAAACGAGATTTGATTACTTTCAATCCAGGTAGAACTGGTCAAATTCTTGCGGAGCACGTGAAAGTTGCTGGAATTGAAACAAATTGTAAATCTCCCTTGAGATAATTTCTCTGAAAGCGTCTCCAACATTCGCACAGGTCCACGTTATCCTCCCCTTTCGCCTTCGATGTGATGTTTGTAGATTGTATTGTGACAGACGGGGTCGTGTCGAGCACGGGTCGACCACTAAGCGTGCTTTCTGCGTGTCTTGCAGTACTTCGTGTTCGACTTCCACATCCCGCCCGTGATGCTGTTCGACAAGATCATCACGCTCTCGGTAAGCCTCCGCCGTCCGTCTGCAGCCTCTACATTCTACCACCCTGACTTGACGCAGAAACCTGTGCTTTCAATAGCGCAATTCATTGGCTTTACAATTCTTGTTCACTAAATCTGTGAGAGCTGTCAGGCTCTGAGAACTAATCATGGAATACATTCGTCTGATCTCTTCTTTTAGGTATTGCATTCTAGAAAGTTATTGTACTCCGGAACCATAGTGGGTTCCTTCAAGATTGACATCAAGACTGTCTATGACACTCCTGGTACATTCGAAATTTCACAATCAGATATTATGCTCTCGTCATTTCGTTTCTTTACATTTTCAAAGCGCACTGATTTCCTCACCTTGGTTTGTTGCGATGGATTGCCTCTTTCCTATACATACTTTATTTAATAGGTAAACATAATATAAATCACTATAATTTCAATGTTCGATCGACTTAAACCTATAATTTCTCTAACAAACCATCATCATCATCACAATATTTCTGTATTGCAACTTTTCTTTCAACTATCGCAGGTTCTTCAGTCGCGAAGCATTCTGAGGGCAAACAAAATGTTGGGCAGCTTTAAGTTAGATGTGGCCACCATTTGGTCGCAGGCAGGTACGCTTTGTGATTGGTCAACTACCCCCGCCCCCGCCCCCCCCCCCCCCCCCCCCCGCCCTTAGCTGCTGTGATCTATTACAGGATAAGACCCGCCGGGTAAAGATGCGATCGAACGTTTCCCAGACTAAACACTCTCCTCGAGTCCATCGACTTATTGGATCGAAGCTGGCTCTGTCCACACACTCGCTAGGACACACACATTTCAATAGAACAAATTCCCACACTGACGCCTCATACTAATTTACTCAAACCTCTTTTTTCTCTTCAACCATACGATTCATTATTTTGAGCTTTAAAGTTTTTTTAGTACTTCAATAGACATGACAAGTATTTTGTTTTTGGAAGCACTGACCATAGTGTAAAGTAGGGTACAAAATGATGATGATCGTTAATTTGCTTCCATTTAGTTCTTATCCTGTAATTAGATTATAGAAGTGCAATCATTAGATTTTAAAAATCATCATTCATCACGTACCGTAAGCAACTAGAGGCAAAACTAGTTTAGAGTAGAGAGCAGTAGACACAAAGTAGGTACTAGCTGACAATCAAATAGAACCCTTGAAATGAGTGAATGTTCCCTTGTAGCCGCCCTAACTGTCTGTCTCGTGACACCTACACTCTGTACCCACTACATACCTCCATTAGTGAACCAATAGAAAGTTCTTTCATTCTCGCGATGCTAGCTTCAGCTGGAACAAAAGGTTTCGTTTGAATTTTCAATGCTCTCTGTTCTGCACGTGAGCAGACGTTGAATTGAAGCAGCTTGGCTTCGCTGCGCTAACGTCCCAGAAGGGACTTCCAAATTACAAATAACAAATGAGCGAACACCGAACTTGCAGCGTGGCTGGTGTTGCAGTCTCCTGCAGACCTGTCAGCAATTAGCCAAGTGATAAAAAACAAGGCATTAACATTCGTAACCAAGCACCACAGCACGATTCTTTCGTTCTCTCACTCGAGGTTAGCATGAGCTGCCTGCACGCATTTCTCACGCACATTTCATTTCTCTAAGCTAATCCACTGACTTAATATTATGTTCTCTCTAACGAGCTACTTCAATTAATTACCCCTAAAATATGTCTACTTAATTTCGTAACATGCTTAACATGTTGCGCACGAGAGAAGGCGTATTGCCCGAATGCAGGACTGTTCCAAAAACTCTCTCTCGTGAGCCGAGTTAATTTTAAAATAAATTAGCGGAAAACTTCGCTGAAGAGAAACTCAACTGAGTAACTTGATCGCTTGCCGGCCTGAAGGCTCGTCCCTTGATACTTGATACGGATACTTGATACGTCCTCTACTGCCTTGACTCGACTCGGCGAGGCGACGAACCCGACGACGCGCGGCGTGTTGCAGACCACCAGTTCTACCACAAGTGGGCGCTGCTAACGGACCCCGACGACATCTCCGGAGGACCCAAGGGCTACCTCAAGTGCGACATCAGCGTGATCGGCAAGGGAGACAGCGTGAAGGTGCCGCCGAAGAGCGAGAAGGACGAGGACGACATCGAGGCGTGAGTCCTTCCTTCCTACTTGATCGTCATCTCGGTGCATGCGACCTATCACGGCTACAGCCGAGTGTGTGGACTCGGCGTGATCTCAGGGACACGAGCACTCATTAAAACACAACACGCGGAAACCAACTTTCTGCCTGCAATCTGAAATTAAAACTTTTAGATGTTTTATTTTGTGATAGAAATAACGTTGCACCGAATACTGGTTAACTTACTGCTATGTTTTAATAACGACGCAGCAGCCTCACATTCCTTTTGAACAAGAAGCGAGGAAATTCCAACGCTAGCAGTCGGCAGCAACAACATTATGAACGTATTGCTTCGGAACGGGGAGGCGTCAATCTGTCGGTGCTAAAGCGACGAGGCTGCATGTGTGCAGTGTGTAGAGCACACGGCGGCAGGCGCCGAGCTCGCGGCTCCCGGATACTTCGCCGTGTCTCGCTGCTCTAATTAACTCTCTCAGCGCACGTCCGCATGTCGAAACAGTCTTAGGAAACATCCCCGAGCAGGCTTGCCAAGATCGCTTGCCGTCTTTTCCCGCGGGGGACGCCGGGGGAAACGCAAATATTTGAAACATACTCTTTCATTCGTGAAAGTATCTGCATTCTTGCAACCGACACTTTAAATAACAAGGCAGGTGCATCGCTACGCCGCTAGGAACCTGGCATGTCCTGTGTCCTGTGTCCTGGGTCCTGTGTCCTGTGTCCTGCAGGAACCTGCTACTGCATGTCCTGTGTCCTGCAGGAACCTGCTGCTGCATGTCCTGTATCCTGTGTCCTGTGTCATGTGTTCTGTGATCTGTGTCCTGTGTCCTGCAGGAACCTGCTACTGCATGTCCTGTGTCCTGTGTCCTGTGTCCTGTGTCATGTGTCATGTGTTCTGTGCCCTGTGTCCTGTGTCATGTGTCATGTGTTCTGTGTCCTGTGTCCTGTGTCCTGCAGGAACCTGCTACTGCATGTCCTGTGTCCTGTGTCCTGTGTCATGTGTCATGTGTTCTGTGTCATGTGTCATGTGTTCTGTGTCCTGTGTCCTGTGTCATGTGTCATGTGTTCTGTGTCCTGTGTCCTGTGTCCTGCAGGAACCTGCTACTGCATGTCCTGTATCCTGTGTCCTGTGTCCTGTGTCCTGCAGGAACCTGCTGCTGCATGTCCTGTGTCCTGTGTCCTGTGTCCTGTGTCATGTGTCATGTGTTCTGTGTCATGTGTCATGTGTTCTGTGTCCTGCAGGAACCTGCTACTGCATGTCCTGTGTCCTGCAGGAACCTGCTACTGCATGTCCTGTGTCCTGCAGGAACCTGCTGCTACATGTCCTGTGTCCTGCAGGTACCTGCTACTGCATGTCCTGTGTCCTGTGTCCTGTGTCATGTGTCATGTGTCCTGTGTCCTGTGTCCTGTGTCATGTGTCATGTGTTCTGTGTCCTGTGTCCTGTGTCATGTGTCATGTATCCTGTGTCCTGTGTCATGTGTCCTGTGTCCTGCAGGAACCTGCTGCTACCCGACGGCGTGCCCGTCGAGCGTCAGCGCGCTCGCTTCATAGTCCGCGTGTACCGCGCCGACGGCTTGCCCAAGATGAACTCGTCCATCGTGGCCAACGTGAAGAAGGCATTCACCGGCGAGTTCAAGGACCTGGTCGACCCCTACGTGCAGGTCTCCTTCGCCGGCCACATGGTGAGTGCACACCGAGGACCTGGTCGACCCCTACGTGCAGGTCTCCTTCGCCGGCCACATGGTGAGTGCACACCGAGGACCTGGTCGACCCCTACGTGCAGGTCTCCTTCGCCGGCCACATGGTGAGTGCACACCGAGGACCTGGTCGACCCCTACGTGCAGGTCTCCTTCGCCGGCCACATGGTGAGTGCACATCGAGGACCTGGCGACCTCAGGCCGAGGTTGTAGCGCGGAGCCAGGCATTGCTTCCCACTGTTTCCATCTTCACTTTAAAGGTTGGCCTCGGAGCAGCCAGCCGGTGGAGTGTATTTTAAAGCATTTACTTTAAGTTCTTTTAGCTACCGCGCTGTCATTTTAGACAACTCCTTTTAATTATGCGCTTATTAGCGTTATATTCTTTTTGAAATGTAAGGGAATGAGATATTCTCAATTGTAACATTTCTGTAAGCATAATCAATTACATCCTCAAATCTAATTACCTGACAAGCCGAGTTGAACCCGGTGTTCTAGATCTAGGGTGGAGGGAGGGAGGGAGGGAGGGAGGGAGGGAGGGAGCGAACAAGTCAGAGGGTAATATTCATGTTTTGCATTTCTTGTCTTGGTCCTTTTCGTACACCGCCCCACCGGCGCTAGCAGCATCCAGCAGATATAGGGCAACGCAATTAGCATAATATCTCCTCGCTGTATTTGAATAACAACGCAGTACCAACAGTCATCTTAGCAGCGCAATGTTTGCCAGATGACATCTGCATGCTGACTTCGCAGCAAAAGTCTAGACTGTAAGATCTCCCAGCTCCGTACCGAAGCAGCCATTGCTAAATGTTGTCGTATTCTATTTTTCCTCGTACTTTAATTTTGCAACGGTGACAAAGTGGCAGTTGGTTTCTTGAGAACGCCGGCAGCAGGCTTCGCGAAACGTCGGGACGTTGCGTTCGATATCTCAACTTGGTAAAAGATATTATTTTCAACGTCCAAATGTGTTTATTATAAATAATAAGTCTGTATACTCGCTGTTCGTACAACATACAAAAAACTCTTGCCGGTTTGCAGTAAGAATGGCAAGCTCCCAAACTCAGTCCCAGTTACAACAAAAATAAAATGACCGAACCAACTTTCTTATCTAAGCCTCATTTTAAAAATCCAAAAACTCCCAAAAAATTACCAATTTTGACCTTTTTTTTTCAAAAAGCTACATCCCGAAGAAAATTTTGACTACTTGACGACTATTGACTAAACCATTTCCCTATTAGTCTCCTGACCAACTTTTTCCAGCCTGCTTATTTCATTCCTTCCTTTCTTGTAAGCCAGACTCTAATCCATGTTACAATTGTTCGGTTGTTTCCCTAACCTATCGTGTGTACCTGCCATAATCATGATGTTTCTGATGGCTGGTGTCGCTTCCTCCCAGGGCAAGACGAGCGTGAGGAAACACAGCTACAACCCCGTGTGTACCTGCCATAATCATGATGTTTCTGATGGCTGGTGTCGCTTCCTCCCAGGGCAAGACGAGCGTGAGGAAACACAGCTACAACCCCGTGTGTACCTGCTATGATCATGATGTTTCTGATGGCTGGTGTCGCTTCCTCCCAGGGCAAGACGAGCGTGAGGAAACACAGCTACAACCCCGTGTGTACCTGCTATGATCATGATGTTTCTGATGGCTGGTGTCGCTTCCTCCCAGGGCAAGACGAGCGTGAGGAAACACAGCTACAACCCCGTGTGTACCTGCTATGATCATGATGTTTCTGATGGCTGGTGTCGCTTCCTCCCAGGGCAAGACGAGCGTGAGGAAACACAGCTACAACCCCGTGTGTACCTGCTATGATCATGATGTTTCTGATGGCTGGTGTCGCTTCCTCCCAGGGCAAGACGAGCGTGAGGAAACACAGCTACAACCCCGTGTGTACCTGCTATGATCATGATGTTTCTGATGGCTGGTGTCGCTTCCTCCCAGGGCAAGACGAGCGTGAGGAAACACAGCTACAACCCCGTGTGTACCTGCTATGATCATGATGTTTCTGATGGCTGGTGTCGCTTCCTCCCAGGGCAAGACGAGCGTGAGGAAACACAGCTACAACCCCGTGTGTACCTGCTATGATCATGATGTTTCTGATGGCTGGTGTCGCTTCCTCCCAGGGCAAGACGAGCGTGAGGAAACACAGCTACAACCCCGTGTGTACCTGCTATGATCATGATGTTTCTGATGGCTGGTGTCGCTTCCTCCCAGGGCAAGACGAGCGTGCGGAAACACAGCTACAACCCCGTGTGTACCTGCTATGATCATGATGTTTCTGATGGCTGGTGTCGCTTCCTCCCAGGGCAAGACGAGCGTGCGGAAACACAGCTACAACCCCGTGTGTACCTGCTATGATCATGATGTTTCTGATGGCTGGTGTCGCTTCCTCCCAGGGCAAGACGAGCGTGAGGAAACACAGCTACAACCCCGTGTGTACCTGCTATGATCATGATGTTTCTGATGGCTGGTGTCGCTTCCTCCCAGGGCAAGACGAGCGTGCGGAAACACAGCTACAACCCCGTGTGTACCTGCTATGATCATGATGTTTCTGATGGCTGGTGTCGCTTCCTCCCAGGGCAAGACGAGCGTGAGGAAACACAGCTACAACCCCGTGTGTACCTGCTATGATCATGATGTTTCTGATGGCTGGTGTCGCTTCCTCCCAGGGCAAGACGAGCGTGAGGAAACACAGCTACAACCCCGTGTGTACCTGCTATGATCATGATGTTTCTGATGGCTGGTGTCGCTTTCTCCCAGGGCAAGACGAGCGTGAGGAAACACAGCTACAACCCCGTGTGGAACGAGCAGATCGTGTTCACCGAGATGTTCCCACCGCTCTGCCAGCGCATCAAGATCCAGCTCCGGGACAACGACCCGGTGAACAACGCAGTCATCGGCACCTACTTCCTCGACCTCAAGACCATCTCCAACGACGGCGAGAAGGGTGAGTGCTCTCCCTGCATACTCACTGTTTCCATGCCATGCCTTCGCGGTGCTGCTCGGGAGAAACACAGCAGCAATCTACAGTTGGTACAGCAAACATATTTCTCTGCGCTAGAGAATTCACTGGCTTGCAATTAGAAACGAAAATAAAGTCACAGATTCTTTTTTAGAATCCACCACAAATTTAATGCCCAGGAATCAAGTGACTTATAACACCCAACCAAACCAAACAACACAAGATATAACCATAAAATTTTGTTAAAACATAAATAATATATTTGGCGACGCATCCAGAGAGATTTCGAAGAAATTGTAAATATAGCGGTAACTTTCACCTTTGAAAGTGATGAAACGGTAGGTTCATGTAATCGCTCCCTACTCTGCGTAAACAGCGAGGTAGCCGCGCGTAGCAAGTAGGGTAAACCACCCGCAAGGATCGCATCCGACGAGACTGCTTTAACGCCCTTTGGATGTTGATGCTGAGGGAGGGTTGTTTCCTGACGTCCCTCGCGGGTTTCAGCTCGTTCACAGAATGTGAACTCCGGAAAAAGGTTAAGTGATGAAGGACGCAGCGAAACGAGCTCGCTGCCAGCACGCGGTCACGTTTCTTCCAACTCCACCTGTCGTCACGGATGGATATTCTAGCGGTGTGCAAGCATCACGCTAATTTGTAATTGAGTTTCAAGAGTTTCGAGAACTTGATGAGTTTCCTTTAAGCGATCCTAACCGCTATACACATCTCTGCGTTTAATTTGTTGATTCGATTGTTGATTCGAGCAAATCTGAATTGTTCGCATGATGAAACAAGTTAGAACAACCCGACGCCAACAAGACGATGACATCTGGCGAAGTTTCCACGCCGAGTAAGCTGTTAGTATAGAAATTAGTGGGTGGATGTTGTTACTTAGTTAGGGGTGAGTTTGCCGTGAAGAAGAATGCTCTGATCCGGTTGCCTGGCTTTCAATATCACTCGCAATGACAGTTCCACGCTCGAGCCACACACTTGCAAGCGACGCGTTGTGTCGAATGGCACACATTCTTGCCGACTCCGTGCTGCGACGCGTTGTGTCGAATGGCACACATTCTTGACGACCCCGTGCTGCGACGCGTTGTGTCGAATGGCACACATTCTTGACGACTCCGTGCTGCGATCGCGTTCTTTGCGATGGAGTCGCGAGCCGCTGTTGAAGAAGTAGAACTCAGCAGTGTAACTAATTAGTCTGCGGGCAGCTAATGATGCATCTGTGTCATGCCGCGTGGCGCGTCCCACGGATCGTGACCTGGCACCGGGTGCTGCTGCTCGTGGAGATGTTGCTCGTGTCCCAACAGAATACGTTTCCACGCCAGGAGGGCGTCTTCTTCCCAATCCCAAAGTTATACTTCTGATAAGCGTTACAAACCGAGGTACGAAGCGATGTGTCAGGTTGGTTTCTGCAGAAATACATGACTCGTTTCTTTGTTCCGAGTGTGTTCGCTATCAGGTGTGACAGCTACTCGGATATTACATGAATACTTTCCAGCATTTTCCATTCATAACTTTTCTTGTTATTCCGTTTGCCGAAATTTTCAGTTATTTAAACTTACATTTCTCACTCTTAGAGGCCAAACTTCTTACGATTATTTGACTAAACTTCCCAGATACAGCCTTTTTAACATGACGATTATTTTATTCTTATCATTTATCTTAAAAAACTTTATTATTTAATTTTACTTTTATACGTTTCCAGTTTCAAACAAAATAAATTCTGTCTAAGCATCATGTTAGCCTTGAATCATTATTCAAATGACGCGCAAGCGTGAGGTGATACAAATAAGCGTTCTTGAATACCTGGATGCAAATTTGCCGCAGCCGCTAGAAAAATTCCACCGAAATGCAGTTGGAGTCGGTCACACTTGCTTGGACCTTACCTCCTTCAATACTGCTGCTGCTGCTGCTGCTGCTACTGCTGCTGCTGCTGCTGCTGCTGCTGCTGCTGCTGCTGCTGCTGCTGCTGCTGCTGCTGCTGCTGCTGCTGCTGCTGCTGCTGCTGCTGCTGCTGCTGCTGCTGCTGCTGCTGCTGCTGCTGCTGCTGCTGCTGCTGCTGCTGCTGCTGCTGCTGCTGCTGCTGCTGCTGCTGCTTGCTGCTGCTGCTGCTGCTGCTGCTGCTGCTGCTGCTGCTGCTGCTGCTGCTGCTGCTGCTGCTGCTGCTGCTGCTGCTGCTGCTGCTGCTGCTGCTGCTGCTGCTGCTGCTGCTGCTGCTGCTGCTGCTGCTGCTTCCCACCACGCTCGGGCTCGCTTGTCCTACAGGCTTCCTGCCAACTTTCGGGCCGACCTTCGTGCACCTGTACGGCTCTACGCGAGACTACAGCCTGCTGGACGAACACTCCAACCTGAACACGGGTCTGGGCGAGGGTGTCTCGTACCGCGCCCGGCTGCTGGTCGCCATCCGCACGGAGATTACCGACAACGTCGACCTCGCGCCCTCCGAGGTCGAGGTCGAGCCGACCTTCCCCATCTGCGAGGTGAGCGCCAATCAGAGCCGGTCTTAACATGGAGAGCTTTGACAGTCCGCCCCTTGACCAAAACACGAGTTCAGTTTTCTGTTTTATAGAAGGTTAAAATAACAGTAATAAGAAATGAAGGTAGGAAATCTTGATGCTAGGTTATTAGAAATAAAATATGTTTAAGACTCGTCGAGATCTAAACAGCGTGGAAGAGCCTAGTTTTGCTCTGCGGGCTGCGTTCAGGGGCACAAGCGTAACAAACTGTTGGGCGGTGCGTGGTGATGCCAAGCTTGCTCTGCGGGTTGCTTCTAGGAGTTGAGCGCCAACCTACTCGACAATCACCCATATAATGCTGCTATAGCGCGACTCCTGTCATTGCCGATAGAGTTTAACAACTTTAAACACTGCTAATCAAAGTTCTAGATGTCCCTACATTGTGTCTCCGACCGTGTGACCGTTGCACGTGCTCCTCCCAGGCTTCCAGCGGCCCTCTGAGCTGCCTGTTGCTTCTTGCAGACGTCGTACGGCAAAAACGAGGAGTACTTCCTGTTCACGTCGGTGCTGGAGGCGACGATGATCGACAAGAAGTTCGCCGACAAGCCGCTCTACTTCGAAGTGAGCGTGGGGAACGCCGGCAACTCGATGGACGGACACAACCAGACTTCCAAGGAGGTCACCGACTCGGACAGCGACGAGAACTTGGGTACGTCGACACCGCGCTTGCATCCACAGCTCCAAGCAGCAGGGAAGGTTGCTTAGTGCTTGCCTTGGTCACTGGAGTCCGACCTCCAATGTGTGACCGAGTCTATAATGCCTTCAATATAATACCATGAGCTACACCGGGTACCTGGACATGAGCAACTACCTTCATCACATACCTTCGACCCCCGGGCATGCGCTGTTTGAAGTCTTGATCAGTAAGACCAGCGAACACTTGCTGCTTGACGGTCTACTGATAAGAAGCATCGCCGACCCAGTTCCTCGGGCAGGGCGAGACCGGAATTTGTTGTCCTTCCTCGAGGGTCTAGGGACGAAGACGTGCTCTAGGACACTTTGATACCTTTGTCCAGGCCGGCGATATTATCGATATTCTCTGCAATTCCATTAGGTCGGCAGGGAGCAAGCCAGAATCCAATTAGGTGCCGGCGAAATAGCTTCCTAAAGTTCGGCCCGGTGTGAAATTGAGTTCTTAACTGAACTGGGGTTCACTTCTTCGATCAGTAATCGATAGCAAACTAAATAAACCCGTGGGTCTTCAGGATGAACTAATGATACTCAAGCTGACATTTAGAAACAAAGTTCAGCTCGTGTTTCACATCGCAAGACGTGACTTGGTTCTCCGTGCAAAAACACACGCGTATTTTTAGGCTTCAAACGTCAAACTGCAAAATAGGTGCAAATTTGTCCTAAGCAGGTCGCGGAAAAACATAATTAATTAAATTAAATTAAATTTCGATTGATTTAATACAGAAAACAATTCCACATTATCAAGGACTCGTCGCAATGCACTTGCATTCAATTACACTCTTCAAATGCCAATCTTTTCACCTGGTTAAGTTATGTTCTAAGCCGAGTTAAAACTGACAGCAGATTCTGCCACCAGCCCAACAAAGCTGTGTCTGCAGAGTGTCCTGCAGCAGCAGCAGCAGCAGCACCGGCAGCGGCAGCAGCAGCAGCAGCAGCAGCAGCAGCAGCAGCAGCAGCAGCAGCAGCAGCAGCAGCAGCAGCAGCAGCAGCAGCAGCAGCAGCAGCAGCAGCAGCAGCAGCAGCAGCAGCTTGGCGCGACGTTGAGTTGTGAGATGGTTAACAACAACACGCCTTGGTCGTTCCTCGCACAGAGTCGGTGAGCTCGGAGTGCTCGTCGTGGCAGAGCACGACGCCTGCGACGAAGCCGATGACCCACGACAAGACCTACTTCTTCCTGCCCTACTGGGACGACAAGCCGTGCATGCACGTGCGCTCCGTCTGGCCCGACTACCGACGAAGGATGTACAACTCCAACGTGCTCGCCAAGATCGTCGACAAACTCGTGAGTGCCGAGGCTCGGTGGGCGGGACGGATGTGACGTCACTTGCTCTGTTGTCTCGACTTCCGCTCTCACTCGAAAACAGGATCGAATCAGGAAGGATTCGACTACAAGTATAACCGTGCCAAGCTTCAAGTGATTTCCAACATTTTTCAGCTGATTGCAGTTTGGTATTTACAGAAAAAGATCGGAACTTAACAATACGCAATACTAAAGGCAAAATGCTCGCATTGCAAACTCTTGTTTCTCATTTCTCATCCCACATTCAAAACTTGACTCGAATTCGGTTTTCGGAATGTGAATACATTTGCATTATCTCTTTTCGAACCTGGATTGGGAATTTTGAATGTGTTTTATTGGATTTGCAGGCAAAGCTCCCTGCTATCATCTGTAAAGTGTGAGATTATTACGCTCTTCTAACTTCCAACTGACGGCTGCAGGAGGAGGGGCTGTCCGAAGTGCACTCGCTGTCCGAGATGGAAGACCCGGCGGCCGAGAAGCTGCTGAGGAACGTGTTGGACGACCTGGCCACCAACTGCTCGCGATACGTGACGCTCGCCGCGCGGGGCAACGGCGCCGGCGCGGGCAAGACCAAGCTGGACAAGGAGCGGATGAAACTCTGCCAGCGAGACGTTGTAAGCACCGCGTTCGAGTCCCCCGGCCCGGCAACTTGCCCGTCGGCTTCATCACCATCTTCTTGTGCTTCTTCCCAAGGAATCCATCGGCACCATGGCTCGCAACCTGAAGGCCCTCGTCACCAAGCACTCGTTCAAGGAGCGACTCAAGACAGCACACACTTACCTGCAAAAGCTCAGGTTCCTCGTCGAGGACGTAAGTCACCTGCAAAGTACTACATGTTCCCTCGATGAAACTTTGAAAGATGTTCCAAGGCCACGTTCTGTCCGCGCAGCCGCAGCACGCGCTGCCCGACGTGTTCGTGTGGGTCATCAGCTGCGGGAAGCGCGTAGCCTATCAGCGCATCCCGGCCAGGGAGCTCGTCTTCTCATTGGTCGACGAGGAGTGCGGCGTCAACTGCGGCAAGACGCAGACGCTCTTCCTGAAGGTATCGAAGCCGCGACGGCAGAATGTCGAGGTGTCGAGACAGGATGTCGAGGTGTCGAGACAGGATGTCGAGGTGTCGAGACAGGATGGACATCACGTCACGCGAGTCACACTAGTTGCAGCTCAGCTAGCATTAGCAAGTCGCAGCCCTCCTGCGAACAGTTTCATAACTAGGCATGCTCGAGGCTTGCTGACTTTCAATACTTTAAATATAACTTCAATTCCCATCAAATGATACTATATCTAAGAGAATTAGTCGAATTAACATCCAAGCCTGCTTGAAGATGGCTGTATTTGCATGTGTTGGTTTCGCTGGATGTGACCTAGTAGTTGGTACTAAGTATCGGTGAGTCAGAGAGCGGTGGTCCGTGCACCGTGAGATGCTGTGAGCTGGCTGCTGAGTCTGCGACCGACGCCCGACGCCCGATGCCCGCAGCTTCCCGGCAAGAAGGGCTTCGGACCGAGCGGCTGGGCGATCCAGGCCAAGCTGCGTGTGTTCATGTGGATGGGCCTGAACAAACACAAGAAGTACTTCGTCCAGGGGCTGCCCAAGGGCCACGAGCTGTCGCAGGAGCTGCGTAACGCGGACCGGCCGCGCGCGCTGCCGCCGTCCACCATCCACTACCTCGAGAAGCACGTGAGACACCTTGCCTTGCCTTGCCTTGCCTTGCCTTGCCTTGCCTTGCCTTGCCTTGCCTTGCCTTGCCTTGCCTTGCCTTGCCTTGCCTTGCCTTGCTGCGTCGAAGGCACGCGTCGGGTCGGTCTAACGTCCGCCGCGCGGCCAGTCTTTCCAGCTGCGCGCACACATCTACCAGGCCCGCTCGCTGATCGGGTCGGACGCTTCGGGTCTGAGCGACCCGTTCGCGCGGGTCGTGATGGGCGAGTTCTGCAAGACGACGCAGGTGATCGACGAGACGCTGAGCCCCACCTGGGACGAGCTTCTCGTGTTCGACGAGATCCTGGTGTACGGCACCGAGGAGGAGATCAAGACCGACCCGCCGACCATTATCATCGAGATCTTCGACCAGGACAAAGTGGTGAGTGCGTCCATCCTGCAGCCGACGCTTCGCACACCGCCGAGGCTGCTCTAACTGCATGGTCGCCGTGTCGCGCAGGGCAAGTCGGAGTTCATCGGACGGGCGGTGGCGAAGCCGCACGTGAAGCTAGGCAGCGAGCCGTACGCGCGACCCGGCTTCCCGCCGTCGCTGGAGTGGCACGAAGTCCGCCGCGGACCGGACCACGCGGGCGAGCTGCTGGCCACCTTCGAGCTGCTGCAGCTGCCGGGGCCGGCCTCGCAGCAGCCGCAGGGCGACGAGCTCCCCGCGCTGCCCGACGCCAAGGACGTCGCCGACGTGATGCGCGACCTCGACACGGGGCCCATGCTGCCCGTGCCGCGCGGGATACGACCCACGCTCGCCAAGTACAGGTGAGGCTGCGTTGCCCGGCCTGTTGCATCTAACCCTGCACCTGTTGTCTGAAACCGTTTGTCTTGGACGGCGGTCCGCAGGATCGAGGTGCTGTTCTGGGGCCTGCGCGATCTCAAGCGCATCCATCTACTCACCGTGGACAAGCCGCGGGTGGACATCGAGTGCGCAGGTCACATCCTCAACTCGTCCGTCATCCAGAACGCCAAGAAGAACCCGAACTTCAGCTCGCCCATCAAGTTCCTCGACCTGGTAGGTGCTGGCTCGGTCCTGCGCAGGCGTCGCCGAGGAGTGTTGCAGTGGCTGGAGACCCGGGATGGGGAGACGGTGTCAGGAATACAGATCTGCAGACACTCAATAACTACATTCAAATTCTTTCAAATGTTTAACATCATGTTAATCATGTTAATCATAACACAACATTACATCAAAACATCAAAAACAGATATAGGAAAATTTTCATTTTTAAACAGAACAGGAATAGATTGGAATGAAATTAATGTGAATGTGATGATAAGCACAGAAGACATGAACTCTAAGTCATTTAAGAAAAATTATATGGAATGGATAAAAGAAGAAAGAAAGTAACCAATGGCGATAGAAGATAATATTAACCTCTAATAATTGCGCTACTATACAATATAGTATTATAGAGTATACACCTACCTAATTTAAGACCTTGCCACCATTACATTTAGTAATACTTGCATTGTAATATCAAATAAATAAATAAATAAATGTGTAGTGGGCTTACAAGAGACATGGAGATTCATTTCTCAATAGCCAGCAGTGAGATATTGTGACAGTGTAGAACAAGGAGTGGTTGCTGATGCTCGCTACTTGCTGCTTGCTGCTTGCTGCTTGCTGCTTGCTGCTCGCTGCTTGCTGCTTGCTGCTCGCTGCTTGCTGCTCGCTGCTCGCTGCTTGCTTCTTGCTGCTTGCTGCTTGCTGCTTGCTGCTTGCTGCTTGCTGCTCGCTGCTCGCTGCTTGCTGCTTGCTGCTTGCTGCTTGCTGCTTGCTGCTCGCTGCTCGCTGCTTGCTGCTTGCTGCTCGCTGCTTGCTGCTCGCTGCTCGCTGCTTGCTGCTCGCTGCTCGCTGCTTGCTGCTCGCTGCTCGATGCTTGCTGCTCGCTGCTCGCTGCTTGCTTCTTGCTGCTTGCTGCTTGCTGCTTGCTGCTCGCTGCTCGCTGTTGCTACTTGATACTCGGTGCCCTGTGATTGATGCTCGATGCTCGGTGCTTGCTATTTGCTACTTGCTACTTAATGCTCTGTGCCCGGTGACAGGAGCTGCCGGAGCAGGAGCTGTACCGGCCGCCGCTGACGATCCGCGCCGTCGACTGCCGCAGCTTCGGCCGGTACACGCTGGTCGGGACGCACACCATCAACTCCATTCACCGCTACATGTACCTGCCGATGACGAAGCGCGAGCGCGAAGCCGACGAGCGCAAGAAGTCGCTGCTGCAGCTGCAGAGTGAGTCACCATCACAGCAACCTGATATCTAAAGGTTTCCCTTGCTGCTTGCCCGTGTACAACGAGATGGCAGCAGCAGCAGCCAGAATCTTGTATTCGTGTCGAGTTTACTGAAGGTCCAGTCATGAAGTCGGGGTCAACGCAACGACGGAATCTGTCTCCAAGAAAGATGTTGGGCCAGTGGAGGCAGGTCTTCAACGTTGAGCTGGATGCTTGCAGACGTGGACCCGTTCAGCGGCACGAACCAGCTGACGACCGACCTCTGCGCGGACATCGAGCAAGACAGGAAGGAGAAGAGCCCGCTGCTGAACAAGGAGGCCGCGTTCCCCGCTCACTATGTAAGACTTACTCTCACCAAGACTCGGTAATAACAATGTTGAACGGCTGGGATCTTAAGTCACCTGCATTTCTTCTCAGGGGACGGGGAAGCCTATGACGAAAGTACTCAAGACTGAAGCTAATAAAAGTAGGAAGCAATCCATGGAAGAAGTCGTCGACGACGACGACGAGTCCAGCAGGGATTGGTGGACGAAATACTTCGCGTCCATCGAAGCGATGATTGAGGTAACTACATTTTCACCTCTGATAAAATATCTCCACGCTTCCGTCCCACGGTTCACCGAACCCATCTTCGTTGAAATACTGAGACAAGCTCACTGTTTTTACTATCGAGTCCCGAATTTAGAAACATTCCCTGTTGTTGATAATTCGTGGAATGACAGCTGACTGTAGCAGCAGTGTTTCCGTGACGTCATGTGTCTTGCAGGAGAGCAAGGAAGCGCGCAAGGAGACTGCGGCTGCGCAGTGCGAACAGAACGGCAGCCTGGCCATCTACCTGGAGACGGGGGGCGGCGGGGGCGGCGGCGGGGGCGGGGGCGGGGGCGGCGCGGGGGCGGCGTCGTGGAAGGGCAGCGACAAGAGCGTGGACTCGAGGAAGAAGCACACGATGAAAGGCGCATCGACGGCCGCGAGGTTCGTGGCCAAGCTCAGTCCGAAGAGCGTGCGGCGGAGGGTCGAGCACAAGACGGCGCTCATGAAGGTTGGTCGCCACGAGCAAGCCTGCTGGCTGCAGGGTCTAGCCCCGAGGGCGTGGCTGCAATGCATCCAATGATGCCTTGGAGCATCCATAACTTCATTTCGTATCGAACTGGCTGGCGTTCCTTTCTCAGATTGACCTTTAATCTTTTATCGGATTAGCGTTCTGGATGAACTTGATAAATATTCGAAAATTTACTATAGAAAAAAATTAAAAATGTAAAAGTCTTTTTCTGAGGAATCAATCTGTTGGCTTCGCTGCAACCAACCAAGTGAGTGAGTGTAAGCTTGCTTGTCTCAGATCTACCCGAGCGAGCTGGAGGCGCAGAGCGAGTACAACGGGTTCAAGGAGTGGCTGCTCACGTTCGATCTCTACCGCGGGAAGAAGAGCGGCGACGACGTGGAGGACGACTCCCGCGTCGTGGGCACCTTCAAGGTACGTCGCCGCTCGGGATGCTGTCGCTCTCTGTGTGCTGGCCTACCGCCGGCATCTCATCATGTCGGCGTTGAACACATGGACTGCAGGGAACTGACCGACGTCGGCGATAGGCAGTTAAAAGTCTACATCAAACTTACGATATTAAAGTTTATTGTGTTAGGTGTCTAAATTTGTAATATTTGGCAGACACTATTTGCTGAAACTTTGTAAATGAACAACTTAATACCTTCATTTCCAGCTGTAGGGGTTGTTAAGTTCAAGAAGCACCTCCCAGCAATCGCCGGCAAAGCCGCGTGCTTCCGAGCTCGTAGTCCCGACACGACGCCGCCTGCTTGTGTCCGCAGGGCGCGATCAAGGCGTACAAGTGGCCGCTGCCCAAAGACATCGAGGACCACACCATCATGGGGTTCGACCCGCAGTACGGGTTCTTCCAGGGGCTGCCTTCCAGCGACCCGATCCACGTGCTGGTGCGCGTCTACGTGGTCAAGGCCAACGACCTGCATCCGATGGACCTCAACGGCAAAGCAGACCCGTACGTCGTGCTGCAGCTCGGCTCGAAGCGACTCAGCGACAAGGAACACTACATCTCCAAGCAGCTCAACCCGATCTTCGGCAAGTAAGCATCACATCTCGAACAGCTTGCTGCAGGTTGTATGGAAGGCTTGCTCTGCGAGTGCGAGTGAGACGGAGAGTGAAGCACGGTGTTGCCGGTTGCAGGTGTTTCGAGTTCGAGGCGACCTTCCCGCAGGACTCGATGCTCACCGTGCAGATCCTGGACTGGGACCTCGTCGGCTCCGACGACATGATCGGCGAGACGCGCATCGACCTCGAGAACCGCTTCTACAGCCGACACCGCGCCACCTGTGGCCTGGCCAGCCGATACGAGGAGTGAGTGATTTCGTGAAACGAGGTGGAGATGCCGGGTCTGCTCTGCGGGCTGCGTTTAGGAGTTAAGAATCCCTGACCTCCCTCTGCTCGTAGCTTCAACCAATCCCTGACCTCCCTCTGCCCGCAGCTTCAACCAATCCCTGACCTCCCTCTGCTCGCAGCTTCAACCAATCCCTGACCTCCCTCTGCTCGCAGCTTCAACCAATCCCTGACCTCCCTCTGCCCGCAGCTTCGGCTACAACCAATGGCGAGACCCGATGAAACCGACGCAGGTGCTGGCGAAGCTCTGCAAGGACGCGAAGATGGACGGGCCGACGTACGCGTGCGGCAAGGTGAAGGTCGGCCGCCAGACGTTCGACGTGTCGTCGTCGACGGAGGGGGTTGAGGGCGGCGGGGGCGGCGGGGGCGGCAGTTTCTCGGCGGGGGGCGGCGGGAAGGGCGGCGAGGAGCAGATGGCGCTGGCCGTGTTGCATCGATGGCACGAGACGGCGCGAGTCGGCTGCCAGCTGGTTCCGGAACACATCGAGACCCGGCCGCTCTACAACCCCGACAAGCCGGGCATCGAGCAGGTAACACGTGCACTCCACCCTTTTTACTGGCAGGCAGACAAAACGCACTAACGAGGCTGTGAGGTAGGAAAGCGTACTAACGAGGCTTCGGTAGAAATATGCGATTCAAACCAAGCTTAATGCTTTCACGGCTATTGTTACACACTACAGATTTTTCCATATCAACAGAATTTCAGTACTTTTTTAATCAATTTTGATTCTTTAATATTTTGAGAGCTTCTAAGGACGTAAGTAGTGTTTTCCTGAAATACTCTGTAGTAAAGATCCTAGATCTCCCTGCAATCTGAGCTAACGAACCAACGCTGTGTTCGTGACGCTGTGTTCGTGACGCTGTGTTCGTGACGTGGTGTTCGTGACGTGGTGTTCGTGACGTGGTGTTCGTGACGTGGTGTTCGTGACGCTGTGTTCGTGACGTGGTGTTCGTGACGTGGTGTTCGTGACGCTGTGTTCGTGACGTGGTGTTCGTGACGTGGTGTTCGTGACGTGGTGCAGGGCAAGCTGGAGATGTGGGTGGACATGTTCCCAATGGACATGCCGCTGCCCGGCCCGCCCCTCGACATCTCGCCGCGCAAACCCAAGTCCTACGAGCTGCGCATCATCATCTGGAACACCGATGACGTCGTGCTGGAGGACGACGCCTTCTTCACCGGCGAGAAGATGTCCGACATCTACGTCAAGGGGTGAGACCAGCTCCATCGCGGCGGCTGCACGCTGATTATGACTCTATCGGCTTTATAACGACTTGCTCTGTTTGTCTTGGCGTCTCTCGATGCTGTGCGCGCTAGAGGGTAGAAATAATCGTCTGATACCGATAAAATTGGAAAACATTTACTGGCATTTTTCTTGAAATGTGTTGTTTTTTAACTTAAGTTAATTTGCATAACAACTTTGATCAAAAATTGTGCTTACCTCCACGGCAGGTGGCTGAAGGGCCCGGAGGACTGCCAATGCACCGACATCCACTACCGCTCGCTGACCGGCGAGGGCAACTTCAACTGGCGCTTCATCTACCCGTTCGACTACCTGGTGGCCGAGGAGAAGATCGTCATCTCGCGCAAAGAGTCGCTGTTCTCGTGGGACGAGACCGAGTGCAAGATCCCGGCTCGCCTCGAGTTCCAAGTGTGGGACGCCGACCACTTCTCCGCCGACGACTTCCTGGGTGCGCTGCCTTCAATTCATTTCATTGCTCATGGTGTTGCTTGCTCTCTAAACTCAACCATGCTGGACTGAATACCGCCAGGAGATCTACACCATGCTGGACTGAATACCGCCAGGAGATCGCCTGACAGTTTTAAGATATTAAAATGCCTGCCTTATGCGCTGCATTGCGCTGGGGTTGCGAATTCCCCAACAAATTACAAAAACAAAAACCATTCCTCACAAGTAGCAGCTACTTACAAGGCTTTCTGGGTCCCAGTTGCCTTCTTGGTAACGATACATAAAGGTAGAGACTAATAATTATTTTTGGTTCTGACCTCGGTCTGGATGCAACTCATTGTATATGAGACTAGTAACCCTGTAAGAGCGTGCCGTGTGGGATGTCGACGTGCCGCGTGCTAACGGGCAGCGTGACTCGTGCGTTGCAGGCGCCATCACGCTCGACCTGAACCGGTTCCCGCGCGGCGCCAAGTCTTCGAAGCTGTGCACGCTGGGCATGCTGCAGACGGACGGCTCGGTTCCGATGGTCAACATCTTCAAGCAGAGGCGCGTGAAGGGCTGGTGGCCGTTCTACGTGAAGAAGGAGAACGAGGAGATGGAGCTCACGGTAACACCCGCCCCGCCCCGCGTTCATCTCACCGGCTCGGAGTAGGCAGGAAACTCTCGCTGCTGGCGAACCTAGCAGACTTCAACAAGTGCAACTATCACAATATGCTAAGATAATATCTTTTATAAACACTTGAGATAAATCATTGGGGCAAACAAAGCCTCTTCGATGTAACGTAAGATAACGTAACGCTGTTTAACGTTGTATCTACGTTGGCTGTGGTGCTTTCATTAGTAACCAAGCCACCAGATGTCGCCTGTACATCAGTGCTATTATGACAGAGTTTCCTGCATTCTCCAGCAGCTGGTGAGATTCTTGGTTCAAGCTGACTTCTCCATGGCGAGCGTTGCTGGAGGGCGCTGGATCCGGTGTTCAACTGTCTGCTCTCGGTTGCCAGGGTAAAGTCGAGGCGGAAATCCACTTGCTGTCGAAGGAGGAGGCGGAGAAGAATCCCGCGGGACACGGAAGGAACGAGCCGGATCCGTTGGACAAGCCGAAGTAAGGACAGCCACACTCTGGAAAACATGATTCCCTTCCATCAGCCTTGGAACAAGCTCAGTCCACGTTCATCATAGCGTAATTCAGTACAAACACTCTGCTCGCTTACCAGGCAAATAGTTAAAAGTTGCGCGGTACTTTCTTAGATTCCTATCGCTTCATGACCTTTGCACGTTCACTTTGTGAAATCTTAACCCCTCGAGGAATGTGACGTTTGCGAAATTATTGGAAAGTGTAGAGGAGTCTAATCTTTTGATTAAATCACAGACCAAAGATCCTTGACCATGACCTTGACAGGATTGTTTCCCCATATTTTCAGAAAATTCTATTTAAGGGGACTGTGTAGGGAAGGATTAACATGGCAAATTGGAGTTTTTTAGGAACATATTTCTTGGCAACTACAAGAGCTATCTTATTGAAAATTTGTCACACTGTAGCTGAAAGTTTAATAAACAGAATAGACCTTGATTAACTTTGTTACTCAAATAGTTTATTTTATAAAAAATCAAATGTAGGTCACCGATTTGTGCATGAAATTTTACTACATTTTGATAAATGAAACAATTAATTGTGGCCAAAATAAAGTTTTTATCAAGATGATCAAGGTCTATCTTGTAGAAAACACAGTAAAAAGTAATGTTAAAAAAAATTGAGTCTCTAGCTTGATTAGTTTAGGAAATAATTGTTCCTAAAGAAAATAAAAATGCAAGCTGAGATAATGGCTGTTAAATGTAATGATGCCTTCTATGCAGTTCATCGATTCTTAACTTGACAACAAGTTGCAACGCTTATCATGAAAGCTTCCGAAGGCAACGAAAATGCTGCCAAAGTAAGAACAAGCGTTTCTCCATTATTAAAAAAAAAATCGCGAAATTATCTTCGCCAGGAAAAAAGTTATGAAAGATTATAAACTTGATGTGATAAGCTAAAAATTTGCATAATATCGACAACGGGTACAAACAATTTTTTTTTTTTTACACGTTCAATTAGGAAAATCCGGAACGAAGCTATGCTAGAGTAGTAAACACATCATAGGAATAAATAAAATAGAAAAAAAAAAAATCAAAGAAAAATAAATCCTTCCCTACACAGTGCCCTTAAAACTTTTATTTTTAATTTCTAATTCAATATTTGAAAATGTTTGCCTGATTTCAGCCTTTAGCATGTATGATTTGCCACTAAGCGAATGATTCAGTGTGCACCGCGTGGTTGTAACCGTGTGTTTGTGTGGCTGGTTCCAGCCGGCCGGACGCGTCCTTCATGTGGTTCCTCAACCCGCTCAAGTCGATCCGCTACATCGTCTGGCACAACTACAAGTGGGCCATCCTCAAGGTGTTCGTGGTGCTGGCCGTCGCCGTGCTGCTGCTGCTCTTCTTCTACTCGATCCCCGGCTACACGGTCAAGAAGATGCTGGGAGCCTAGGCGCGGGCCATCCTCAAGGTGTTCGTGGTGCTGGCCGTCGCCGTGCTGCTGCTGCTCTTCTTCTACTCGATCCCCGGCTACACGGTCAAGAAGATGCTGGGAGCCTAGGCGCGGGCCATCCTCAAGGTGTTCGTGGTGCTGGCCGTCGCCGTGCTGCTGCTGCTCTTCTTCTACTCGATCCCCGGCTACACGGTCAAGAAGATGCTGGGAGCCTAGGTCTCCGATCCCACCACGAACACACGAAGACAACTGCAGTTGGAACACGATCATTCATCGTAATATTATGTTTCAACGATTCTTTTACTCAATAACGTTATTAACTTAAGATGTCGACTGACAGCGAATCTCACCGGAATGAGCTGGCTGTAAGTCCTCACGGAGGCTTTGCTCGTGAGCGAACTTGGCAAAAGTTTCAACGGAATCTTGCGTAGAACGGCCGATAGGCCCGCCTCACGGAAGTCGATTTCATTTGTTGGTATCAAATGGTAAAAAATGTAGGATAAAAGATTTTGTATTTTTAAGGTGTGGCCTATTTTTGGGAGGAAAACTATGTGTTTTAAATTTCGATTGAGATTTTTCTATAAATAAGTCACTTTTATAAGTCGAGTGTGGGCCCAAAACAAGAAATTGTATCTCTTCTGCAAGTCACTGGGTGAGTGCGGTGAACCAGCAGTGTTTTCGTATAGAACAGTTTGTGAGGCACTCCGTCACGCTGTTCATTCTCTGTTCGTATTTATCCTGAGGAGAAGACTGACATTCAATTCACAGCGAAACATCGTCACCGCGGAAAGATCTTCACAAGTCACCAACATTTTGACTTTCAGTCACTAAAACTTACGAGCACAATCATAGCAACTAGACACCTAGAGAAAGCTATTTTTTCTCACATCTAAATGTCGCTCGTCAATCTCATTCCGACTTCTTAGCTTAATTAAGTATCACACGCAAGTGTAAATCTCCTTGTTAGGTCTGTTCACTGTCCTGTGCACCGTGCTTGCTTGCTGCACAGCACACCGTGCTTGCTTGCTGCACAGCACACCGTGCTTGCTTGCTGCACAGCACACCGTGCTTGCTTGCTGCACAGCACACTGTCCTGTGCACCGTGCTTGCTTGCTGCACAGCACCCTGTCCTGTGCAGCGTGCTTGCTTGCTGCACAGCACACCGTGCTTGCTTGCTGCACAGCACACAGTCCTGTGCAGCGTGCTTGCTTGCTGCACAGCACACCGTGCTTGCTTGCTGCACAGCACACTGTCCTGTGCAGCGTGCTTGCTTGCTGCACAGCACACTGTCCTGTGCATGCTGCACAGCACTCACAGCGCTAAACGCTTCCTCCTGGCCGCTCGTGGTCCGTCTCACATATCTTCTCATGCTGTCATTGTGATATTTCGGCTCGTCATGCACGCCACCAACGATACACTAGAATATTACCTGTCATTGGGAACATATAAACGAATTTATTTTTAAAATAATACAGCGATGAACATTTGATGGATTTCGTGCATGTAAATATTTTGACGAGGGTGGTGGCGCGAGGGGTTGTATAGTTTATAAACATAATATCTCGTAGCTCGTAGCTCGTTACCTCTGGAGCCGAGCACAAGGTCTACTTCTTTCAGCCCGAATTGTTAAGAGTTGTAAAATGTTACACCCATTCAAACGTCTTGGAGATTCTAAGCGAAATGTAAAATTGTAAAAACACCAAAGTTTCTCAGTCTTGTAATCCTCGTGATGTTGTATATCAACAATAAACCATAGAATGTTCCTTCGTCAAAAGTCTCATTTAATTCCTACCTAAGATCCCACTCTTGCAGCAACTTAAAAATATTGGATAACATAAATTATATTTCTCCATCAGGCTAACACAGCTAGCAGTAAGCAAATTATACCCACCATTGTATTGTTTTGCAAAAGAAAAACAACACGCAATTTCCTTGGACAGGAAACTCCTCTAGTATCTAGTTCTTTTTAAAGATCAGATAGTGGGTTGCTAAGCAATACAAGATTTTGATATTTTTATTCTCTAAAAAACCCCATAAACAAATAACTCGGTTTTCGTGTAATGGGAACCCTCCGAGCAAATCCGACAAGCAGCGGACATCGACGAGCCACCTCGAGGTCGCCTGCAACAGGTAATTGCTGCAACGATGGCTGCAGGTGTCGCTGCTCTGAGCTAGCAGAGGTCGGTGGAGGTGCCGGGTCAAGGCCAGCTGGACACACAAGGCAGCTCCAGGTGTGCCTGCTGTCTCAACACGGCCCTGCCTGGGACAGCCGACAACTTGTCAGGAAAATCAACTTTTAAATCTACGCGCGTTGCTTCATAATATGATATTGATCAAGCTTATAATTAATTATTACAAAAAGCGCCACCTTGTAGCCACTTAATAAGCGAATGCCATATAAAAACTGCATGAGATTATAAAAAAGGATATAGTGATGTCATCCACGAGAGAATGCGCTGTCATCGAAGGACTCCCCCTATCACTACTTTGAGCTCAAAAGTTCTATTCAATGGCAACGGGGTGCAATATACGTAGATAGTTGATTGAGTCAAATGAACTCAGGCGCATGCTTGATGACGTCATCACATGACGCTGAGCGCACCAAGTACACGGCCTCTTTGGACTCGTTCTGGACTCGATTCTTTATAGTGAGCTGGTCACGTGCCTTCTAATTTCTCAGCAGCTTGCTTGCCAAGCCGCTTGCCCCGAGGCGTTGAGGGTTAACACCTTTAGCCCCAGGGTCTTGATAAGTCTTGGTAAATACGTACAGACAAATGATATAGCGGGCTTTTTTCGTAACTTAAAATTTGAAATTTGAATGCAAAAATTTTTTGATTTGAAAAACGCGCCACTTTTTGCCCCCCACAAAACGCCACCTGGTAGCTAAATTTGAACTAAAGGAAGTCCAGGAATAATCGGGGAGCAGAAAAATATTTAATAAATTTCAGATTTTAGTGAACCAGAAATCATTTTGCCAAAAAGCTCCAGCGCTGGGGATCGAACCGTCGACCCTTGGGTTTGGAAGCGGGCGCTCTAACCGCTTCACCACCGGGCTCTTGTTAATTAACGTTGTATTTAGTGTACTTGAATTCAAACAGACACACCAATCTCCTTTAACTTCAATATTTTTTTCTCTCACAATCCTGATGCATACCCTTCCTTTTTTTTCATCGTTTTGCTCTGTCTGGTCGATGTGTCGCCTATTTCATATTATTTTCCTGACTTGGACGCTGCTGGAGGACACTTGTGTTTTTTCCGTACTCTTCATGACTCGATCTCTTGCAGCCGATGACCCCATCATTCATCAACCTCCTTCTGTGCTCGTAATTTTATTTCATTACGACGTATTGCTTTGAGAGTTGATGTTCCTTCTCTTTTACATTAAGTTCGTGTTGGAGACCATTGACAAAAAGAACCACCTTCGCCGGATACGATCCCTCGACCCTTGAGTTGAGATGTAAGCACGTTAGCCACCAGGCTACGAAGCTGATGGAACCATGCTGTGTTCTTAGAACCCTTGATCGATGCTATCTCGTTAATGAGTACTGATTTTTTTTTTAATTAAATTTATCTGACTCTGATACTGCAGACCAAGTGGGCCTATACGGATGGATTTGTTGAATTCACTGATCATTATTTGCTATTTGTCTTGCGGCGGGGATTTGAATCAAGCAAAAACATTTGGTATCGATGAAGAAAAAATGTTTCATAAAGCTTAAAGAATGATTGGGAATTATGTTTGCATGTCACGTGACTTAGTTCGTGTTTTTAACGAAAGAATGCGCTGTCATCGAAGGACTCCCCTATCACTATTTTGAGCTCAAAAGTTCTATTCAATGGCAAGGGGGTGTAATATTCGAAAACAATTGATTGCCAGTCAATCCCTCGGGCGCATGCTTGATGACGTCATCACACGACGCTGAGCGCACCGAGTGCACGGCCACTTTGGACTCGTTCTGTTCCGGACTCGAGTCTTTATAGTGAGCTGGTCACGTGCCTACTTTTTTCTCAGCAGCTTGCTTGCCATGCCGCTTGCCCTGAGGCGCTGAGGGTTAACACCTTTAGCCCCAGGGTTTGTTCAAAACTCTGTAATTACTTTCAATCAATTGAAATAGCGGGTATTTTTCATAATTAAATTTGAAATTTGAAAGCGAATTTTTTTTTTGATTTGAAAACTGCGCCACTTTTAACCCCCCGCAATACGCCACCTGGTAGCTAAATTTGAACTAAAGGAAGTCCAGGAATAATCGGGGAGCAGAAAAATATTTAATAAATTTCAGATTTTAGTGAACCAGAAATCATTTTGCCAAAAAGCTCCTGCGCTGGGGATCGAACCGTCGACCCTTGGGTTTGGAAGCGGGCGCTCTATCCGCTTCACCACCGGGCTCTTGTTAATTAACGTTGTACTTAGTGTACTTGAATTCAAACAGACACAACAATCTCCTTTAACTTCAATATTTTTTTCTCTCACAATCCTGATGCATACCCTTACTTTTTTTTCATCGTATTGCTCTGTCTGGTCGATGTGTCGCCTATTTCATATTATTTTCCTGACTTGGACGCTGCCGGAGGACACTTGTGTTTTTTCCGTACTCTTCATGACTCGATCTCTTGCAGCCGATGACCCCATCTTTCATCAACCTCCTTCTGTGCTCGTAATTTTATTTCATTGTGACGTATTGCTTTGAGGGTTGATGTGCCTTCTCTTTTACATTGAGTTCGTGTTGGAGACCATTGACAAAAAGAACCACCTTCGCCGGATACGATCCCTCGACCCTTGAGTTGAGATGTAAGCACGTTAGCCACCAGTCTACGAAGCTGATGGAACCATGCTGTGTTCTTAGAACCCTTGATCGATGCTATCTCGTTAATGAGTACTGATTTTTTTTTTAATTAAATTTATCTGACTCTGATACTGCAGACCAAGTGGGCCTATACGGATGGATTTGTTGAATTCACTGATCATTATTTGCTATTTGTCTTGCGGCGGGGATTTGAATCAAGCAAAATCTTTTGGTATCGATGAAGAAAAAATGTTTCATAAGGCTTAAAGAATGATTGGGAATTATGTTTGCATGTCACGTGACTTAGTTCGTGTTTGTAACGAAAGAATGCGCTGTCATCGAAGGACTCCCCTATCACTATTTTGAGCTCAAAAGTTCTATTCAATGGCAAGGGGGTGTAATATTCGAAAACAATTGATTGCCAGTCAATCCCTCGGGCGCATGCTTGATGACGTCATCACACGACGCTGAGCGCACCGAGTGCACGGCCACTTTGGACTCGTTCTGTTCCGGACTCGAGTCTTTATAGTGAGCTGGTCACGTGCCTACTTTTTTCTCAGCAGCTTGCTTGCCATGCCGCTTGCCCTGAGGCGCTTAAGGTTAACACCTTTAGCCCCAGGGTTTGTTCAAAACTCTGTAATTACTTTCAATCAATTGAAATAGCGGGTATTTTTCATAATTAAATTTGAAATTTGAAAGCGAATTTTTTTTTTGATTTGAAAACTGCGCCACTTTTAACCCCCCGCAATACGCCACCTGGTAGCTAAATTTGAACTAAAGGAAGTCCAGGAATAATCGGGGAGCAGAAAAATATTTAATAAATTTCAGATTTTAGTGAACCAGAAATCATTTTGCCAAAAAGCTCCTGCGCTGGGGATCGAACCGTCGACCCTTGGGTTTGGAAGCGGGCGCTCTACCCGCTTCACCACCGGGCTCATGTTAATAAACGTTGTATTTAGTGTACTTGAATTCAAACAGACACACCAATCTCCTTTAACTTTAATATTTTTTTCTCTCACAATCCTGATGCATACCCTTACTTTTTTTCATCGTATTGCTCTGTCTGGTCGATGTGTCGCCTATTTCATATTATTTTCCTGACTTGGACGCTGCCGGAGGACACTTGTGTTTTTTCCGTACTCTTCATGACTCGATCTCTTTCAGCCGATGACCCCATCATTCATCAACCTCCTTCTGTGCTCGTAATTTTATTTCATTGTGACGTATTGCTTTGAGGGTTGATGTGCCTTCTCTTTTACATTAAGTTCGTGTTAGAGACCATTGACAAAAAAACCCACCCGGGCTGGGATCGAACCCCCATCCTGCAGCCGGGAAGGCGGCACGTTGGCCACTGGACCACGCTGCTGGATATAGAATGAAACGTTACAAGTCATTATAAGTTTATATAAGAACACTTGAGTGTTAAAGGGGGTTAGGTTCCCTCGACAACCAAGCAATATCCCGTTGCTACGTTGACAGAATATTTATTCTGAACTTCTTCAGGAGCTTGGAACAAAAATAACGTCCTTTGGGTCTAATAGGGGATGTAATTTAAACTCATTTTTGGGACACAATGGACCCTAGTCAAATAGTATTAAGAAACAATGTATAAATTTTTGCTTTCCGAAGTTGAAATATTTTCAATCAATCCCTAATTCTCTCATCAAGAAGAGTGTGGAGCTGGAGCTTTATTACCGACGCTGGCTTCAGTGGCTTCATCTTGGTACGTGTCAAAAAGCTGACCGTCGTTTGTTTCTTCATTTAGCAGACGAATGTGTCGAGGGTAAAAGGAGCTCATTGACAACTAGCACCTGCCGCTTCTCATCTTATATATGTCGTTTGCAAATAATGCAATAAATGCAATAGTTTCGGTTATCTCCACTCAATAATATTTCCTACGAGAATGTCATGTTCATATGTACAGTTCATAGATAATAATCCATCGATAATCATAATAATGTAATAATAATAATAGTAATAATAATAAAAATAACACACAACATAATGCTACGTCCAGTACAGAGGAGAGCCGCGGCGCAGAGGGACAGTCAAGTCAAGGAGCTTAGACACAATAAATAACAACGTGCGGCCGCGACGCTTTGCAGGACGCATGGCACGCATGGCACGCAGGAAGGCGCCGTCTAGACTTCCCCTCGCATGCACGGCATCATCGAGTCTTCTGACAGCTCGTCCATCGACGAATCCTGGCCTGCAAGCGAGCAGAGCAGCCGTTAGTATCATCATCATCATCATCATCATCATCATCAAGCACCTAGTCCTAGAGCCTGTAGCACTTTAAGTACGATCAGGATGACGTCTATTTGAAGGAAAACTTTTATTTTCTTATATGTTTATATATATTTACTGTGGAAAGTGGTGTAGACTCAAATTTGCACATTCCTCTTCCAACTTAATTCCATCTTAATGTCTACGCCTCGAAATGTGTTTTTTCCTGGCAGCTGGTAGCTGGTAGCTGCTCATAAGACATGGCCCAGCATTGCCCCTAGGTCTCTATGCCACAGTCTCTAGGGCATAGCGCTGCATAGCGCTGCATAGCGCTGCATAGCGCTGCATAGCGCTGCATAGCGCTGCATAGCGCTGCATAGCGCTGCATAGCGCTGCATAGCGCTGCATAGCGCTGCATAGCGCTGCATAGCGCTGCATAGCGCTGCATAGCGCTGCAGGGAGGACGTACCGTGCGCGCTGTACAGAGGCGACTTGGCGCTCTGCGGCGACTGGAACGAGTATGTGAGGTGCAGGTTGATGTGTCGCCCGAACGGCGTCGTGTCCATGTCCCTCGAGGACGGCGCCGACGTGTGGTGCACTGTGGAACCAGGGGGGCGTCAGACCAGGGAACACTTGATGCCGCCTTGAAAGCCCCAGCAATTTATTGAAAGCGTCGGGATTCGCTCGTGACGATGCGACGTGAGTGATGGGAGCCCATCTGTCCTCTGCTCAGCGGCAGGCTTGGCGCGGATGAATGCTCCTCGTCTCTGAAGGCTTAGCAACGCTGCTAACAACTTCACGAGTGAAATGATTCCTCTTCGCGCGACACGCAATCAGTCACTTAACAATCGTACCCAGAAACTCTATCATGCAGATAATAATTTTTACATCTTTTTCTAATATAGATTTTTTACTAATCCGGATAAATAATTGGGTGTGTTTAATCTGTTGGTTTTAGAAACAGGTGTATCTCCTGCAGGTAATAGCTAATCAAGGATAGCTAATCAAGGATAGCTAATCAAGGATAGCCGATCATGGATAGCCGATCATGGATAGGCAATATTAACAATTCCAATATTAAATTTTGCGTCCACTCAGCGAACTTTGTGTTCGCAGTAGCCGCTTGGAACTCCACCCTCAGCAGACTGGCCTAGTCCTAGTCGTAGTCGTAGCAGCCCCCAGCAACAGCAACAGCAACAGCAACAGCAAGACTTACTCTGCGTCTTAACCTTGCCCGTGTGCAAGTGCTTCTTCTGCCGCGCGCGAGAGTTCTGGAACCAGACCTGCGTCACGCGCTTGCTGAGGCCGGTGATCTGCGCGATGCGCTCCAGGTCCTGGCCGTCCGGGTTCGAGTCCAGCTGGAAGTTGGCCTGCAGAATCTGCAGCTGCTCCTCGGTGAACGTGGTGCGCACGCGCTTCGCCTTGTTCTTGTGGTAGCTCTCGGAGTCGCCGCCGTCTGCAAACAGCAGGACACGCGGCTGAGATAACCTTCGGCAGGGACGCATCATGGAACAACATCACGTCTTGTTTTACAATACGACGCTTGCTAGTGTTGCTACCGGATCGAGGGCACAGCTTACTAAAACCAACTGTTTGAATCCTGGAGCTGGTGTTTAATGCATGTAAGTCAGCCATCCACTACATTTCACCGCTAGAATCTATTTATAGTAGGCGCTAGGACGTCGTTTTACTCAAGTTGACAGCTTAGGCGTTCAATATTGCAAGTTGACGATAGTTTTTCTCGCCTTAAAATCACAAGACGCTATAAAACTACTTGTTGAAGGTAGCGTCTCTACGCGAAGTGAAGGTGTGATGATCTAGCCGGCAGTGGTACAGAGCCGGGGGGCGATTGTCAGAGTCGAACACTTCCCCGTGCCTCTTGGAAACTACGTGGCCGTTGTTCCAAGTTTCCTCGTATTTCAGGGTGGCAAACAAAGCACGAGGCATCTGTTACCAACGCAATAACAATTAGAAAGTATCAACATCCGCATGGAATTAACTCAGTTGTTTCCGTAGCTTCCTGCATAAATCATACTTCGCTTCTCGCAGCCAGCAGCAAGACCTCTCCCTCCTTCAATGGTAAACAACGCTGGCTGTTTTATCGGCATCTTATTGGCAGCGAAATGAACGCAGAGAACAATTAAGTTTCAAGACGTCTCCCCCCCCCCCCCCCCCCCCGGAAGACCCCGGCGTCGGCATGCAAATAGCCGACTGCGCCGACGCAGAACACGCGGTTCCGGAAACACGTTCCTGCATCCGGCGGCGAGACTCATTTGCATTCGACGGCGGATTGCAGTTTGTCAGCCGGGAATCAGATACAACCAGTAACTTTGTTTCGGCACTTTGCATTACTTCGCGTTCATTTGCATGCTCTTTCTTCCGCGGGGCCGGGACTTTGTTGTTGTGACGTCGACAGCGATGGCTGCTTCAAATGTAATCTGTCTCAAGCTGACTCTTTGGTTGTTTTATCTGGTCGAAGTCTAGACCGATGAGCGACGGAAGATAAGCTGCAGGAAAAATATCCTACCAAGATGAAACACCCCAATTTTCACCTAATGTTTGTAACAACTTCGCAGTTTCTAGTGGCATAACGAAGGAGGAAGGTCACAAAACAACGTAGATATTCATGGAGGTTAAAGCAACCCGGCAGCAAGGCGCGAGTCGGCAGCAACAGGCAGCGTTAGATGTGTGAAGTGTGTCTCACCGTCTGAAGACGTGCTGCCGCCGTCGAGGATCTCCAAGTAGTGCGTCTTGCAGAGCACGCGCTCCTCGTGCAGAGCGAACTCCTCGCCCGTGCTCAGCTGGCGCTTGCACGCGTCGCACGCGAAGCACGCCAGGTGGTAGACGTGCGCGCGCGCCTTGCGCACCCAGTCGCTGCCCGAGATGCCGCGCTGGCACTTGCTGCACTTGGCGCCGAAACTTCTGCGGCAAAACACGCGCACATAGAGGCATCCAGCAGGCATCGAGCATCCAGCATCCAGCATCCAGCATCCAGCATCCAGCATCCAGCATCCAGCATCCAGCATCAGCATAGAGGCATCATAGAGGCATCATAGAGGCATCATAGAGGCATCATAGAGGCATCATAGAGGCATCATAGAGGCATCATAGAGGCATCGTAGAGGCATCATAGAGGCATCATAGAGGCATCGTAGAGGCATCATAGAGGCATCATAGAGGCAAATACCGCATCTGCCGCGGTTTGGAAGCAGGTCGATTGAGTATTGTTTATGTATAAAGTAGAGTTTCTACTAAAATTTTCCGTGAAATTGGTGGCCCTAGAAAGATGGCCGACTCGGAAATGAAAATAGAATGCGTGGTCTGCAGGCGCTGCGTGTCAAAGTTCAAGAGAATCGCTCCGAGCTGGGATATAAAAAGTATTGTATTAGCATTGAGATTTAACTGACAAGTTTTTAACATGATAAATAATGCAAGGCTCACAGAGGGGGCGTGGCTTCTTGTCAAGTGATTCATTGAGCTGTAAAAAGTTAGTCGAACCTAAGATTCGCTGGGGAAAATACATTCTTTCAAACGTTGAGTTGTAATTGTAGGACAGGGATGTAGGACAGGGCTGTAGGACAGGGCTGTAGGACAGGGATGTAGGACAGGGATGTAGGACAGGGATGTAGGACAGGGCTGTATGACAGGGCTGTAGGACAGGGCTGTAGGACAGGGCTGTAGGACAGGGATGTAGGACAGGGTGTAGGACAGGGATGTAGGACAGGGCTGTAGGACAGGGATGTAGGACAGGGATGTAGGACAGGGATGTAGGACAGGGCTGTAGGACAGGGATGTAGGACAGGGATGTAGGACAGGGTGTAGGACAGGGATGTAGGACAGGGATGTAGGACAGGGATGTAGGACAGGGATGCAGGACAGGGATGTAGGACAGGGATGTAGGACAGGGATGTAGGACAGGGATGTAGGACAGGGATGTAGGACAGGGTGTAGGACAGGGATGTAGGACAGGAATGTAGGACAGGGATGTAGGACAGGGATGTAGGACAGGGATGTAGGACAGGGATGTAGGACAGGGCTGAAGGACAGGGATGTAGGACAGGGATGTAGGACAGGGATGTAGGACAGGGATGTAGGACAGGGATGTAGGACAGGAATGTAGGACAGGGATGTAGGACATGGATGTAGGACAGGGATGTAGGACAGGGATGTAGGACAGGGCTGTAGGACAGGGATGTAGGACAGGGATGTAGGACAGGGATGTAGGACAGGGATGTAGGACAGGGATGTAGGACAGGGATGTAGGACAGGGATGTAGGACAGGGATGTAGGACAGGGATGTAGGACAGGGATGTAGGACAGGGATGTAGGACAGGGATGTAGGACAGGGATGTAGGACAGGGATGTAGGACAGGGATGTAGGACAGGGATGTAGGACAGGGATGTAGGACAGGGATGTAGGACAGGGATGTAGGACAGGGATGTAGGACAGGGATGTAGGACAGGGGTGTAGGACAGGGATGTAGGACAGGGATGTAGGACAGGGATGTAGGACAGGGATGTAGGACAGGGTGTAGGACAGGGATGTAGGACAGGGATGTAGGACAGGGATGTAGGACAGGGATGTAGGACAGGGATGTAGGACAGGGATGTAGGACAGGGATGTAGGACAGGGATGTAGGACAGGGTGTAGGACAGGGATGTAGGACAGGAATGTAGGACAGGGATGTAGGACAGGGATGTAGGACAGGGATGTAGGACAGGGATGTAGGACAGGGCTGTAGGACAGGGATGTAGGACAGGGATGTAGGACAGGGATGTAGGACAGGCATGTAGGACAGGGATGTAGGACAGGAATGTAGGACAGGGATGTAGGACATGGATGTAGGACAGGGATGTAGGACAGGGATGTAGGACAGGGCTGTAGGACAGGGATGTAGGACAGGGATGTAGGACCGGGATGTAGGACAGGGATGTAGGACAGGGATGTAGGACAGGGATGTAGGACAGGGATGTAGGACAGGGATGTAGGACAGGGATGTAGGACAGGGATGTAGGACAGGGATGTAGGACAGGGATGTAGGACAGGGATGTAGGACAGGGATGTAGGACAGGGATGTAGGACAGGTAGGACAGGGATGTAGGACAGGGATGTAGGACAGGGATGTAGGACAGGGATGTAGGACAGGGATGTAGGACAGGGATGTAGGACAGGGATGTAGGACAGGGATGTAGGACAGGTAGGACAGGGATGTAGGACAGGGATGTAGGACAGGGATGTAGGACAGGGATGTAGGACAGGGATGTAGGACAGGGATGTAGGACAGGGATGTAGGACAGGGGTGTAGGACAGGGTGTAGGACAGGGATGTAGGACAGGGATGTAGGACAGGGTTGTAGGACAGGGATGTAGGACAGGGATGTAGGACAGGGATGTAGGACAGGGATGTAGGACAGGGATGTAGGACAGGGATGTAGGACAGGGATGTAGGACAGGGATGTAGGACAGGGATGTAGGACAGGGATGTAGGACAGGGATGTAGGACAGGGTGTAGGACAGCAACGCAACGCAACGCCACGCAACGCAACGCAACGCAACGCAACGCAACGCAACGCAACGCAACGCAACGCAACGCAACGCAACGCAACGCAACGCAACGCAACGCAACGCAACGCAACGCAACGCAACGCAACGCAACGCAACGCCACGCAACGCAACGCAACGCAACGCATCGCAACGCAACGCAACGCAACGCACGGCGGCATTAATGAAACAAATGCAATCACTGCAGCCACTGGGCTCGGGCTGGGACTCAATGAACACAGAAGGCGGGACACGTCCCGGCGACGAGACAAACCCGTCGCTGCAATAACTCGATTTCCAGCCCTGATTTGTTGTGATCGGCGTGTGACAGCCGAGCTCCCCCGAAGAGAGCCGAACCTCGCAATGTAATTACTCGCCCCCCCACCCCCTGGTAACCCCTGGTAACCCCCACCCCCCGGTAACCCAGTTATCATTCGTTATTTCGCCGCTGTCTGCGTGACTAGAAAACTACGTCATACTTCACCCCGCTGATTGCGGCGCTGTGAGACGCCTCCGTGCGCGTGCGCAGACGCCTCCGTGCGCGGCATCGACGGATTCAATCCGCGGTTTTAATTACGTCAAAGGCAGCGCCGAGGTGGCCTGGCATGCAAATCACGCCGATGGGTTTTATTGCGCGTCTCTCTTTCGGGGCCCCGACGTGTGCATTACGTGTGCATTACGGCCCCGACGTGTGCATTACGTGTGCATTACGGCCCCGGCGTGTGCATTACGTGTGCAGACTGAAGCGCCGGGGATTTGCCGCTCGAAAAACACAGTGTTTTGTTTCGATCTCTTTGAGCTTGATTGCCGGTGTTTAACGACGCACTGTTTTGACAGCTGGCCCTGTGGCGCTGGTCTATAATGAAAGGGTGATGATGAACCTAACCTATGGCTAGAAGGGAGGAGGGGGAACCCGGTGCCGGCACGTAGCCTACTCCTGTCGAAAAGCACCGAGGGGACCACCGGCTTTACGTCCCTTCCGAAGGACGGTGCAACTCGAACGACAGGATTCCTCCGCTAATCTGTGCTGTCGAGAGGTTGACAAGCAAGGCGAGTGAAGTTGTCGTACTAACTTCAAACCCTCCGATCTCTCTCCCGAACAGAACTGACCATGTGCATGATGGTCACCCATCAAACAGCACGATGTTGCTTAACTTGATGGTCACCCATCCAACAGCACGATGTTGCTTAACATGATGGTCACCCATCCAACAGCTGGTCACACTGGCTGAGAGTCAGCAAGCGATCACGGCCAGTACGACGCTTGCTGCTGGAGGCGCCATTGTTCGACGCCGATTGTGCGGCCATCTTGTGTGACAGCTGACTTGAGAGAACCCACCGCCATCTCGACCCCTGACCCGACGGCGAGACAAAGTTCCCTTGAGTCTTCCGGCCTTGTGATTGGTTGACAGGGAACGCGACGCTTGCCGAGGGCCAGGGACAGAGAGTGGCTGACTCCTTCAAGAAGGACTTGAAGCCTCCTTCAAGATTTACTGGAGCTTCGGCATCGGCGGCGCTGTTCACGTTAGGGATGAGTGTTTTCACCACGACCACTTTATAGAAAACAGCTTCCTCTTAAAGATGTGCGTACCGAACGGTTTGGCAACGTTCGAAACACCGGTTCTCGTGAGATCACCCAAGTTAAGCAACATCGCGCTGTTTGATGGGTGACCATCATGCACACGGTCAGTTCTGTTCGGGAGAGAGGTCGCAGGGTTTGAAGTTAGTACGACAACTTCACTCGCCTTGCTTGTCAACCTCTCGACAGCACGGATTAGCGGAGGAATCCCGTCGTTCGAGTTGTACCGTCCTTCGGAAGGAACGTAAAGCCGGTGGTCCCCTCGGTGCTTTTCGACAGGAGTAGGCTACGTGCCGGCACCGGGTTTCCCCTCCTCCCTTCTAGCCATAGGTTAGGTTCATCATCACCCTTTCATTATAGACCAGCGCCACGGTGCCTGCTGTCAAAACAGTGCGTCGTTAAACACCAATAATCAATTAATTTGACGATATACAATCGCGAGACATCGGGACTTCTGGGCGCTGCATCTTCGCAATCAAAACATGTCTTAGCTTTTGTTCCCTGACAAACTCACGAGGCATCCGCTTCGCGTGGCTTTATTGGACACGGAAGACAATACTCTTGGCAGCAATCGAAGCTCGTCACCTTCACCGGACATCGCTTCGCGGCAAGAAAGAGTGGTGGCGTCCTCGACATCCACCTCCCTGTCTGCTGGCTGCTGGAAGCACGGAGCCTGCAGTCAGCCACTCTCTGTCCGTCGGACACCCTCTTCACGAGGCACGGCCCCGTCGGGTGTCAAACTGTGTCAAAGTATCGCCGCTCGATCGCGTCACGTCTCCATGGCAACGTGACGCGGCCACAAAGAAGACCTCCGCGAAGACGCCGTCTTCTGTCTTAGTGTTAAGTCTTAGTGTGGAGTCTTAGGACGTATAAGAGGCTGTCAACTTTGAGATGATTCATGGTTTTATGGTTTAGTAATGAAATCTACTAGTAAACGCTGGTACAATGGCTTAGCACACATTTTTACTGGCATATTACGGCTGATATAATTTATTACCCACTCCATGCCTGGATCAGCTTCCTGTCTCCTTGGAGGCGGCAAGTGCAAGCATTGATGCGATGCAAGTCCGGCCGATGACCACGCGCCACGATGGGAGGGAGGAATTCCGTCTCATCATCGGAGTCATCTCATCGTCGAGGTCAGAGTTCAGCGAACAGGACCAACGATCGCTTGTGTGCAGTGTGTTGCCGCCTGCTGCAGCATCGGCCCTCTGGACACGACACTGTCTTCCACACATCTCCACAGCAGTGGCATCTCGGATTCATCGTGCATCGTGCGTCGTGCATCGAGCATCGAGCATCGTGCATCGTGCATCGTGCATCGAGCATCGTGCATCGTGCATCGAGCATCGTGCATCGAGCATCGTGCGTCGTGCATCGAGCATCGAGCATCGTGCATCGAGCATCGAGCATCGTGCATCGAGCATCGAGCATCGAGCATCGTGCATCGTGCATCGAGCATCGAGCACCGAGCATCGAGCATCGAGCATCGTGCATCGAGCACCGAGCATCGAGCATCGAGCATCGTGCATCGAGCATCGAGCATCGTGCATCGTGCATCGAGCACCGAGCATCGAGCATCGTGCATCGTGCATCGAGCATCGTGCATCGTGCATCGAGCATCGTGCATCGAGTATCGAGCATCGTGCATCGTGCATCGAGCATCGAGCATCGTGCATCGTGCATCGTGCATCTTGCATCGTGCATCGAGCATCGAACATCGTGCATCGAGCATCGAGCATCGAGCACCGAGCATCGAGCATCGAGCATCGTGCATCGAGCATCGAGCATCGAGCATCGAGCATCGTGCATCGAGCATCGAGCATCGTGCATCGAGCACCGAGCATCGAGCATCGAGCATCGTGCATCGAGCATCGAGCACCGAGCATCGAGCATCGTGCATCGTGCATCTTGCATCGTGCATCGAGCATCGAACATCGATCTCTCTCTCTCTCCGATCAGAGACATCCGCGGTGTTTCTTCGAGTCATCAGCTCGCAGGGGACGGAACCCCGCGTCGCTTGGACCCCCCCCCCCCCCCCCCCCCAACACACACTCATACACACATATCATAGCACGGGTCACGAGATGGCACGGTACACGAGATGGCACGCCACTGCACGCCACGGCCCGGGGATGACTTGCACCGGGTCGCGGATTTCCCGCGTCATCGACGTCCCGCCGGCCATTGTCCCCCCCCCCACCCCCACCCCACGCCGAGGAATGCCGGGACTTGTTGCCGGGCGAAGCAAGTGTCACTGCTTTCTGCGAGGACCCGGATCCAGGAGCAACAGTTTCAAGTAGAAATATCCAGGGTCGGCGATTCATTCCGTCGAACGTTGACATCCGTTTATAGCCCGACACATCGGATGTTATTTTAAGTAAACGCTGGTTGGAGATGTTGAAGCAACCTGTCTTCTCTGCGACAGATGGTGTCCACGGATCGAGAAATCAAGGTTTTAATTTCTTACAAATAGAATAGTGAAGGAGTTGATATGTGAAGCACGGAGCGGCGGACAACGCTGCCTGGCGACGACCTCGCAAGGTAAACAAAACAAGCGAAGCGGCGTGGCTTGCTGATGGCCGTGGCAGGGATGAGAGGCCGGCTTTGTGGCAGCGACAATACGAGAGCAATCCTCCGCCGGGTCCGACGTCTTCAAAGACAACATTCCCAGAGGCTGCTCTCTGACAGCCGCCCGTCAAAACACTCGCTGCGACACACAGGTTGCGTCTGCGTAAACAACTCGAGGCCCGGGTTCCCAGCGATCGTGACGTCACCGCAGACAGCGTGGACTCGACCCTTGAAGCCTTGTGTCAGGAAGCGTGTCCCAGACGATCTCTGGCCGGTCTGATTGGTTGCCGGTGTTTAACGACGCACTGTTTTCACAACTGGCCTGTGGCGCTGGTCTAACGGCGTCGGTGAATGAAATGGTAATGATGAACCTAACCTATGGCTAGAAGGGAGGAGGGGAAACCCGGTGCCGGCACGTAGCCTACTCCTGTCGAAAAGCACCGAGGGGACCACCGGCTTTACGTCCCTTCCGAAGGACGGTACAACTCGAACGTCAGGATTCCTCCGCTAATCCGTGCTGTCGAGAGGTTGACAAGCAAGGCGAGTGAAGTTGTCGTACCAACTTCAAACCCTCCGACCTCTCTCCCGAACAGAACTGATCATGTGCAAGATGGTCACCCGTCAAACATCTAACTCAGCGCGATGTTGCTTAACTCGCTGGTCACTTTGCTGTCAACAGTTGGTCGGAATGCCTGCATCGGCCGGCAATTCCTTCGCAGCCGACACTCGAGAGGATTGTTTTGAGAACTTAAAACATGTCCTCAGCTTTCCGACCCTATCTTATAAGATACGTGCTGGGATCGACCGCCGATGAAACTCACTTCATTATGATTTTGTTCACGAACCGTATGTTGCTAGTTAAATTCAATTCAAACGCCAGGCAGTATTTTGAGTCAGTTGTTAAGTCGCAAGTTCATCAGGCTGCTAATGGCTCCAACGTCGACCGGCGGAGACCGGCGGAGACCGGTCATCCAATCAGGCTAAATTAATTAATTAACGACTGCCAATTATTAGCATGTCCAGATAGGAGACTCGAGCGTCCCGCAGCGATCCATTAGACTTGGACCCGTTCATTCGGTGACATTCCGCAAAGCCACGCTGTCGCCGTGATCAGGAGCTTGAGCTAGAGCCATGGTGCCAGGTTGCGACAGAACCGTGATTAGCAGGAGCTAGGGCTGGTGCTGGTGCCAGGATGCGACAGAACCGTGATTAGCAGGAGCTAGGGCTGGTGCTGGTGCCAGGATGCCAGGTGCCAGGTTGCGACAGAACCGTGATTAGCAGGAGCTAGGGCTGGTGCTGGTGCCAGGATGCGACAGAACCGTGATTAGCAGGAGCTAGGGCTGGTGCTGGTGCCAGGATGCGACAGAACCGTGATTAGCAGGAGCTAGGGCTGGTGCTGGTGCCAGGATGCGACAGAACCGTGATTAGCAGGAGCTAGGGCTGGTGCTGGTGCCAGGATGCGACAGAACCGGGACGTTGTGGAGAGAGATCTAACCATGAAAAAAGCTTTCAATGAAATAATTGAAAAGTTACTACTTTTCATTGAGACTTGTTATACAAGCTGTGAAGAGTTAGAAAAGTTTTGTTTTGAAGTTGGTCAGGTCGCTCATTTGTGCAACATGTTAAAAAATACAGAAAGTAAATCATTCGAGAGGTTTGCTGGGCAATAAGAAAATATTCAAACAAATGGACATTGGCGCTGAATCTAGCAAACAGTTGTCTGAGTCCTCCGAAGGTCTTCAAATATCGGACGTGTTTTGGGATCGTGTGAAAAATTGCTTTGATACGCTCAAATTTGTTGTCGATTGGATTACAAAACTTTGCTCTAGTCAAGAACATAGACAAGAACATCGCTAGTAGAAAAAACAACAACTTTTCACAGCCGTACAAAATCCATGAAACTTTTCATGAATTTTCTGATGGATGAACTTAGCATCCCTAGTTGTGGGCAGCGACTCACTTGGCGTAGTCCGCCTTGCAGTAGACGCTGTCGTCGCGGATGAAGCACGAGGGCTGGCGGTCGAGCGCCAGCTGACACACGCAGCAACGCAGGCAGTGCGCGTGCCAGGATCGGCCGCTCACTTGCAGCAGGTACTTGTCCGTGATGGGCTCCCCGCACGCCGCGCACACGCGGTGTTCCGTCTGCAACGCAACCAGGAACACACGGTGTTAACGTTACATGCTACAGGCCCTTGCTGGATGCTGGGCTGGGCTAAGCGATGCCTGCTGCTTCACCAGCAAGCTTCTAGGTTGGTCGGCGAGGGCCACGTCCGGACTTGGCCAGGGTTCAGGGAGAGTTCGATGCTGGGCTAGACAGGGACCGAGTCCAGGTTCCCTCGAAGCTGCCTCGTGGTGATGCAGCGCGGATGAGAGGATCGTGGCAGCATATGGCACAGGAATTAATTGATCACTTCGCTGACTTGGCGAACACTTTTCAAGCCCAAATGATTGATGTTGATGAGTCGTTTGAAAGCCGATCAATCATCGGTCGACGGGGCCGGAACGCACCGAGGATTGCCGAACGATGTTAGGGGTAGTTTTGCTTCGGATGCGGTGACAGTTGCAAACGTATCACAGAAATCAACAAGATTTAAACGCTACAACTTGTCCACTCCTTTGCATTTCAAGGGACGGAGTTAGGACGGGAGTCTGTGTTCACGCGACAACCGTTTTATTGACACCATGTTTGATGATAATCTTTTCATAAAATTTTAATGATCTACGGGTGCCAGCAAAGTCTGCAAGACCAAAGTTAATCTATCTTATTTTATATCATATTTAAAACCAGATGCTATTCAGAAGAAGAAGAGTTGAGACACATATCCCGCTAAATTACCGGTCGAATGATAACCGCTGCCGCATCGAACATCTCAAGAAGATCAACACATCAGACGTGATCCGTGCAGAACCATGACGTCACAACACGAGTGCCTTTCTACAATGAAATAAACTGAAATGTGAAGAACGTAACAGGTAACAGACAGCAAGGCAGAGAGCAGATGGCGGCGAGTGGAACCAGCGGCGGTCGAGGCTTCCTAGCGGCGGTCGAGGCTTCCTAGCGGCGGTCGAGGCTTCCTAGCGGCGGTCGAGGCTTCCTAGCGGCGGTCGAGGCTTCCTAGCGGCGGTCGAGGCTTCCTAGCGGCGGTCGAGGCTTCCTAGCGGCGGTCGAGGCTTCCTAGCGGCGGTCGAGGCTTCCTAGCGGCGGTCGAGGCTTCCTAGCGGCGGTCGAGGCTTCCTAGCGGCGGTCGAGGCTTCCCAGCGGCGCCGGCGCCTGGACGGCCTGGGATTAGCTCCTACTAGAAGCTGCGCGCGCACCCAAGCGGTAGGTCCCACCCGACGCGCCAGGGAAATCATCCGGTTGCCATGGCGTCCATTCTGTCTCGGCCAATTGCAAGAGGCGTCGGTCAACAAGAAGATCGGAAAGTCATCGGCATTAATTGGAGGTTTTATTGATATTTTCATTGTTTGCTTTTGAAATTCTCACGACGTTTCGAATCGGAGGAGCGATCCCGATTATTGGCTGGTCCATTCATCGAGCAGAGCATTAGCGTGGACATGATCGTGACGTAGGCCGGGAGCTGGCATTGGCTGGAGCCAGCGCAACCGCACTCGCTGGACCAGCCTTTGCAATGCATGCAGACATGGACAGCTGCTGTGATTCTTTACCATCTAGCATACGGCTGATAGTGTTTAAGATACGTGCAATACCAGTGCAAATTATTACTTATTTCTAGCGAGCAGCGAGCAGCGAGCAGCAAGCAGCGAGCAGCGAGCAGCGAGCAGCGAGCAGCAAGCAGCAAGCAGCAAGCAGCAAGCAGCAAGCAACCAGCAGCCAGCAGCAAGCAGCAAGCAGCAAGCAGCAAGCAGCAAGCAGCAAGCAGCAAGCAGCTAGCAGCGAGCAGCAAGCAGCAAGCAGCGAGCAGCGAGCAGCGAGCAGCGAGCAGCGAGCAGCGAGCAGCGAGCAGCGAGCAGCAAGCAGCAAGCAGCAAGCAGAAAGCAGCAAGCAGCAAGCAGCAAGCAGCGAGCAGCGAGCAGCTAGCAGCAAGCAGAAAGCAGCGGTGATATCAGCAGCGAGCGCCGGGCGGCGATTGTTTCGTCGCCGGACCGCTCGGCGCGCTGCTTTGAGCCTCGCAGCGGGGAGGGCGTCCCGAGCCGCGGCGGCTGGCTAATGGTTTCGGCACGCTGCTAATTAACCTTTGGCGGGAACGCAATTAAAACGTGCTACACAACGCGGCGAATCAATTGCAGCGCTTCTTTTTCGACAGCGATTTCTTAAAACAATGACTGGCATGCATATCACGCGTGTGTGTGTGATGTTTGAATGAACCGTGGGCCTCGAATCCCGTCCGGCCTCCAAACAGCCCAGTTCACGTGCAGAGTGTGTTGTTGCTACGATGAAGTATCGGCAAGAAGCGTTCCTAGCACTCGTCCTCGTTTGCTAGCAAACACACAACACATAACACAGAACACAGAACTACCTTCTGCTCTGTGCAGACTTCAGAATGAGGACCGATCCGAGTTCGCCTAGATAATATTTCAACCATCAGGGTTTTACAACCGTAACTGCGATGTTCAATGAGTTAAGAAACACAACGAACTAACCTATCCTCGGATGATCAGTAAACGAATCTCCCGTGCTTTGTAACTCTAAAAAAGTAGGGTACGCAGTATAAGGATTGAAGTAAAAGTGCAGCTTCCTTTAGAAATTAATCGTGTAACTGATTTCCTGCTCAAGTTCTGTGTGAAGCCCTAAATGCAGTAAAAAGCTGTCAATAAATAAAGAATCCAATTATAATTTCCATGTGATGAAACGAGCATGTTAATATTGTGGCACGTTTGGCAGCTCGGCGAGAGCAAGGTGAAGCCCGGACTCATGAAAGCATCGCAGGCATCAGTCAAGACAGCAAGCTCGATGTAATTAATCGTGAGAACGTCCCAGCGCCGAGATGCCACCCACTGCGTCCTGCTAGACTCGCGAGACTCAGCCTCACGAGACACAGCCCGCTGGTCCGCGGGGCCCATTGTCTCTCACCCGACAACACGTCGCTTCTTCGGCCTGACGGAAGCGTTCAACTTACCGACAGGATCGATTCTCCCGCCATCATTACTTGGAAATTTTTATTGGAAATTTAGTTCCGTGAATGTAACGTGAAGCGCCAGAGGAAAGAGAAAAGCAGTTTCCTTGTAGAGAGACCCTGGGGCAGTAAGCAGCGAGCAGCGAGCAGCAAGCAGCAAGCAGCAAGCAGCAAGCAGCAAGCAGCAAGCAGCGAGCAGCAAGCAGCAAGCAGCAAGCAGCGAGAAGCAAGCAGCAAGCAGCGAGCAGCAAGCAGCAAGCAGCGAGCAGCAAGCAGCGAGCAGCGAGCAGCGAGCAGCAAGCAGCGAGCAGCGAGCAGCGAGCAGCGAGCAGCGAGCAGCAAGCAGCAAGCAGCAAGCAGCGAGCAGCAAGCAGCAAGCAGCAAGCAGCAAGCAGCAAGCAGCAAGCAGCAAGCAGCGAGCAGCGAGCAGCAAGCAGCGAGCAGCGAGCAGCAAGCAGCAAGCAGCAAGCAGCGAGCAGCAAGCAGCGAGCAGCGAGCAGCGAGCAGCAAGCAGCAAGCAGCAGGCATCGGTAGAGTCTTGGTGGGGAGTTTAGCTGGCATCACTTTAAGGCACAGGGGAGTTTTCTCTGAAGCTGTGCGAAGAATGAAACACGTCATACAAGTTATTTTTTTATAAAACAGCGAGGATGGACTGATTATTGGCGATTGGTGGGCCAGGTAAACAGCTGGCTAATTGTTATTTCAACTCTCAGAGTGTTTAGAAGTTTGAAGAAGGAGAATATCGTATCCACAAAAACACTGGTACATGCTGCTAGCCAGTGGCTTTGTTACCACTTATGGTGGAGAGTCCATCAGATGTTTCATTAATCTTTCAGTTGTTGTGTCTCTGCTTTGGTTGGTTTGAATACCGGCAGCTCTGTGTTTTGACGCGCTGTTACCCGGGGTAACAGGAGTAACAGTTTTCTAGGCCTCTTCTCAACATGCATGCGAGGTTCAACGTTATTCAGTTTCATCTGAATCCCACGGATCTTAAGACGCCGGGAAAATCAACAACAGCACGATTCTAATCAACCAATTAGTGTCTGAAAGTTCGATCAGAAGTCGAACAACATTTTAAACTCGTTCTGAATTGCACTCCTATTGTTCAAGATGTCGCGGATGATCGTATCACTCTCAGATTTACACGAGTTTTAACGAAATATCACTTATTGGTGGAGGTGCCGGGTTTGTTTACAACCGGCTTGGAACACAGGGATCGCAAGACCTCCTTCCTGGCACCTCCTGGCACCTCCTGGCACCTCCTGGCACCTCCTGGCACCTCCTGGCAGCTCCTGGCACCTCCTGGCACCTCCTAGCACCCCCTAGCACCTCCTGGCACCTCCTAGCACCTCCTGGCACCTCCTGGCACCTCCTGGCACCTCCTAGCACCTCCTAGCACCTCCTGGCACCTCCTGGCACCTCCTGGCACCTCCTGGCACCTCCTAGCACCTCCTGGCACCTCCTGGCACCTCCTGGCACCTCCTGGCACCTCCTGGCACCTCCTGGCACCTCCTGGCACCTCCTGGCACCTCCTGGCACCTCCTAGCACCTCCTGGCACCTCCTGGCAGCTCCTGGCACCTCCTGGCACCTCCTAGCACCATGTTGTGGATGGTTAGAACGCGCGATTGAATCCCTTTGCTTGTCACAAAGCCAGCCCGGAGCAGCGTAACCAGCCCTCGTGACGCCTCCTGCCTAATGGCGTGGAAACTGCGGCTGCCAGATATTAACCTCCGATCGGCGATCAGGGCGAGGAATCAAAGTTGCGGTCGTGTTGTTGTCGCCGACATTGCCGGGGTCGGGGGACCGAGTGAATGCGTCGACTCCCCGGCCGGCGCGGCGCGGCGCGGCGCGGCGCCCATGTCCATGCAGCGTCCTCCGGCCCGGGCAGACAGCGCCGGGACACAATGGCAACTGCTCGCAGACCCCGCGACTCATTCACTGCCCAACATGCAATGACAATAAAAAGTCTACCCTCTTCGCCGAAAATCATTTGGCCGTGACGAAATGACGAGGAACAATACAGAAGCAACGATACTCGTTGAGCAAACAAGGTTCTCGGGAGATTCGTTCGGAATACTTGTTTTTACATTTCTGTCCGTCGCGTATCTCTGACTTGCTAATGTAGGCATCATGTTGCTCAGCCTCGCCTTCCGTTCCTGTCCAGGTTCTCTGAACGTCGAGTTTCGAGTGAACCGCGTTTTGCCGGCGGCCGCGCGGCTCGAGCCTGGAATTGGTTTAAAATGCAAAATAAAAGTCGTGGCTTCTAATTGGGCTGAGGCGATCAGCAGCCCTCGCTTGCCCGGAGTTAATCCCTCTTTTCACCGGCGAGCGGCCTGCTAATCTCGTTAGAGCAACAGAGAGAGCAGGCGGCGACGCACAATGCGACAGACAGAGAGAGCAAGGCGCAACGCGGCAGATGGCTGCGCCTGCGAGTGCGAGGGAGACGGCGACCGCATATCGTTGCATAATGCAGTTGCCGACGACGCGTTACGCACTAAGTGCACATTGCACACGCACGCCCCGCCTCCTGCGTGCACGCCTTCATTCACGGCGCCGTCGAGTGTTATTATTCCCGTGTTATTAATGGTGATGCCCCTGACGGACAGGCTGGTTATTAATTACAACTTACCGAGAACTTGACAAGATGGGAGCAGCCTGTCAAAGTCCTCGCCGCGATGTCAGGCATCATCTCCAATTGACGTAAATAAAGGAATAATTGAGTTAACTCCACAACAATTATTTGACCCCTCTCATTTGAACAAGTCATTTGATTTTCCGGCATTGTGGGGTGCGCTCAGTTAAAAGCCGGCGCAAAATTAAAGCTTTTAGCTTTTATCATGTAATTCGTAAGCCCGAGCTTAGCAACATCCAGTCAACAGCGAAACGAGATCAACTTTTTCATAAAGTCCCATCTCCAAGACAGACAGAGGGATGTTAAAACGGGAGAGCGAAGACCCTCCGTGTGTGTACGGTTCACATGTGTGGAGGCTGACAATGGGCCGACTTGTGAACACCATGGCGAAGTCAAACCTTTGCACGCCCATCGCCGATAATGGAGGCCGGCCTCCTCACTTACATCGGGTACCCTCTCTCCGCTTTGTCCTGCCAGTGTCCTCGACTCAACAAATGAAGCAGTGCCAGCCAACGTGTAACGCATCGCACGGCGTAGCACGGCGCTGGGGGAGCAGGTGATAAGCCAGCGACGGCGACCGCGACTCCATCATGCAGCCGGGTATTATCGTGATCCTCGCCTGGTAAATGGTGAAACGATAGACCGAGGACTCTCCGCTAGTACTACATTATAATGCCCCCCCTATTATGTGTTATTTGTATACAAAAGAGGTGCCTTGTGGCCTTTTGTTGGCCGGGTTTTCGGGACAAGTCGAACCTCCCAGCGTGTTTACAGGCTTGTTATATATGTTCGTCGCTGGTCTCGGTGTCAACGGCATTCACACCTCGAGCGCTGGCCGACATAAAACTGATAGCGACGGATGCGACTTGGGCAGGGGCCCGCTGCTTGCTGCTTGCTGCTTTCTGCTTGCTGCTTGCTGCTTGCTGCTCGCTGCTCGCTGCTTGCTGCTTTCTGCTTGCTGCTTGCTGCTCGCTGCTTGCTGCTCGCTGCTCGCTGCTTTCTGCTTGCTGCTTGCTGCTTGCTGCTCGCTGCTCGCTGCTTGCTGCTTGCTGCTTGCTGCTCGCTGCTCGCTGCTTGCTGCTCGCTGCTTGCTGCTCGCTGCTCGCTGCTTTCTGCTTGCTGCTTTCTGCTTGCTGCTTGCTGTTCGCTGCTTGCTGCTCGCTGCTCGCTGCTTTCTGCTTGCTGCTTGCTGCTTGCTGCTCGCTGCTCGCTGCTTGCTGCTTGCTGCTTGCTGCTTGCTGCTTGCTGCTCGCTGCTCGCTGCTCGCTGCTTGCTGCTTGCTGCTTGCTGCTCGCTGCTTGCTGCTTGCTGCTTGCTGCTCGCTGCTTGCTGCTTGCTGCTCGCTGCTCGCTGCTCGCTGCTCGCTGCTTGCTGCTCGCTGCTCGCTGCTCGCTCAACAGCGACCCTTGTAAACGATATTTTAAGTGGTTTTAAAAGATTAACCGCTGCTCAATCAATAATATGGCAGCAACGGTGAAGCGAAGCGAATGTTTTTTATGTATTGCCGTTAAAGAACTGTTGCTTGCAGAGCCACAAAAAAGCTAAGCGATTTATCTTAACTCGGAGGATAAAGACATCTTTGGAGATGGATATGATACGAAGAAATCGCAGCACGACCGAGAGTTTCTCTGGGCAAAACTGAACACCTCAACGTATCATCCTGAGTTGCGAGCTTTGCTTGATGGAGTTGAGCGGTTGGAATGGCTGCCGCTAACATGAAGGAGCCGGAGTGGTCTTCCGTGGTTGGAATGGCTGCCGCTAACATGAAGGAGCCGGAGTGGTCTTCCGTGGTTGGAATGGCTGCCGCTAACATGAAGGAGCCGGAGTGGTCTTCCGTGGTTGGAATGGCTGCCGCTAACATGAAGGAGCCGGAGTGGTCTTCCGTGGTTGGAATGGCTGCCGCTAACATGAAGGAGCCGGAGTGGTCTTCCGTGGTTGGAATGGCTGCCGCTAACATGAAGGAGCCGGAGTGGTCTTCCGTGGTTGGAATGGCTGCCGCTAACATGAAGGAGCCGGAGTGGTCTTCCGTGGTTGGAATGGCTGCCGCTAACATGAAGGAGCCGGCGCGGTCTTCCGTGGTTGGGATTGCGACTTGCGAACGACTCCCAAGTGCTGTGGTGAAGCGTGTGAAGTCTGCATGAAGATCGAGCGAAGACATTTCACTCCGGAGGACGCGTGAAGCCCCCGGCGGGCCGAACGCCCCGGGGACGGGGTTACCTTGGCGACGGGGGGGCGCGGGCCCCGGGACGGGGTTACCTTGGCGACGGGGGGGGGGGGGGGGGGGGGGGGGGGGGGGCGGTTACAAGCAGCAGCCGGGGCAAGATCTGTCTTCTCGCCCGAGCCTTGTGCATGGAAGGCGGCGGCATTGTCAAGTTGTTCCTTGCATAAAGCGCGTAGAATGTGTCTCACGCCTTGAATTCGTTTCATTGCTTCCATAAATTTAACTTCATTTTAATATGCGAAGGATAGATTCGCGGTCGACAATAAAATTACACTATTTTTAGCTACCAATGTTTCGAAGTCGGCGGAGCGTAGAATCTTTCGTCGTTTGAAACGTCACTCGCATCGGCAAGTTATTCGCCGCGATTTATTTGTTCGACATTAATTCAGGATTAGAAGCTGCGATGGGTGTCAGTTCTTAACAGCCAGAAAGTAGCAGACATGCCGGGGATAAATCTCACCGCGCACTATTATCTACAAGTCCGAATACGAGAAACCACTAATTCTTGTCGCCTTTCTTGTGTCCACGCCAGGCCACGTGGTGTCGCGGAGAGAAGCTGTTGCAGCTGCGACACTTTGTGTTCTTGAGGCGCGCGACGAGATGCCGACCGAAGGATGTCCTCGTGCCGGACACAAAGTCGGGCTGGACCCTGGCCGCTGTTTGGCTGGCGTTACATCACGCAGAGATCTGCACGGCATTGTGTCTGGCGCGTGCTGAACCGAGGCTCGAAGCTCGAAGCTAGCAGCAAGCAGCAAGCAGCAAGCAGCAAGCAGCAAGCAGCAAGCAGCAAGCAAGCAAGCAGCGAGCAGCGAGCAGCAAGCAGCGAGCAGCGAGCAGCGAGCAGCAAGCAGCGAGCAGCGAGCAGCAAGCAGCAAGCAGCGAGCAGCAAGCAGCAAGCAGCAAACAGCAAACAGCGAGCAGCAAGCAGCGAGCAGCAAGCAGCAAGCAGCAGTGAGGGCGTCTCGCCGTCGCAGGCACCGAGGTGTCGCGCCGGACCCGCGGATACCACACACACACACACATGCAGGATACAGACTCCAGCATCCACCCAACACAGGACCACGGCCACACGAGATGGAGTCTGCCGATATTCGGCTTCAAATCTCGCATATGCCTCGTGCTTTTGTTCTAGAATGCATTTTAATTCGGATCTAAGTTCACATTTCCATGTTTCTCCGGGGCTTAGCGAGTGATTATCGACAAGTCTGCGCTGAGCCTGCTCAAGTATTTACATAGAAACTAGCTCCACCCTTCAAGACCCAAGCGTGGAGGGAAGTCCTCTAGTCTGGCTGACTGTGCAAGAACGTGCAGCCTGCAGTTTCAATAGAACAGATTCGATCGCGTCCGAGGAATGCGCTAGAAATAACACCCACAGAATGGACGCGTCTTCATCCGTTCACTTTAATGGGTGATATTAAATTGGTAAAAAAATGCCGGCCATAATTTTTCAACCAAAACAATTCATCGACTAAACAAAGTGAGAAGAAACCCGAACGTTTTTTTACTTTTATTATTTATGAATACCTTCTTGAAGTTGAATTGCGGTTAGCATGTCTAGCATCAGTCATCCGCCTCGCACCTCCTCATAACGCATAACGCATGCTGCATGACGCATGACGCATTAGATCCCCGGGACTTGAGTGATGGGTGCCTCGAGCACGCGGTTCGCGGAGGTCTAGTTCGCTAAATTTTCCTCCCAAGCGTCAAGCTTGAAGCTTGAAGCTCCAAGCTCCATCGAGCTCCAAGCTTCAAGCTCCAAGCTTCAAGCTCCATCGAGCTCCAAGCTCCATCGAGCTCCAAGCTTCAAGCTCCAAGCTTCAAGCTCCTAGCGCCGAGCGGCACGGATCCATGCGACGAGGCTTTGAAGCCCGCAACATCAGCTGGCGTGTAGGTGATAATGCCGGCGTTTGGCTTAGAATGGCTGAGGATGGCTGAGGATGACCGAGGTATGCAGACCGACGCAAAGAGTGGCTTATGGACGCGACATCATCCATCATCGGGCGCTCCGTCAGCCCGCGGCTCGCGAGTGTGGGAGGAATCCTCGGTGTGTGAGTTATTCAATGCTAAACACACCGGCGGTAGCGATTCAATGAAGCCTGCACTCGCCGTCGCTTCCCGGCAGCTTGATTGCTTCTACGTTCAGCCGGCTGCAGCAGAGACAATTGCTGAACACTTCACGCCAAGGACCAGCCACTCAAGCAACGGAATATTAGGCACATTTCACTTAGCGGCATGGATTAAAAGGGTATTCAGAAAATTTGCCGGGTTGTTCATAGCAAGCAACCAAGCTCAACCATTTCCCGACGTTTCGTAAAGCTTTGCTGCCTGCTTTATCATTTATCAAGCTTCGAGTTCCTAGTTCCTAGAGAGTATCAACTCGGTGCGGTCGCATCGCGCGTGCGCGGCCACGGATGTTATTAATAACTCCCTGCAGAGAGCGCGCTGGGTTCGAGCCCCGGGCCCGCGTGGAGGACCCGTGGAGCCTCTCAATCGCTGACCCTTGCCCTCTGACCCAGTACCACAGCCGGTACCACGGCCGGTACACAGCCCGAGCCAGTACCGGTCCCTTCACCAACAGCCGGCATGGCTAACTGCAATTCACTGGACTTGGATGCCGGTATCATGCCGGTATCATGCCGGTGCTACGACGCCCTGTGTCACGTGTCCCGATGAACAAGGTACAAACATTCCTGGCTGATTGTTTTAGATGTCTCGCAGGGTTGATCACGTGATGAGTATTATGAGACCGGTAAAAGGTGACTTTTATTGGAATTGAAGTAATAAAGTCGTGGAGTTGGCTGACTGGCGTGCGGGCTGTGTTTGGTTGCGATTCCTGCATCGAGATCAGAGTGATGCGATGCGAGTTCCAGCATCTCCCAGCCGTGCTCCTGCTCGCTGCAAGGTAGCGGACACCGGAGTCTGCTTTGCAATCAATCACACGGCTGGCAACGCGCCCCGCCGATCTCGCTGGGACATGCCATTACAGACGGGTGTCCATGACATCAAACCGCGTGTTAAACCGCCTCCAGGACGTATCTCTTACAAATGACCAGCTCCTCGCGCAGCCTCAGAACACCCGACCACAAAACGGCCGCTAAATTATTATGTTTTACATTTTATAGTAGATGTGAACATTAGAAATGCTATAATTTTTCTGTATCGTATTATTTATAATGGCATATCTCCGCATCCAGGTTTTATTTAAATAGAAAACCTTTTTATGATCTCAGTCGATGGGGCCAACTTCAAATAAAATTATTCATCAATAAATAACTGGTGCTTTTGTCGAGTGTGCGTTCCGTGGGACGGTTATCGTCGTCGCGCGGCATTCGAAATCATTCTTCTCTTTGTCAACGCGTTTTTAAAAGCACAGGCTGACCACGTCGTTGTTTTTTTCTTTACCCTTTCGAGCACATTTCTCATCGCGGGCCGTGCGATCGGTTGAAGAAGGCGCATTGTGCTGGGATGTCATCCCCCGGGCTCCAGCGCTGCATTGTACAAGATGCGCGCCGCTCTCAAAACATCCATTAATATTAACCCACGTGACGCTGGCGTTGCATTCAACGCGAGCCGGGGCGGTGATCTCGGTTCTAGCAGCCCCTGAGCAGGAGCAGGACACAGGAGGTGGCAGGAGGCAGGAGGAGGCAGGAGGCAGGAGGCAGGAGGCAGGAGGCAGGAGGCAGAGACACGGGAAGAGAGGCGATGCAGCAGAGAGGCAGAAGCCCGGCGGTCATCCGGGAAACCGAAGCAAAGCCGTTACTTCCGAAGGCTCGCGTCTTGCTGGTGAAATAGCGCGTTGGTCAAGTCTTCAGAGGCGATCGCTTTGCCGGCCTTCTCCGGGCCTTCGGGTCGCTTTCGGGTCGCTTTCGGGTCGCGGCGGAAAATGCAGTCAAACCTTTGACAGTCGCAATTTATTGCCCATAACATTCTTAACGAGGGGAAGACAAAAATTGACGGCGTAGAATATGCCGTGCATAAATCTGGCTTCATCTCATCTCATCTCATCTCATCTCATCTCATCTCATCTCATCTCATCTCGCAGATCCAACTTCGGGGATCCAACTTCCAACTTTAGTGTACGTAGTGTACGTAGTGTACGTCGTGTACGTCGTGTACGTTGTGTACGTTGTGGCTCGACAAGGGCTTACCCAGTGCGAAGATGCGACGTAATCCTGCTGATATGATGATGCTGGCAGCTGGAGGCACGCGGAGAGATCTGCGACGGATTCTTGATCGGCAACAGTTCTGCCTTTACCGGGTTGTCTTGAAAATCTAACTGTTCAAGGAACCTTTCTCTAGCCACCCAGAGATTAAGCAAGAAATTAATTGAAATGTTCGATTAATCGAAGATATGAAGGAAAATGCAGGTGAGATTCAAGATTGCAACCGTGGCCTCGTTGAGCCCCTGTGACGATGTTCAATTTTATGTTGAACGCAACGCCGGGTGAATCGCTCAAACGCCGGAATGACTCCAATTCCAGCAAATTGTTTACCACGCGGGCAGTAAGCAAGGAAAGAAAGAATGATCCGTGTTCGTCCTGGGGATGCAAGTGCGGTGGTGTTGCACGGCAGCCGCGACCGGCCCGAACCGCGCTCGGCGGCGGCGGCGACGGCTCCCGGTGCGGCGGCCACCCGTCGACCGGCCGAAGCTGCCGTCGCCGTCCCCGAGCTGCTCGACGGGCTGGACGGCGACCGCTGGCCACGGCACCGGGGCAGGCTGCACACGGCACGACCGTTCCCACACCTCCGTCCGTATCACGCTTAGCACGCGGCTACCAATATCTTCTCTTGTCTCAACGCTTGCTACACGGAAAGATGGGAGAAGATGGGCAATAGCTTCTGCAGAGTGCAGATTATGCTCATATTTTATAATTCCTTTTGCCTTGTTTGCCTTATGGGCATAGGGTTTTGTGTCATGGGCATAGGGTTTTGTGTCATGGGCATAGGGTTTTGTGTCATGGGCTTATTAAATAAAGCGTATTTAATTTAAAAATAAATGTGAAAATGTACTGGCGACTGCGTTCACACATCGTGCCGAAGGAAAGAGTTATGTGATAGCCGGTGAAAGATTGGACGACCCGGGACCACCGTTTACTCGGAGCCTTGCTGAGAAATGTCACGGAGGCGAAGGCGAAAAAATCTATCAGATTCAGACACGAACTTTGTGCTGGGTGTAGTGTTGGCTTCTGAAGGGTACGTTCAATTCTGTGCTGGGAACCACGGTAAGACATTCGAGGAGGTTTCTGCAATCGCCATAATATGCATCGCAAGTTTCATTGCCATCTTTGTCTGATACCATCAGTAAGAGAGCAAGATCAATACAATAACTTGTAATTGTAAAAAGCTTGTAGTTTATAAATTTGACGAGGCATGCTTTCAACAGGCAGATTGAAAATCGCAATTGATATTGTGTGAACATTTGCCTGATGAGCTGTTGAATCTTTTAGTGCGGACTTTTAGATAGTGTGGTGTCAACTTGAAATGAAACGTGCAATCGTTTCGTGCAGTCGGCACTCAAATAATTGCAGAATCACCGGAATTGTCGCGCGCTTCTTTGAGTCGAAGGATTCGTCTTCGCTGCAGCTGAAGGTGAAGCTTCAATACTTGCTTCAAGTAGAATGTGTCAGAGATACGGAATGTGTCACAAAATGACCGCACTGCTTTCCAAGCGTCGCATCGTCATACTGGGCTAAGTTACATCAAGACTGATCGAGTTACAGAACTACATAACGCAGACTTCTGTGTCTCGAAGAATCCGTACACCAACGTTTTATTAAGATAATAGAAAGAACAGATTCATTCGATTCGACGCAATCTGTTCCGGATCCGCTAACGGACATCGCGATATATCAAGAAACACGTGTGGAATTAATGATTGTAGATTGTTTATCAAATACACCGGTGTTCAGCATTCATCTCAACACAACGTTGTTGTTGTAGAAGTTGGAGTTGGAGAGATCATTCGGAGTTATTTATGATGAGATAGCGACGGTGCTGTTCATTGATTTGACCTGAGCATGGTAAACACCCGCGAGGAATCGCTATCCCCGGAGAGCCATTAGCTCGAGCGAATGCAATCCATCATCCCTGCCTGCCGGCTTCATACGAAATTCCGCTGCATTTCACATGTCCATGGCCACGCTGGATTCACGCAGATTTCAGCGCATGTCTTTAATCCAATTAGTATAGCTAGTTGATTGCTGACTGACGGTTGAAACATCTGCGAAGAGATACTTGACTTCGATCTGTTTCCTGACATTACATCTAGCAAAATAGATCAACATTAATCAGATGTGACCGACTTTGATTAAAAGACGGGAATGAACCCAAGTTTTAATCTGTTGTGTAATGTAAACATCGGGAAAGACACGCTGACAAGGTGTCATGTCGTGAACAGCAAGCTGTTGTCATGTAATGTAACGAAGTAGGCATGCATTGGGATGTCCCTGGCTATGTATATCGATGCAGCAATTAGAACAGAGGCATTACCTTCATCCCTGGCTTGTATCGATGCGCAATTAGAACAGAGGCATTACCTTCATGCCCGCCGCGAGCGTCGCACGTCGCTCAGGATCGCTTGGCGTCGCGACGCCCACTTCAAGCCTCCATGGCCGAGTCCCGACGCTCGTGACGTCGACTCATCGCCACCGAGTCCTCGTCGGCAGGTCCTAGACTCGCTGCTGAAGACACGCTGCTGCTACCATGCTTCCTGGCACTTCCCGGCACTGCCTAAGCACTGAGCACTGAGTAGGCTGCACTCTTAACACTGCACGCTGCACGCTGCACGCTACACACTGCACGCTGCACGCTGGCTCTAGGTCCGGACTCCAGCACAACCCGACGACGTGTCCCTGCCGAGATCGTCTCCTCGAAGACCTTCTCTCGGCGGTCGCTCGACGCCCTCCGCCCATTGGCCAGCCGGCACGCTGGGCGGGGCCCGGGCGATGAAGAAGGCGGGGTCTGCGAGATGCTGGCCATGGACCAGCACGGATCTGTGCAAGCCCGGCGCCGGGGTGTAATTCGATTGGCGTGGATGCGCCTGTTCAACGAACTGGCTGGAAAAGATGCAAATTCGATTATTTCGGGCCGCGTAAGATTCCGTTCCAGCGAACTTAGGTGGAGATTTCATGCGTGACAATCTAATTTAGCTCCGAGTCGTAGGTTAGTGAACATGTCGGTGTCTTAACTCCGTCCTAGCTGCCGGGATTACCTCCGTCGACGCCGGCCGATGATGATGACGATGATGATGACGATGATGATGATGATGATGATGACGATGACGATGGAGTATGGACACAGCTCTAGCGTTGGTGGATCTGATGGCAGGCTCAATATTGACTCAGATTGGTGAAACACCTTTCATCGTGTACTCATCCTTGACACAGAGCGGATGTAGAATATTTCGACAAGCGTGTGGCTTCCATCGACACGGAGATGACAAAGTTCGGCAAGTAACATTCACTTGCTGTTGAGAAGTGAGTGTTACAGGTGGAAGCTTACGCCAGGAGCAATTCATGATGGGATAGCTGAGCAGGAAGAATGGGCGTCCGAACCGGGATAGGAACCCGGGACCAGGCGTGAAGGCAGGAATCTTGTGCGGCCGGATAGCTCAGAGGTCAGAGCAACCGCCCGGCAAGCGGAAGGTCCCGGGTTCGTATCCCGGTTCGCACATTTATCCTGCTCAGCTAGCCCATCATTCTTGCTGTTGTTTCATGCAACAGATTAAGTGTCTTGTGTCTTGTGTCTTGTGTCTTGTACAGACTTGTGTCCAGAAAGGATTTACGAGTGACTTTGTACCGTCGAGGTTGATGATTGCCGAACACGTTCGAATATTAGTCTATATCAGTAATTCATTCGTGAAAATCGCTGTTAGCTGAAATCAACAAGTTTGATGCAAGTTGTTCGATGTCGGTAGGATTAGATCTCGGAGGCGGGGTGGTCTCCACGGCTTCCCCGACGGAAGCGTGGAAACAGTCGCCGTCCAGGCCGCTGGTTCCTGTGAAAGCCGCCGACAATAGACACCTGACCCTCCCCCCAACCCCAACCCAACCCAACCCCTCACCCCTCGAGGCGCTGAACGCGATCAGACGACTCCGTCGAGTCGACTGCCCCGCGTGGGACCGCGTCGACGAGAGGACGCCGTCGACGCGGAGGGCGGAGGGCGGAGGGCGGAGGGTGGAGGGTGGAGGGCGGAGGGCGATCCCACGATGCAACCTTCGCCCGCGGCGTCGACGCGGCGGACAGCGACGCTTGGACGCGTCTTTTGTTCGCGCGATTAACTCCCTCTCATTGGCGGAGTGGAGAGTTCCGAGTCCTGCAGCTCGTCGTGTAAGTTACGCCGAAAGAAATTGATTTGCACTTTGATATTATTCCAGGAGCCATGAATACCGATTCCTATCCCTGTTGGATAGCTTACTTTCCTGCAAGTTGTAAGCCATGTGTTACCTTGCAGCGATGCTGTTCAGCAAATATTGCACACTCGATGGACTAACTTGACTCGTGATGGTCGACCACCGCCGCTCCCTGCAAACAATAGCAGCTCCTTGAATCGCTCAACGCGGCGGCGGCGGCGGCGGCGGCGGCGGCGGCGGCGGCGGCGGCGGCGGCGGATCAAGATAATCGGTGAAATCTCCGAAGATAATCGGTGCTCCACTCGATGACACCACCGCAGCGCGAATTATACCCCCCCCCCCCCCCCCCAACCCAACCACGGGCACCTCCGGCGGCGAGGGCGACAAAAGACCCCGCAGCAATCATCCCTGCGTGACGCACGACGCGCTGCATGGAGGAAGCACTGGAAGCACTGGAAGCACTGGAAGCACTGGAAGCTCTGGAAGCACTGGACTTTGATGTTGAATGCTATTTTTCCACGGAGGCAGTAAAAGTGTGAACTTTGGGGCAGTGAGCAGCATGATTTTAGCGAGACTCAGTGTCAGACTAAGATATAATGCAAAGAGCCAGGGCTGAGAACGCAGGACACGACGCGGCTTAACAAGGAGAGATTGCGACGATTGTGCAGATGGCAGAGAATCGAGCGACAGTCCGGCGGGCTGCTTACCGGGGGATGGCAGCTTGGGTAATGAATGAATCGGAAACACGGCATCGATGGAAACATCACGTTGAATTGCTTCGAGCTCCACGCCCAGCCACCGGTCTCTCGAAGTACAGCAGAGCGCGTGGCGGAACACATCTCACTCTACCTTCCATCTCTTCTTCTTTGCGCAGCGAGACAGGCCAAGGGGTTCTAACACGGGCATTGCTTCTCAAAGGCAAACTGAAGGAACTCGAGATTTACTCTCAAAAATAATTTGCATACATTATTTCATGTTCGTCTCTGAAGATCGCACTCCTGTGCGAATAATGTTGTCCACAAAACAAACAAGGAAGTAAAAGTCATAGAACGAAATTTATAAAAAGTTGGCAAATAAATAAACACGGAAGCTATTGAGACATTGTACAAGTTTGGAATGTGCTTCGACAAATTTACAATTTAGATATGAATAGATTAGAATGAATCACAAGCCACGCTCCCTGCAAACCCCGGACCCGGGACTTCACACTCGACGCCCGCGGCGCCGGCGTCGCGACGTCGCAGTCTCGGCGTCGCTCTCCGCGCCGAGGGTGGCGTCGGGTACGCGCGTAATGAGTGGTAATTGCTGCCTCCACCTCCCCCTCATCACGAGCCGCTTGTCCTGCGCCCCCACCCCCCCAACCCCCACCCCCCGGCCGGCGTGTGCCCGACTCTTTCATGCCACCTAATCCTATCATTTGCTCCAACAACCCTCGGGCACACTCACTTCTCGCTACACACGCTGCTACAAGCGTTGTACAAAGCTGCTACAAGCGTTGTACAAAGCTGCTACAAGCGTTGTACAAAGCTGCTACAAGCGTTGTACAAAGCTGCTACAAGCGTTGTACAAAGCTGCTACAATTAGCGTTGTACAAAGCTGCTACAAGCGTTGTACAAAGCTGCTACAAGCGTTGTACAAAGCTGGCTGCTATAACGCTGAGATACAGGTTGCTATAGATACACGGTGCTAAGCTGCTTGCTGCTTGCTGCTCGCTGCTCGCTGCTGGCTGCTCGCAGCTTGCTGCTTGCTGCTTGCTGCTTGCTGCTTGCTGCTCGCAGCTTGCTGCTTGCTGCTTGCTGCTTGCTGCTTGCTGCTCGCTGCTTGCTGCTTGCTGCTTGCTGCTTGCTGCTCGCTGCTCGCTGGTTGCTGCTTGCTGCTTGCTGCTTGCTGCTCGCTGCTTGCTGCTTGCTGCTTGCTGCTTGCTGCTTGCTGCTCGCTGCTTGCTGCTTGCTGCTTGCTGCTTGCTGCTTGCTGCTAGCTGCTCGCTGCTTGCTGCTCGCTGCTTGCTGCTTGCTGCTCGCTGCTTGCTGCTCGCTGCTTGCTGCTTGCTGCTTGCTGCTTGCTGCTTGCTGCTCGCTGCTCGCTGGTTGCTGCTTGCTGCTTGCTGCTTGCTGCTCGCTGCTTGCTGCTTGCTGCTTGCTACTTGCTGCTTGCTGCTTGCTACTTGCTGCTCGCTGCTCGCTGCTTGCTGCTTGCTGCTTGCTGCTTGCTGCTTGCTGCTCGCTGCTTGCTATAAAGCACAGGGAGGCTACACCCTGCTCTGTGCTGCTGCCGACACTAAGGGCTCGCTCCACGTTCCAGCGAGGGGCCTTTGACCGGATTCTGAGGGTGGACGGTTCGTTAGGCGCGACACGACGCCGCCGGGGACAGAGATTGGCGAGCGGAACTCCGGGCCGTGTAATTATTATAACGAAACACTTGTCTTCATGGTTTGCCCTTTATGATAATATTTTTACGTCCGCGAGGATTTTTTTAAACGCGGCGCGGAAGGGAAATTCCCGGCGGAGTGTTTGGCAATCAAGGCATGAGCCGTAATTATACACCTCTTGAATAACGCGAAAAACTCCAAAACAATTATTTGGGACAAGAGAGTGTACTGTATGTCCTGGCTTTATATTCAGGGAATCGATTTCTGTAATCCCTTTGTGTTTTCGCTGCTGAATTAATGTAATCACGTGTAATCAACAAATTCAACGTCCCAAAGAACGCGTCGCACGTTCCCAGCCGTCCGCCTCGCAGCCAGCGTGCTACGCGCTTCAACGTCCCACCGAACGCGTCGCACGTTCCCAGCCGTCCGCCTCGCAGCCAGCGTGCTACGCGCTTCAACGTCCCACCGAACGCGTCGCACGTTCCCAGCCGTCCGCCTCGCAGCCAGCGTGCTACGCGCTTCAACGTCCCACCGAACGCGTCGCACGTTCCCAGCCGTCCGTCTCGCAGCCAGCGTGCTATGCGCTTCAACGTCCCACCGAACGCGTCGCACGTTCCCAGCCGTCCGCCTCGCAGCCAGCGTGCTACGCGCTTCAACGTCCCACCGAACGCGTCGCACGTTCCCAGCCGTCCGCCTCGCAGCCAGCGTGCTACGCGCTTCAACGTCCCACCGAACGCGTCGCACGTTCCCAGCCGCCCGCCTCGCAGCCAGTGTGCTACGCGCTTCAACGTCCCACCGAACGCGTCGCACGTTCCCAGCCGTCCGCCTCGCAGCCAGCGTGCTATGCGCTTCAACGTCCCACCGAACGCGTCGCACGTTCCCAGCCGTCCGCCTCGCAGCCAGCGTGCTACGCGCTTCAACGTCCCACCGAACGCGTCGCACGTTCCCAGCCGCCCGCCTCGCAGCCAGTGTGCTATGCGCTTCAACGTCCCACCGAACGCGTCGCACGTTCCCAGCCGTCCGCCTCGCAGCCAGCGTGCTATGCGCTTCAACGTCCCACCGAACGCGTCGCACGTTCCCAGCCGTCCGCCTCGCAGCCAGCGTGCTACGCGCTTCAACGTCCCACCGAACGCGTCGCACGTTCCCAGCCGCCCGCCTCGCAGCCAGTGTGCTACGCGCTTCAACGTCCCACCGAACGCGTCGCACGTTCCCAGCCGTCCGCCTCGCAGCCAGCGTTCTACGCGCTTCAACGTCCCACCGAACGCGTCGCACGTTCCCAGCCGTCCGCCTCGCAGCCAGCGTGCTACGCGCTTCAACGTCCCACCGAACGCGTCGCACGTTCCCAGCGGTCCGCCTCGCAGCCAGCGTGCTTCGTCCTTACTTACAAATTTTCTCATGACATTTAACTTAAGGCAGAGCGTTAGGTTAACAGAGACAAGTGCAGCGGGCACGCGGCGATGTTAATATCTCCATTGTGGACGCCGAATGGACGACGCTGTTCTCCAATAAACCGTCCCAATATTGTCGCGTGGGACAAAGTGTGGTCGAGGGGCGGTCACGTGTTACGCACGTGGCGTTGGACGCATGCGCACGTGCACAGTGTGTCATCAATTACACCACGAGTAGAAAACACAATGTGTGATTGGAAGAGAGAATTCCCAGTCAGGTGCAAGTAACACGGCATAAACTACCCTTGTGGTCGCGGTGATCGCTCGCCGATTCCTATCTTTGAAAAGGTATCAAATATTTTGCTATTCATAAGAGCAAATGATGAGATTGCGGGTTGATTTGCCTGCACAAAAAGTGGGTTGTTTATGAATGTTTTGACAGCTGCACAGATCCGAGATTAAATTTATCGATGTTTATCTCCTTCGTGGCTAAAGCGCGGCGTTCGTTAATCATGGCAATAATATTCTCCATTATACAAGATCGTATGTTCTCGAGAATGGTCGTAAGTAACTCAGAGGTTTTAATTGGAGCAGAAACGCGGCGCGGCTAGGTTCGAACCCGTGCTCGCTGGCGACCAGAGCAGCATTTCATCGAAGTTTACAGCCGGGAATCGTTAATTATTTCCATAGCGACATGTCTGGCGACGAGGGCTGCCAGCTGCATGATTCACTGACCGGGTTCCCTGCATGCAAGACAAGCACCGTGGCAACACAAGTTACCTGCAGTCTTACCTGCAACATCAAGCTGCGTAATGTTGTACCGGCGGTACTTGCTGACTGGTAGATGCTTCACATGATGGCACGATGCATGGGAATCAATCAAGTAACGTTGTACCGGCGGTCCTTGCTGACTGGTAGATGCTTCACATGATGGCACGATGCATGGGAATCAATCAAGTAACGTTGTACCGGCGGTCCTTGCTGACTGGTAGATGCTTCACATGATGGCACGATGCATGGGAATCAATCAAGTAACGTTGTACCGGCGGTCCTTGCTGACTGGTAGATGCTTCACATGATGGCACGATGCGTGGGAATCAATCAAGTAACGTTGTACCGGCGGTCCTTGCTGACTGGTAGATGCTTCACATGATGGCACGATGCATGGGAATCAATCAAGTAACGTTGTACCGGCGGTCCTTGCTGACTGGTAGATGCTTCACATGATGGCACGATGCGTGGGAATCAATCAAGTAATGCCAACCGGAAGATTTCAGTTTGCTGTTTTGTTCCAATCCTCTCGTCTTCGCGTGTCAAGAAAGCATCTCGGACAGAACGACGCAATGATATACATTTTGACGGAACGAAATAAAAGAGAATTCGCTTGGATTCTTTCTGTAAGTCTTCGCTCTTCAAGCCTTCTTCTGAAATTGGCAAGAGAAATAATTCTTTCATCCAGAGAAATTAATTAACATCTTGGCTGAAAGCGCAGACGGTCGACGATCGCTTTGCGTCCCACCGCCACCTTGTTCAGCCGAGAATTCAGCTGGCGCCGGAGCGCGAGACTCGACGTGTCTTTTTAATGAACCTGCAGCCCTCGTGTAGAATCCATTCAAATCCATCTCACCGCATCTCGATGGGCTTGAAATATGAAAACACTTTAACCCGGCACAAGACCAGCCTGGTCCCGAACCGTGATCCCGCGCCTGTCAATTCCAAGCTGCGAGCTAGAAGCGAGCGACGGTCCCATGGTGTTAGCAGCAGCGCCCGCCACCGTGTCTACTGAATGCAGCATCGCGCAGGACACTCGACGCCGGGTCACCCTGCTCGGTGCATTCGTCTCGCCACGCAGCATCCACGCAGGGACAGCATCTCATTGCCCAGCGTAGGTCACGCATTACAACCGTGCTCTTAGACACCAAACGGATTCACGGATAGAAATGCACAGTTCGCTTCTCCGGCCACGTTAATCACTGGCTAGTAATGACAAGGATGATGAAATTATTGAGTGCGTCCACCAGCGTCGAATGATACACAGACAGACTGGAGGCCGTCTGGCGTCTTGACGCAGCGATCAAGCTGATGATGCTGTGTTCTTCGCTGTTCTTCGAGTCCAGATGGTGTCCGGTTGCGTTCGGTACACGCTCTAAATCATCGCGTCGCGTCGCGTGGTTAACAAAGTAAACACGGGCCAGGCAAATGAAGTATGTTACAGGGTTAATTATCGGCGTCGGTACCTGCGCGCTGCGAGCTGCGAGCTGCGAGGCGGGAACACGGCGCCCGGGGCGGGCATAAATAACGCGCCGGGACCGACCCCGTCGTCTGCTATACGCCGCAGCGTGCGTAATGAAACCCGCGGCAGCGGCGGCGTTCGATACGATGCGATCTTAGCTGCCATCCTGCAGCCAGCACCAAGAAGTCGAAACCCAAACGTTAAAATATCATTAATAAACTGATTAATATATGACCTCTTTAAATCACTAAAAAAACAACAGATAGTCAATCTGTCAAAGTAAATAAACGGCCAGTTTGAGTTTGTCCGATGCCAGGGGGCTTGGAAAACAATCTTCGGTTCGTAGTCTAGCTGCCAGGAGCATGGGCAGCGCGCGCGGCGAGCGAAGGAACAAAAGCGAGCGCATGGCGTTATGGTACGGCTGGCGGCTGCAGGTTATAAAACATCAATTCTTTTATCGCTTTCCTCGATGTTAAATATGACTTTCATGGCTTCGAGTTTTAATTGAAACCACGTCTTGATGTCCGCTGCGCGTCCAGCGAAGGTAATTACATGTCACGTTTGAAATATTCCCGTGATTAACTCGGTTTGCATTTCACGACTTCCATTCTGCCGCGCGCTGATTGGACAGTAATTACGCAGCGAAATGCGCAGCCGCCGCCGCAGCAGCGTCGTCGTCGGGACTTGTGCACGCAAAGAACGCACAGGGCGTCGCGACGTCGCATGTGACGTCACCATCTGGGACGTCGGCGCCGTCCCCGGCGGGAGTCGACGCCGAGACAGAAGAAGGTTCGTCGCTTTGCTAAGTGAAATTAGGCGGAGATGAAGTTCCAATGATCGTTATTTTAAAACTCGTCGAGTTGTGGCAGCGATAAATTAAGTTTTAATCAGCCCCTTGAGTTGGTATTAGTTATTCGATCGCTGGTTTCTGAAAGTAAGTCTTACAGCTTCCTACAAGCGATGTTGAGGGTTGTGAGAGGCAAGGGAAGGTATTTCATGAAACCTACGCTATCTCTGTTCCGACAAAACGGAGCGTGAGACTGATTTGCATCGCCGATCGCCAGGTGAATTGCAATATTATAGCTAATTAAAAGAATCAATGATCTGAAATACACGGACGTGTGGACATAACAATCGGTGTTAATGAATGAGAGTGCACTATCTATTTAAGTGACACGGTTTACCTCGTGGAGAGAGGGATTTGTTTCTTTATTGTGACCGTCAGCAGCAGCAGCAGCAGCAGCAGCAGCAGCAGCAGCAGCGGCAGCGGGCAGCGGGCAGCGGGCAGCGGGCAGCGGGCAGCAGCAGCGGGCAGCGGGCAGCAGCAGCAGCAGCAGCGGGCAGCGGGCAGCGGGCAGCAGCAGCGCCCCTATGAGCGTTGTTTGCTCTGCTCACGGCCTGCTCGAATCAAACCTCATTAATACCTGATTGTTACTCCATCTTGCAGGCAGAGTCGACCGATCGCTATTGGCCGGTCGCGGCCGCGTTCACTCTTTCAACCTCGCACTCTTCAAGTAATAATCAATCAGGGATTGTCCACGATGCCGCGATGGCGAGATGCCGAGATGCAGGGAGACCGAGATGGCCAGGCGCTATCAGCTGTCTCACTGCTCACGGAATGCCCACTCGTCGATTTGATGCCTCGAGCCGAGTATCGAACTCGAAGCTTTCAGCATTTAGCAGCCGACGCTCTGACAGCTGAATGCAAACCAATACTAGATTAATGCTGTAATCGCCGGGAATATTTCACTTGAAGATCATGCATGCACTGTGATTTTCGCAGCCGGAACTTGGAGTAATTTCCCTAATTCCCATCAAAATCCTGGAAATATCCCCAAGCATAATTGTTAGCTGATTTCGCTGACGATACGTTACAGTGCCGCTCTCCGTAAGGGATGGTGCGACTTCAATCCGTCGCGGTGTTCATTTTGTATGACGGCCCCTGAGAGTGTGCTATCCAAGACTGCGAGGATGTCAAGACGCTGCTAATCTGCAGTCGTAAAGTGGAGCGTTGAAGCGCCTAGCAGCGAGCTGACGAAGGCAAGGCAGCAGCAGCAGCAGCAGCAGCAGCAGCAGCAGCAGCAGCAGCAGCAGCAGCAGCAGCAGCAGCAGCAGCAGCAGCAACAACAACACAATGTCCCAGCACTGCAGCGCCTGGCGGCCAAGGGTTAACTCCCAGGCGAGTCCGGCTCTTAGAAATCGGTGACGGCAATTGATAGCACGTCTGCCGATCCGTCGAAGATAACACCGCCGGCGAGCTTTGCCAAAGCGGTTGATAGATTATCGGCAATCAAACCACCAACAATATGATATAGATTGAAGCGGAGAGACACGGGCTGCGCCTGCGCCGCGTACAAATATACTCAATAAATAGCTTTAATTAAGTATCAATGAGGTGGGAGTTTGAAAAAAGCAGGCGGGTCGTGAGCGCGTTGCTGTCGACGTTTGTTCGGTCATAGTTGCGTAGTAAATCAAGTGGCTGGCTGGCTGGCATCTGCTTGCTCGCTTTGACAGCATCGTTCGACTGCAAGAGAAAACATCCGCGCCGATTCCACGGCTCCGCGGGTCACAGGGCCAAGCGATGCTCGTTTTATTTTAACACCACGGCGCCATTGATCGCTGCCTTTCATTACGGCTGACGGTGATTAAGTCAACTGTAGTTCGAGCTGTCAGAGTTCTGATCGACGAACGCCGATACATTTCCCGGCCGGCGACGCGGCTTGATGGGTCCACGGAAGACGCAGAAGAGGCGACCTCCGGACTCCGGAGAGATGCTGCCGTCCGCTAAATCATCGGCACCACCACCATCAAACAGTGGTACATCTTCAAGTTTAGCCGCCATGTAGCTCCTTAGCACGCTAGTTGGTTCGCTGGCTACACGGATTCTCATGAGTTACCACTCATTCAAGAAAATGTCTTTCATCTCAATTCTAAATGGTATAGAATATAGATAGATATTTCAAACATATAAAATGTGCATTGGCTCACAGTTTGAATGCTGAAAGGGGGAATATTAGACACACGACCAATTTTAAAGTTTTTTCACTAATTATTTTCAAATGCATGGGTTATTGGTGCAAGTAACACATGCAAACACCCAGCGTTTCTCTAGCACGTATGTTCCATGCCAAGTATGAAATGGAAGCAATAAGGTTGATAGTGTACCTCGACATGGCCGGCAGACTGTGGCAAGGTTGCAGCGACGACACCACGTCCCAACCCTGAGGCCTCTGCTCAGGCAGCGAGCTCTTGGCCCCCGTCCCGTCAACAACCCGATGACGATACGGCGATTGCTTTCTGGTCTCCACGGAGTACGAACGGAGATGAGTCAAGCTGGGAGGCTGCACCACCAGCCGTGTAATTGCCAGTGTAATGGTTCCTGGCCGCGTCCACACGTCGCTTGTAGACACACGAACGTAGACACACACATGCATGGCCGGCAGCCAGGCCGGCGACAATAGCACGCACGTCCTCGTCGCTAATCCCATCGCAACCCAGGCAAATCCCTTTACACGAGTCCGGGTCCCCGCTGATTGAATTAGACCGCTGCTTGCCACCCTGCGCAGTAGCCGATGGCGCGGATTATCACACATGCTGATATCACGCGTGCTGATACCACGCGTGGCTGGTGCGTCGCCGCCGCCGCCGCTTGGCATGCACCGCTCGCTGCTGGGTTTTTTTGTTGCACTGAGCCAATAAAAGTCGGGGTGAATATTGTAGCAGCTAATTGTGGTTCAGGATGCGAGCAACGCGGAGTCTCCAATCAACGCTGGCGAGCGGCGTCGCTACTTTTTGTGTGCACAGCGGGCGGTGCGAAAATACAGGAGCAAACAATGGCTGAAATGGGGAATGCGCCCTGGAACAATTTAACACTTATTGACTGAATATTAGAACTATTTTAATTTGACCAAAAATAAAAACTCCAGGCCTAGGCTGGTCTTATTGAAGGCTGGGCCCAGGCTGGTCTTATTGAAGGCTGGACCCAGGCTGGTCTTATTGAAGGCTGGACCCAGGCTGGTCTTATTGAAGGCTGGACCCAGGCTGGTCTTATTGAAGGCTGGACCCAGGCTGGTCTTATTGAAGGCTGGACCCAGGCTGGTCTTATTGAAGGCTGGACCCAGGCTGGTCTTATTGAAGGCTGGGCCCAGGCTGGTCTTATTGAAGGCTGGACCCAGGCTGGTCTTATTGAAGGCTGGACCCAGGCTGGACCCAGGCAGGTCTTATTGAAGGCTGGACCCAGGCTGGTCATATTGAAGGCTGGACCCAGGCTGGTCTTATTGAAGGCTGGACCCAGGCTGGTCTTATTGAAGGCTGGACCCAGGCTGGTCTTATTGAAGGCTGGACCCAGGCTGGTCTTATTGAAGGCTGGACCCAGGCTGGTCTTATTGAAGGCTGGACCCAGGCTGGTCTTATTGAAGGCCGGACCCAGGCTGGTCTTATTGAAGGCTGGACCCAGGCTGGTCTTATTGAAGGCTGGACCCAGGCTGGTCTTATTGAAGGCTGGGCCCAGGCTGGTCTTATTGAAGGCTGGACCCAGGCTGGTCTTATTGAAGGCTGGACCCAGGCTGGACCCAGGCAGGCGAAGCTAAGATTACTCGGCCCAGCAGTATTGCTTCGTCGGACGATTTCAAGCTTTCAGAATACAACTCTTCCAATTTCACCCCACGATTTCACTTCATTCCAACGCTTATATCTCTCAAAAATAATAAAATACTAATAAAAATAATTGTCAATTTTCACCGCCAGATTGTCCAAGATTTGTGAGTAGGTACGAGGTATTATCTGCTGTTGTAATTTTAACAGCTAAACAAATGAACGTCTCGTGCGTAACGCGATTACACTAGGAGTAAATGAAACACACAACCTTCCGGTAAAAACCACCCCCACCCCGTGTTCAACCCCCGCGACGCCGAACAAAGGTTCCCCCCCCCAACTCCCTCCGTCCACCGATCGTAACACACAAGCGGCTCATTTGAAATGGAAATAAAGAAGCGGCGGCGTCGGCGTCGGCGTCGGCGGCGGCGGCGGCGTCGGCGTCGGATAGACCGGACTGATTTGCATGGCATTAGCTCAAAGTGAGGTGTGATTCGTTCCCCTGCCTTGCCTTGCCTTGCCTTGCCTTGCCTTGCCTTGCCTTGCCTTGCCTTGCCTCGCCTTGCCTTGCCTTGCCTTGCCTTGCCTTGCCTTGCCTTGCCTTGCCTTGTCTTGCCTTGCCTCGCCTCGCCTTTCCTTGCCTTGCCTTGCCTTGCCTTGCCTTGCCTCGCCTCGCCTCGCCTTGCCTTGCCTTGCCTTGCCTTGCCTTGCCTCGCCTCGCCTCGCCTCGCCTCGCCTCGCCTCGCCTCGCCTCGCCTCGCCTCGCCTCGCCTCGCCTCGCCTTGCCTTGCCTTGCCTTGCCTTGCCTTGCCTTGCCTTGCCTTGCCTTGCCTTGCCTTGCCTTGCCTTGCCTTGCCTTGCTTCGCGTTGCAATCAAGACATACGAACACAGTGTTTGCAGAGACCAACTCACAGCCACCCGGAGAACTTCGCCACCCCCACCCCCACCCGCACGTCTTCTTTGTTCAACCCTGGCTTGCTGAGAATCTTCCCCGCCGTTTGATTCCTTTGATCCCGGCAGCAAACTCCGACGTGGATCTACATCGCAGATTACAACAAGTAACTATTTGCTCTCCCGCCCGTCGGGGGGGGGGGGGGTGAGGGGGAGGGGGAGGGGGTGGAAGGGTGGGGGTTGGAGGGGGGCGAGGGCGATACAAGCACAATAAGATTAGCCTGAATGATCCGCGCAGCCGACCGAGAGACAACACGATTAGCATAATAGACCGGAGGACGAGTCACCCTTGCAAGCAGCAGCAGCAGCAGCAGCAGCAGCAGCAGCAGCAGCAGCAGCAGCGAGGGTAGCTCTGTCCAATTGGTCCCTGGAGGGTGGGGAAAAGGCTGACGAGATCATTGCAGGGTGCGCGCTCGCTAAGCAAATTGACAACTTGTTAATTTTAGCCGGCCTTGCATTGATTGCCGTGCATTGATGGTCATGCTTCGCTAGCTGCTGGTGACAGGTTTCGTCCGGCGGTGCGCTGTTTCTTCCCAATCGAGTTACGAGGAAAAAACAGCCCGCTTTATTGTGTTTATGGTGTTGTCGTTTCAAGACAGGGTGGTTTCAAGGAGCTGTATGACGGACATCTCGGGGCTGGACGAGACGGAAACACCTACCTAGCAACATCTATACTACTATCAACATATCATTATAACATAAATATCATCGTGAACCTATTATAAAATAGTTCATCTGCTAAGCTCCATGGTTAAACCATCGACAAATTACATCGTGATTCATGGTCTTGTCTCTTATCCATGCGATTTATTTAACATTTGCAGATCAAAATGATTTATTTTTTTCGAAAACATTTTACTGTTACTTTTAACTAACTTGAAAGCCTAAGAATTGAATTCCGGAGAGCCGACGACTTGATGATCATTGGCAGCGACGTGGAAGATAACATGCGCCAGAGATTTCAGCTCGTCAACCCTCTCCACTTTCCTGACAATCTACCCGCGGGAAAGCTCCCGTGAAAAGTCCGACGTCTTCAGTTTTTCCAAAAGCCTAGCCTCTCTCCCCGTCCCGCCCCCGCCGCCCCCGCCGCCCCCGACGCCCCCTGGAGCGAGATGCCCGCGTACGAGCGCTGAATCTTTGAGGGGCGAGCAATTGTTCGCATTACTTGCGATTCGTTAAACAGCAGCAGCAGCAGCAGCAGCAGCAGCATAAGATCCACGCTGCCGTCCAACTGTCGCTGCAGGTGAAGCTACGGATTCGAGATTCCCGGCAATTCTCTTCAACGCATCTTTGCTGTCGTCATCTCATCTCGGACACAATAAATGGGAAACATTAACGACCACAACTCAGACCGAACTCTCACAAGCTGTTCGTTATAACGTATACCATGAAACTTTGGAGCTTTGAAGCTATGGAGCATTGAAGCAAAGAAGCTTTGAAACTTTGAAGCTTTGAAGCTATGAAGCTATGCAGCAATCAGGGAGCGAGGATTGCGTGCATCGTGCATCGCGGCACGCCGAGGAGGCGTCGGGGAGCCCGAGGTTGTTTGCCGGCGACACGGATACGTGGACGTGGCCACGTCGGCGTCGGTAAGGCGTCGGTAAGGCGTCGGTAAGGCGTCGGGACGGCGTCGATGCCGACGATTATCGACGTGTAGTTAGTCTCGCCGCTGCTTGGCGGGTGAAGGGGGGGGGGGGGGGCGAGCAAATAGCTGCCGGACATGTCCCTAGTGCACGCTGCTGCCTGTTAAAACTGCAGTATTCTCACAGTAGGTAGGTACTATATAAATGGTAATTATCGCTGCAGCACGGGTTGTTGTCGGCCATTTCCCAGCTTTGCACGACCACTTCCCGGTGTATGCAGAGCGGCAGCGTAATTGTTGGGAAGGGTATATTGTACGCTCTGATGTCCTTCTTTGATTTAAGGTTTTTTAAAAGCTGCAATACTATGGGACTGAGAGTGATGCTGTATTCGGCGATATCGACAGGCTCTAGTCGGTTTGTCGGGTTATCTGCGGCCTAGCCGAGTGACATGTTTGAAACAGTGCTATTAGTCGAGTGCACGTCGCACAGCAGGATCACTCGACTGCGAGCCTAATCCGCGCCGATTTCAGGATCACTGGGCATTGTTTCGAAGAGGCAGCAGCGCTCGCGGCCGTCAAGTGGCCTGCGTCGCAACTAAGTGTCGAGTTTCATATTTCAAGTGCGCGTCGCGGGGCCGGCGGAGGGGCCGGCGGCGGGGACGGCATCCTGGGAGCAACCCGTCCAATGCCCGCCACGGCGACCAGCAAAATCAATAGCCGCCTGCACGCTGTCGCATTAAAAAATACAAGTCAATCCTTTCATTCGAACCGGTGAGCACGGGACGGTACTTGCTTGTCGATACCGGTGTTGGGGTACGCTAGCACCGACATTCGGCAAGAAGATACGGTTGATACCTGCTTATTACTGTGTACTCCGTGTCGAGTATTTCTTTGCTATAACTCCTAGTTCCGACTTTTCCTTACTTTCTCGGTCAGATTTCATAACGACTGTGTCGATGTTTTAGCAAAAGCCAGCAACAGCCAGCAACAGCCAGCAACAGCCAGCAACAGCCAGCATCAGCCAGCAACAGCCAGCAACAGCCAGCATCAGCCAGCATCAGCCAGCATCAGCCAGCATCAGCCAGCATCAGCCAGCATCAGCCAGCATCAGCCAGCATCAGCCAGCAACAGCCAGCATCAGCCAGCATCAGCCAGCAACAGCCAGCAACAGCCAGCATCAGCCAGCAACTGGAAGACCAGCGACACGTTCAAGTTGGTGTGATTGTCAAATGGCAGGCACACGGTGAAAGCTTGCAGCTACAACGCAACGCAACGCAACGAGAGATTACATCCTGGAGCTGGCTGCATTGGCCGCGATTGCGTGCAGGCTGAGACGTTGTGCTCTGCGAGGCGTCGCAATGCTGCAGGGGTGGGAATATCTGTCTGGCATTAGCTGCATGTCAGGAGGCAGGAGGCAGGAGGCAGGAGGCGGGAGGCGGGAGGCTGGGAGGAAGAAGTAACTCGATTGAAGCGGCTCGGCCCGCGTAACGAAGCGCCTGCCTGCACGGAGTTTGCCGGGAGGGATGCTGGGGAAGGACGTGACGCGAATGCTTGCTCGCTGCTCGCTGCTCGCTGCCAGGCTCCGCGCGTTCCGAGCTTCATTCGATTTTAGGATACACAAAGAAAATCTTCGCTGTTTTCTTCTTCTCTTTCTGTAAACACTGGAGACGTTCAACGAGCTTGAGAAATCTTTGTGCTTTTCAGAGAAGTAACTTTTATTTCCGCGAGAAACGACGTCGTTGTCGCTGTTTGGGAGACTCCAGACACGACGTCGTTGTCGCTGTTTTGGAGACTCCGAGACACTGTCTGAAATTCAAATGAAGAGTTCCGTGTCTTTGTTTTTGTTTTTGTTTCTGCAGATCTCTTGGCTAGAATTGCAGTCGTTAGTTGAGCTGGCCGGAGCCGGAGCGGAGGTCCTTATAAAAGTGATCGCCGCAATGAGTGACATATTAAACGACGGTGTCTCCGTGCCCACAAAACAACTTTCAGCCTGTCTCTCGCAGCAGTCACTCTACACACTCAACTTCAATAACCAAAAATAAAAAATAAACATTTCATAAAGTTTTTTTTAAAGAGAGGAACCCATTGTAGAGCAACAACAGTTGCCGGAGAAAACTGACAAAATCTTATGATTTATGAGCGGCGGTCGAGGCTGTCTTGTGTGCTCAGTGTCGGAGAAGATGCTGACATCATGTTTCATGAAATGGACCCCACGTACGGAGATGACGCGCTGCTTTGGGACACCGCTTAGCCAACATGACATCTGCAGAGACACTGCATTATCCTGATCCTGAGCAGCGTCGGCAGCGCGGGCTCAGCGCCGAGCATCAAGCCTTTGTAATCCACTCGTACAGCGACGCGCTGTGAGCAGCACGCCGGCATGCACACCATGCACACCATGACACCATGACACCACGACACCATGACACCACGACACCATGACACCACGACACCACGACACCACGACACAGGTGATTCAGCACCGCACTCTCACTGGACTACTAAATATTTCATGTTTCAAACGTCACTTTAAATCCTTAGAAAAAATTAAGCGTTGTCGCCGTGGCGTTTCATTGTGTAGCATCGTCCATTGGTGCATTGAACACCTTCCCTTAGATTCCCAGCGGGCAGAGCGACACGACACAAAGTGTCTTGGAAGAAGTTGCTAAATGGACGATACGCAAACTGTGCACAACCAGCGACATGCTATTTACGCTCTTCGCAAGTGAAATTATTAGTGAATTGAACGCTTTCCATGACGTTCCCGCGCGGAGAGCTTGAAGGTGCCACCTAGAGACACATGGGAAGGAACATGGGAAGAAAAACATGGAAAGTAACATGGAAAGGATACTCCGCTTTTCTTTAAAATTAACCGCAAATAAATTCATCGCAAACCAAATACTTTTGGCTCGAATTCGCAATAACTCTTGCGAATTTCTGATGTTTATGAGATGTTGCAAGGACAAGCCTTTGGTGTACCTTTACTCGATAATGTCTTGAGAACGCACAGTATATGATGTGTGAAATATCACAATGATATTGGAAAGATATGCAGCAAGTATTTGATTAGTCATTGGCGCTGTATGGGCTGGTGGGCTGGTGGGCCGACGGACGGGCTGGGATGGGACCGAGTCGACACCGGCCGATGCTTTGTGTCGCCTCGCAGCAGACGATGCCTGCTTTATCGCCGCTAGCAACAAGGGCCATGGTGTGCGAGCAGCGAGCAGCGAGCAGCGAGCAGCGAGCAGCAAGCAGCAAGCAGCGAGCAGCGAGCAGCAAGCAGCAAGCAGCGAGCAGCGAGCAGCAAGCAGCAAGCAGCGAGCAGCAAGCAGCGAGCAGCAAGCAGCAAGCAGCGAGCAGCAAGCAGCGAGCAGCAAGCAGCGAGCAGCAAGCAGCAGCGAGCTGCAAGCAGCGAGCAGCGAGCAGCAAGCAGCAAGCAGCAAGCAGCGTGCAGCGAGCAGCGAGCAGCAAGCAGCAAGCAGCGTGCAGCGAGCAGCAAGCAGCAAGCAGCAAGCAGCAAGCAGCGAGCAGCAAGCAGCAAGCAGCGAGCAGCGAGCAGCAAGCAGCGAGCAGCAAGCAGCAAGCAGCAAGCAGCAAGCAGCAAGCAGCGAGCAGCAAGCAGCAAGCAGCGTGCAGCAAGCAGCGAGCAGCGAGCAGCAAGCAGCGTGCAGCGTGCAGCAAGCAGCGAGCAGCAAGCAGCAAGCAGCAAGCAGCAAGCAGCGTGCAGCGTGCAGCAAGCAGCAAGCAGCGAGCAGCAAGCAGCGTGCAGCGTGCAGCAAGCAGCGAGCAGCAAGCAGCAAGCAGCAAGCAGCAAGCAGCGTGCAGCGTGCAGCAAGCAGCGAGCAGCAAGCAGCGAGCAGCAAGCAGCAAGCAGCAAGCAGCGTGCAGCAAGCAGCGAGCAGCGAGCAGCAAGCAGCGAGCAGCAAGCAGCAAGCAGCAAGCAGCATGCAGCAAGCAGCAAGCAGCGAGCAGCAAGCAGCGTGCAGCGTGCAGCAAGCAGCGAGCAGCAAGCAGCAAGCAGCAAGCAGCAAGCAGCGAGCAGCGAGCAGCAAGCAGCAAGCAGCAAGCAGCAAGCAGCAAGCAGCAAGCAGCAAGCAGCAAGCAGCAAGCAGCGTGCAGCGTGCTGCTGGGATCTTGGCCAAGGCGCCGTCGGGAGCGCATAAAAACTAATTAAAACTTAATGCTCGCCAGTAAATGTCTTGTTTTTTACACCGACCATGGCACTGACACCGCGGCTGCGTTTACCTGTGGCCGCCATCTTGGAGTTGGAATGTGCACTGACCAGGGGGCGCTGGGAAAGCGATGGCTGCAGCAGCCAGGCAATCTTGGCGGCTGCAACGGATTGATTAGGTTGTAAATAATGTTCAAACAGCTGGGAAAATGAGAGATTAGAAACCTCGCGGGCTGCAGATGAGAGTTCTTGGCAACTACTGTGATGAGATACGAGTCACCACAGGTGAGTCACAGAAAAATATATTTTAAACGCGATTTAATTTCTTCTTAGCAAGGAATTTTAGTAAGGAAAGCTTTGGGTCTAATAGGTAATGAAACTTGAGTTATGATGTGATGAGTTGTTCTGATCAAGCAGAGGTATCTTCAGAGCCCGGATACCGGATTGTATACAGAGATGCCAACTCAGATCCAAGAACCGGCAACACAGAATATATTGTGTCACTTTGAAACATTGGCTACCGAATTGTCAACTCACAAATCGATTTATGGTTAATTATCGGCCATTTTTTCAACTTGAAATCCTGGAATAACTTTCAGCGATGACGTGATCCATGAACGCGATCCAAGCAAGCATCCGTGGATCCCTAAGGTTACGAACAGATCGGTTCCAGCCCCGGTAAGATACAGAAATCCGACCTAAAAGTAACGGTGAGTTAGAAACACGGTGTTCTTTGAGAACCGTTCGGCAAATTCGCAGGCGAAATGCAGTCCTCATCTTCCAGCGAAGTTCAGCGAGCAGCGTAACCTCGTTGCTGGTGTTAGCGACGAGGTTCGGGCAAGTCGGGGAAGTCGGAAACTGGGAGGGAAACTCTGATTGCGGCGTCGGCTGCTGAGTGTGCAGTTTTCCGCGCGGACTCGTGGGGCAGGGGGGCGGGGGGTGGATGGGGGGGGGGAGGTTTTTCCAGCAGGGGTGCATAATGCCGAGGGAGCGCGCTGATTGGCCGGCTGGCGGGGGCGGCGGGGGCGGCGGGGGCGGGGGCGGTGGGGGCGGAGTTGCCTGCTGCGAGATTGACGGCGAGGAAGCGGGGGTAGGCAACCGCGCACCACCAACATGGTTTTTTAACACTTCTCAAAACCTTCGATCTCTCAACTTAGATCTGATACGTTTTGTTTTGTTCATTCTTCTTCAAGTCTAAATTCTGAATAATCTTCAGTCAGTTGTCATCATCATCATGCAAATATAACGTTCGTCCAGATCGCGTTTCATGCGCCTTCTCGAGCTTTATTGCTGCTCTTGCCATTATTTCATGGCTGCAGTAAAAGCACCGCGAGTAACTTACTTCATGGTAACTCCACGGTTAAACCCTCCGTGTCCGGGGTTAAGCACCGAGTAACTTACTCCATGGTAACTCCACGGTTAAACCATCCGTGTCCGGGGTTAAGCACCATCCAATCATGCTACTGGATGGATGGACACTTCGAATGGGTATTTCATCCATGTCTTTCTAGAGTACGTGCAACGAGCAGGTTGATTCGAGTTTCCAATCACACCACCAGGATGTGAGAATGGTTACGATATGATTCGTTCGAACAAGTTGATTCTGATGCTGTAAGTTTTAATCGTCTTTGAGATGATGAAATGAAAACGAACCCAACCCTCTAGTCGGCAATGGTCCCTGGTCCCTGGTCCCTGGTTCCTGGTCCCTGGTCGCTGGTCCCTGGTCCCTGGTCCCTGGTCGCTGGTCGCTGGTCCCTGGTCCCTGGTCGCTGGTCCCTGGTCCTTGGTCGCTGGTCCCTGGTCCCTGGTCCCTGGTCCCTGGTCGTTGGTCCCTGGTCGCTGGTCCCTGGTCCCTGGTCGCTGGTCCCTGGTCCCTGGTCGCTGGTCAATGGTCCCTGGTCGCTGGTCCCTGGTCGCTGGTCCCTGGTCCCTGGTCGCTGGTCCCTGGTCGCTGGTCCCTGGTCGCTGGTCGCTGGTCCCTGGTCCCTGGTCCCTGGTCCCTGGTCCCTGGTCCCTGGTCCCTGGTCGCTGGTCCCTGGTCCCTGGTCGCTGGTCGCTGGTCCCTGGTCGCTGGTCCCTGGTCCCTGGTCCCTGGTCCCTGGTCCCTGGTCCCTGGTCGCTGGTCCCTGGTCGCTGGTCGCTGGTCGCTGGTCCCTGGTCGCTGGTCCCTGGTCGCTGGTCGCTGGTCCCTGGTCCCTGGTCGCTGGTCCCTGGTCCCTGGTCGCTGGTCGCTGGTCCCTGGTCGCTGGTCCCTGGTCGCTGGTCCCTGGTCCCTGGTCGCTGGTCCCACGTCGCTGGTCCCTGGTCCCTGGTTCCTGGTCGCTGGTCGCTGGTCCCTGGTCCCTGGTCCCTGGTCGCTGGTCCCTGGTCCCTGGTCGCTGGTCCCTGGTCCCTGGTCGCTGGTCCCTGGTCCCTGGTCCCTGGTCCCTGGTCGCTGGTCCCTGGTCGCTGGTCCCTGGTCCCTGGTCGCTGGTCCCTGGTCCCTGGTCCCTGGTCGCTGGTCCCTGGTCGCTGGTCCCTGGTCCCTGGTCGCTGGTCCCTGGTCCCTGGTCCCTGGTCCCTGGTCGCTGGTCCCTGGTCACTGGTCCCTGGTCGCTGGTCACTGGTCCCTGGTCCCTGGTCCCTGGTTCCTGGTCGCTGGTCCCTGGTCCCTGGTCGCTGGTCCCTGGTCCCTGGTCCCTGGTCCCTGGTCCCTGGTCCCTGGTCCCTGGTCCCTGGTCGCTGGTCCCTGGTCGCTGGTCGCTGGTCCCTGGTCCCTGGTCCCTGGTCCCTGGTCCCTGGTCCCTGGTCCCTGGTCTCTGGTCGCTGGTCGCTGGTCCCTGGTCGCTGGTCGCTGGTCCCTGGTCGCTGGTCGCTGGTCGCTGGTCAATGCTGTCTGTCCGAGCATTCTAGTGACACACTCTTTCATCTCTCTCATCCCTTGCAGGGAGAACATAATTTGCATCAACATCGCGGTGAATAACAGCTGAGAGAGACTGTGTAGAAGTTCACCTGTTACCCGATTCACACAGTGCCGACGACTGCTGCAGCTCCACACCGTGGAACTAGTTAATATTTCACACATGATAAAGTGTCAGCGTAGTCTCCTGAATGGAGCCACGGTCATGATTAACGGCCGGTGCTTCTCCCTCGCGCTTCGGTGGACGGTGGACGGTGGACGGTGGACGGTGGACGCGGTGGACGGTGGACGGTGGACGGTGGACGGTGGACGGTGGACGGTGGACGGTGGACGGTGGACGCGGTGGACGGTGGACGGTGGACGGTGGACGGTGGACGGTGGACGGTGGACGGTGGACGGTGGACGGTGGACGGTGGACGGTGGACGGTGGACGGTGGACGGTGGACGGTGGACGGTGGACGGTGGACGGTGGACGGTGGACGGTGGACGGTGGACGGTGGACGGTGGACGGTGGACGGTGGACGGTGGACGGTGGACGGTGGACGGTGGACGGTGGACGGTGGACGGTGGACGCGGTGGACGGTGGACGGTGGACGGTGGACGGTGGACGGTGGACGCGGTGGACGGTGGACGGTGGACGGTGGACGGTGGACGGTGGACGGTGGACGCGGTGGACGGTGGACGGTGGACGGTGGACGGTGGACGGTGGACGGTGGACGGTGGACGGTGGACGGTGGACGGTGGACGGTGGACGGTGGACGGTGGACGGTGGACGGTGGACGGTGGACGGTGGACGGTGGACGGTGGACGGTGGACGGTGGACGGTGGACGGTGGACGGTGGACGGTGGACGGTGGACGGTGGACGGTGGACGCGGTGGACGGTGGACGGTGGACGGTGGACGGTGGACGGTGGACGCGGTGGACGGTGGACGGTGGACGGTGGACGGTGGACGGTGGACGGTGGACGGTGGACGGTGGACGGTGGACGGTGGACGGTGGACGGTGGACGGTGGACGGTGGACGGTGGACGGTGGACGGTGGACGGTGGACGGTGGACGGTGGACGGTGGACGGTGGACGGTGGACGGTGGACGGTGGACGGTGGACGGTGGACGGTGGACGGTGGACGGTGGACGGTGGACGGTGGACGGTGGACGGTGGACGGTGGACGCGGTGGACGGTGGACGGTGGACGGTGGACGGTGGACGGTGGACGCGGTGGACGGTGGGCGGTGGACGGTGGACGGTGGACGGTGGACGGTGGACGGTGGACGGTGGACGGTGGACGGTGGACGGTGGACGGTGGACGGTGGACGGTGGACGGTGGACGGTGGACGGTGGACGGTGGACGGTGGACGGTGGACGGTGGACGGTGGACGGTGGACGGTGGACGGAGGACGGTGGACGGTGGACGCGGTGGACGGTGGACGGTGGACGGTGGACGGTGGACGGTGGACGCGGTGGACGGTGGACGGTGGACGGTGGACGGTGGACGGTGGACGGTGGACGGTGGACGGTGGACGGTGGACGGTGGACGGTGGACGGTGGACGGTGGACGCGGTGGACGGTGGACGGTGGACGGTGGACGGTGGACGGTGGACGGTGGACGCGGTGGACGGTGGACGGTGGACGGTGGCCGGTGGACGGTGGACGGTGGACGGTGGACGGTGGACGGTGGACGGTGGACGGTGGACGGTGGACGGTGGACGGTGGACGGTGGACGGTGGACGGTGGACGGTGGACGCGGTGGACGGTGGACGGTGGACGGTGGACGGTGGACGGTGGACGGTGGACGCGGTGGACGGTGGACGGTGGACGGTGGACGGTGGACGGTGGACGGTGGACGGTGGACGGTGGACGGTGGACGGTGGACGGTGGACGGTGGACGGTGGACGCGGTGGACGGTGGACGGTGGACGGTGGACGGTGGACGGTGGACGGTGGACGCGGTGGACGGTGGACGGTGGACGGTGGACGGTGGACGGTGGACGGTGGACGGTGGACGGTGGACGGTGGACGGTGGACGGTGGACGGTGGACGGTGGACGGTGGACGGTGGACGGTGGACGGTGGACGGTGGACGGTGGACGGTGGACGGTGGACGGTGGACGGTGGACGGTGGACGGTGGACGGTGGACGCGGTGGACGGTGGACGGTGGACGGTGGACGGTGGACGGTGGACGGTGGACGGTGGACGGTGGACGGTGGACGGTGGACGGTGGACGGTGGACGCGGTGGACGGTGGACGGTGGACGGTGGACGGTGGACGCGGTGGACGCGGTGGACGCGGTGGACGGTGGACGGTGGACGGTGGACGGTGGACGGTGGACGGTGGACGGTGGACGGTGGACGGTGGACGGTGGACGGTGGACGGTGGACGGTGGACGGTGGACGGTGGACGCGGTGGGCGTAACGCACCCATTCTCCGCCGTCATCTATTACACTGCTATCAAAATATCGCCTTACAAAAATGTGGACACAAATCGTCTGGTCTTGAAGCGGTGTAAGCGTGGGGCTCGGGGTCAGGTACCTCGCTGGCCCGACCCGACGGAGACACCCTGCCTGCTCCTATAGCTGATGCTGCGGCTCTCTCTGCGGCAAGCCGTCGCATTGATTTGAACAGCTCGGGCCACGGCTTGCCGGGGGATTAGCAGGGCTGGACCCAGCAGCCGCGATCTTTCATGCGCTATCAATCACCCGCGGCCGCGTGCCGGGAGCTGGTGTCGCTTGCTGGAGCAAGGAAATATTATCTCTAACTACATGCTAGTAGCTACTATCAATGCGAAACCTTATTCGATTATAAAAATAGTCTCTATACCTGCTACAAATCTCTACAGCCACAACATTTCATATAAGAAGGCTCTTCAGGGCAACTTCCACTCTTGCACTCATTATTCATTGAGAAAGCTAGAAAGTTACTGCGCTCCGTTGTACGGACGAATTATTTGACATCGGCGAGAATGATATTTCAAAGTTTTACTAACTCGGAGCCGCAAAGAATCGTTGAGGCTCCGAGTCCGGGCAAATGCATCCTTCAGATGAAGGAGATGAAGGAATGAAATGACGACGTGGTCCAGCAATCCGGCGATAAGGTGAGATGCACGGCGGGCGAAATAGTTCATCGCACATCGCACATCGTGCATCGCACATCGCACATCGCACATCGTGCATCGCACACCGTATGGTCGATGGTCGATTGCCCGACTCGACCGGGGGTGGAGTCGGGGTGGCAGCCTCCCGATTATAATAATGCTGCTACGAGCCACGAGCCACGAGCTACGAGCTACGAGCTACGAGCTACGAGCTACGAGCTACGAGCTACGAGCTGCTAGCTACGAGCTACGAGCCACGAGCTACGAGCTACGAGCTACGAGCTACGAGCCACGAGCTACGAGCTACGAGCTACGAGCTACGAGCTGCGAGCTACGAGCTACGAGCTACGAGCTACGAGCTGCGAGCCACGAGCCACGAGCTACGAGCTACGAGCTACGAGCCACGAGCTACGAGCTACGAGCTACGAGCTACGAGCTACGAGCTACGAGCTACGAGCTACGAGCTACGAGCCACGAGCCACGAGCCACGAGCTACGAGCTACGAGCTACGAGCTACGTGCTACGAGCTACGAGCTACGAGCCACGAGCTACGAGCTGCGAGCTACGAGCTACGAGCTACGAGCCACGAGCTACGAGCTGCGAGCTACGAGCTACGAGCTACGAGCCACGAGCTACGAGCTGCGAGCTACGAGCTACGAGCTACGAGCTACGAGCCACGAGCTACGAGCCATGAGCTACGAGCTACGAGCTACGAGCTACGAGCCACGAGCCACGAGCTACGAGCTGCGAGCTACGAGCTGCGAGCTACGAGCTACGAGCTACGAGCCACGAGCTACGAGCTGCGAGCTACGAGCTACGAGCTACGAGCCACGAGCTACGAGCTGCGAGCTACGAGCTACGAGCTACGAGCTACGAGCCACGAGCTACGAGCCATGAGCTACGAGCTACGAGCTACGAGCTACGAGCTACGAGCTACGAGCTACGAGCTACGAGCCACGAGCTACGAGCTAAGAGCTACGAGCTACGAGCTACGAGCTCCGAGCTCCGAGCTACGAGCTACGCGCTACGAGCTACGAGCTACGAGCTACGCGCTACGAGCTACGAGCTACGAGCTACGAGCTACGAGCTACGAGCTACGAGCTACGCGCTACGAGCTACGAGCCACAAGGGAGAGCAAACAAGGGGTGAAGGCAAGGGACAGATTATTGAATTACGCGGGAACTCTGATTTCCGCTTGTCCTCGCGCGTCCCTTCAAGAGCGGTGGGCGGTGGGAGGTGGGAGGTGGGAGGTGGGAGGTGGGAGGCGGGCAAGGGTCGGTGTTGGGTGACACGGGGGCTTGGGGATGCTCACCCTCCTCACCGCGTGCTGATGCACAGTAATGACAGCAACACGGGCCTACGTCGGTCATTCGTGGGAGACACCACGAGATAAAAGATATTTAAAAATATGCTAACTCCTACATTATTATTGATAAAATTCAAATAGGAAATGAATGAACAAGGTGAGCTGGCTGGCAGCTCGATCAACGTAACACCATGTTGAAAAGAGTGGTAGCTTGACATTGTTGGAGATATCACTTGGTAGCTAAATGCCCTACGCGCAGGCGCTGTAATGTTCAACTGCATTCAGCTAGGACAGCTGTTCAGAAGACATTATGTAAAAATATAGAGCACCGGAATGAAGTCCAAGGAAATTAAGAACTGTCGGACGCACATTTTTCCTGCCTAGCCTAGCTAACCCACCATCAATTGCTTACTGGCGTAAGCTTCCACCAGTGAATACCAATTTCTCGTGATTAAGATACAAATTTTCTACTCACTTGCCCCTTATCCACGTGTCGTTGCAGCTATAATTTCGCATCAATCTTTCAGTATGAAAATCATGGGACGGGAATTCGTTGCCTCAGCAAATGCTATCTGATTCTTTTCATGGTAATTTAGTTGAAATAAATACCACCTGTAAAAATGAACCAAACACAAAGCACAAATTACAGAGATGAAAGCAAAATAGCAAGGAATATATAATCCAGAAAATAGCATGCACCTAGATGATTGCAGGAACAGCTGGCATGGGGAAGGAAAAAGGAGAGAGTGAGCTCATTGAAAGATTTTGTAAACTTTATTCGAGACGGAAGGGATGAAGTTAAGTATCGCACTCAAAAGTTGCAGCCTTCAGGATGGGTTGGTGTTGCTACCGGCTTCAGCCGGCTGCAGAGCTTCCACTTCCCACATCAACTTAGCAACGCTTCTTTTATCAATTGTCGCATTGCACATTTTGGAAACTTCACTCTTTCTCACCCGATAAAATAAAATATCCAGGCAAGGGTTTGGTTTCACTGTTTCCCCTTCTTCTTGGCTTTCCCTGACGGCAGCGGTGGCTGCGAGGTGGCAACACTGCCTCCGCCACCGGCCAGCGCCAGCTGCTTCTTCAGGTCGAGCAGCGTTGCCACGTGAGGAGCAACGTCAGCCTTGCTGGCTCCCCCGGCTTTCATGCCGCGCACCAGCTCCGCCTGGTGGCAGGACACAGAACACAAGTTTCAACACGTGCTTGCTAGGAGTAGGTCCATGCTAATGCTAACATCTTGCTGTGTAAAGGCCTACCCACAATTGACATAAGCATAAGCACAACGCATAGTCGTAACGCACAAGGAAATTAAACATGGGTTAGAGGATAGGATCGCCCACAACTGACATAGCAGCAACACTAGCGACCTTGAGCGCAGAAGGCATCGACACAACGCACAAGGAATATGAAATATTTTAACTCCTTATGTGCTATGCGCTATGTCAACCAATCAGAGGGCAGAGAATTGAAATGCGCGCGATCTTGGCAACAGCTGAGAAGTGATCCATGGTCGATGGTCATGTTTTGGGGTTATGTTTACGAACGAGTTTTCGTTCGTGGAGCAAATCGTATATTTATTTTTGAATCTATAACAAAGGAAGATACAATTTGTATTGGAAAATGAGGGCGCATACGAGGTTTTAACTTTTAATACACCTCGTTCATCAACATCCAGCTCTGTGGAACTCATTTAGTCAAGAGTTGGAAACGAACTTTAAATAAAAATTATGATTATGGTCTCCAATTCATCCATATAATTTCGTCCAAAATTATTCGCAAGATTTCTTGTTGATTAAAACAACGCCGCTGTATTAAGAAAATAGACGATCTGAAAAGGTTGTGAATCAGGATTGACAGCTCTATGACACCGCCTCGTTCGCAGACAGACACACAGACATAACCCCAAAACATGACCATTGACCACGGATCGCTGCTCAGCTGTTGCCAAGATCGCGCGCATTTCAATTCTCTGTCCTCTGATTGGTTGACATAGCGCATAACGAAAAAAAAGTTAAAATATTTCATATTCCTTGTGCGCTGTGTCGATGCCTTCTGCGCTCAAGGTCGCTAGTGTTGCTGCTATGTCAGTTGTGGGCGATCCTATCCTCTAACCCATGTTTAATTTCCTTGTGCGTTACGACTATGCGTTGTGCTTATGCTTATGTCAATTGTGGGTAGGCCTTAAGCAGCAGCAACAGCAAGCGTGAGCAGATCTCAGCATGTACCTGTTTGGAAACCTTTCCCTCCAGCTCTGCGGCGGTCCCAGCGCCGGCTTGCGCTGGCTGCTGCGCTGGCTGCTGCGCTGGCGGAGGCGACGTGGCAACGCTGGCAACCAGCGCCAGCTGCTTCTTCAGGTCGAGCAGTGTTGCCACGTGAGGAGCAACGTCAGCCTTGCTGGCTCCCCCGGCTTTCATGCTGCGCACCAGCTCTGCCTGGTGGCAGGACACAGAACACACTCTCAGCTCTGAAGACAAAACACACTCGGAGATTTCATGGTTACTGAAAAGCTGCTCATCGAACAAATTTGATTTTAGGAGCTTTGGTCTTAGTGTTAAAGTGATGATTTTTCTGCAAAATTAACGTGTTCATTTTGACGGGGGGTTCAATCAATGGTTCAATTTCCTACCAATCTATGTCAATATTAATTAAATATAATTAAATGGAGTGAATAATTTATGAATATATATATATATACCGATAAAGGTCAACGTGCGCACACTTTGTCTTGAATTTATATCTTGAGTATCAAGATATAAATAAAAAATATATATTTTTAAAGATCTTCACACAGACAGTAAAGTTTGTCAACGTAAGTTAATGATAAAGTTAATTTAGTTCCAAGAAACTGCAAAAACATAAAAAATGCACAATGAAAACGTCATAAAGACGCCATTTGCAAGAAAAGTGCTGATAAGACATTGAAATTTAAACGCAAACATTGAATCGCGAGGGTCAACCTATCAAGAAAGTTTTGTCTAATTATACGCAGATACTTGGCTTATAGAGTGAAAAACGTGTTTAGGAAAAACTGAAAAATTTCGTAAAATCTTAATTACATAAAATTGACTCGTCCGATTTGCTTAAAAAACGTGTCAGATCTAAGTTCAGAGAAGACAAAGGTCCTCATAAATTTTTATCAACATCGGTTTTGGCGTTTGGCCTGTAGAGAGCGAACAAAGAAAAGAAAAAAACATTGGAGATTTTATTTAGCAGATAAGTATGATTGAAGATTTCGCTCGACTTGCTTTGCGCGTTACGCTCATCAATTAACCCGACTTTGTGTCATAACTCATAACTCATCAGTCATCATTAACAACAGTGCACAAATAAAATTTGTAAAGGTTGGTTAAACAATGAAGGAACATATCTACAGGTCGGTGTCATGAAGCAAGTACCTGTTTGGCAACTTTTCCCTCCAGCTCTGCGGGTGTCCCAGCGCCGGCTTGCGCTGGCTGCTGCGCTGGCGGAGGCGACGTGGCAACGCTGGCAACCAGCGCCAGCTGCTTCTTCAGGTCGAGCAGCGTTGCCACGTGAGGCGCAACGTCAGCCTTGCTGGCTCCCCCGGCTTTCATGCTGCGCACCAGCTCTGCCTGGTGGCAGGACACAGAACACACTCTCAGCCTCCCCTTGCTAGTCAACCTCTCGACAGCACGGATTAGCGGAGGAATCCTGTCGTTCGAGTTGCACCGTCCTTCGGAAGGGACGTAAAGCCAGTGGTCCCCTCGGTGCTTTTCGACAGGAGTAGGCTACGTGCCGGCACCGGGTTTCCCCTCCTCCCTTCTAGCCATAGGTTAGGTTCATCATCACCCTTTCATTATAGACCAGCGCCACAGTGCCAGCTGTCAAAACAGTGCGTCGTTAAACACCGGCAATCATCATGACGCCGGTTGAAGGTTCACAGCTGGCCGTGTGCAACGTGCAGGGCCGGACTTGCCTGCTTGGCAACGGCGTCGGCGAGATGCGTTGCGGGGGCGGCGGCGGCGGCGGCGGCGGCGGCGGCGGCGGCGGCGGCGGCGGCGGCGGGCTTGTCCCCACGAGACTGCTGGCTCCCCGCAAAGCGAGACTTGAGCGTCTCCACCGTGTCAGCCTCGATCTTGGTGAACAGCGGCGAAGCCTGCGCAGACAATCCACAAAGCTTTTGGAATTGATATTGATAGGATGGCAGACCGTGCGCTGCCGAGACGTCGTGAACACCGGTCCTTTTCAGGACCAACAAAGTGTTCAAATCAGATCGTAACCGAGAAGCCATCTACAACGTTCATCACCGGCTCTGGAATCCACCATCGAGACAGTAATCATTAACCAACAAGACACGTTGCAGCACATCTCACGTCATCACGTCGCACTCGGTCAAGTGGCCACACCGGTGTTTCCTTGGCCAAGCTGCAGGCCGGCTCGTAGAGTGTACTTTGTAGAGCTGGCATTGAAGTACTTGTCTGATGTTTCTCCCTGCCTGACTGCTGAATGTTGTAAGCAGTGAGTAGTGTGTGACGTGACGTGAGACCCACCTTGCCCAGCACGTGACCGGCGGGCAGCAGGGTTGTAAGCAGTGAGTAGTGTGTGACGTGACGTGAGACCCACCTTGCCCAGCACGTGACCGGCGGGCAGCAGGGTTGTAAGCAGTGAGTAGTGTGTGACGTGACGTGAGACCCACCTTGCCCAGCACGTGACCGGCAGGCAGCAGCGTGGTGAAGCCGGGCTCCAGCAAACAGCCGGGGGGAGCGTTGAGCTGCTGGGCAAGTCTCCGGGCGGTGGCCGGCATGTAGGGCTCCAGCAGGGTCGCCAACAACGCACACAGGTTGCAGCAGATGCCGATCACGGTGCCGGCACGCTCCCTGCCGGCAACACGACAACACGAAAAACATGACAAACTCGCTCTACGCTTTGCTCCCAGTCTTTCAACACAATGTTTCCTATTTATGTAGGTTTCAAATTGCAAGGTGGATAAAACGTATCCCAAAATGTTTCGACTGGGAATTTTTAAAAACATGATGAAGGTTATACCGGGAAAGTTAGCATGTAAGTTTGGCCAGAGAAATCCTTGGTGACTTTCTGACCTAGGCAACTTGGGTTAACCGTTGAAGATAGACTAACACTTGTTGCGGCGTTCCTTTGAGCAGGAGCCAGGGCTGCTGCGCCTGCATGAACTGGTTGCCGATGCGTGACACGGACAGGATGTGTCTCAAGCTGTCGCGCAGCCGCGCGCGTTCCAGCGCCGACACAAAGCCGGCCAGCTCCCGGTTCACCAGCGCAACCAGCGCAAAGTCCTGCGCCGTCGGGCTCGTGGCAGGCACGCGGCCGTTGAAGCTCTTCTCAGCAAACATCAGCGCCCTGCAAGCACACACTAGGTGTCAGCGTGGATAGGTGGCAACGTGGATAGGTGTCAGCTTTGATAGGTGTCAGCGCTGCTAGGTGTCAGCGCTGCTAGGTGTCAGCGCTGCTAGGTGACAGCGTGGATAGGTGTCAGCTTTGATAGGTGTCAGCGCTGCTAGGTGACAGCGTGGATAGGTGTCAGCTTTGATAGGTGACAGCGCTGCTAGGTGACAGCGTGGATAGGTGTCAGCGCTGCTAGGTGACAGCGTGGATAGGTGTCAGCTTTGATAGGTGTCAGCGCTGCTAGGTGTCAGCGCTGCTAGGTGACAGCGTGGATAGGTGTCAGCGCTGCTAGGTGACAGCGTGGATAGGTGTCAGCTTTGATAGGTGTCAGCGCTGCTAGGTGACAGCGTGGATAGGTGTCAGCGTGGATAGGTGTCAGCGCTGCTAGGTGACAGCGCTGCTAGGTGTCAGCGCTGCTAGGTGACAGCGTGGATAGGTGTCAGCGCTGCTAGGTGACAGCGTGGATAGGTGTCAGCGCTGCTAGGTGTCAGCTTTGATAGGTGTCAGCGCTGCTAGGTGTCAGCGTGGATAGGTGTCAGCTTTGATAGGTGTCAGCGCTGCTAGGTGTCAGCGCTGCTAGGTGACAGCGTGGATAGGTGTCAGCGCTGCTAGGTGACAGCGTGGATAGGTGTCAGCTTTGATAGGTGTCAGCGCTGCTAGGTGACAGCGTGGATAGGTGTCAGCTTTGATAGGTGTCAGCGCTGCTAGGTGTCAGCGCTGCTAGGTGACAGCGTGGATAGGTGTCAGCTTTGATAGGTGTCAGCGCTGCTAGGTGACAGCGTGGATAGGTGTCAGCTTTGATAGGTGTCAGCGCTGCTAGGTGACAGCGCTGCTAGGTGACAGCGTGGATAGGTGTCAGCGCTGCTAGGTGACAGCGTGGATAGGTGTCAGCTTTGATAGGTGTCAGCGCTGCTAGGTGTCAGCGTGGATAGGTGTCAGCTTTGATAGGTGTCAGCGCTGCTAGGTGTCAGCGCTGCTAGGTGTCAGCGCTGCTAGGTGACAGCGTGGATAGGTGTCAGCGCTGCTAGGTGACAGCGTGGATAGGTGACAGCGTGGATAGGTGTCAGCGCTGCTAGGTGACAGCGTGGATAGGTGACAGCGTGGATAGGTGTCAGCTTTGATAGGTGTCAGCGCTGCTAGGTGACAGCGTGGATAGGTGTCAGCGTGGATAGGTGTCAGCGCTGCTAGGTGTCAGCGCTGCTAGGTGTCAGCGCTGCTAGGTGACAGCGTGGATAGGTGACAGCGTGGATAGGTGTCAGCGCTGCTAGGTGACAGCGTGGATAGGTGTCAGCGCTGCTAGGTGTCAGCTTTGATAGGTGTCAGCGCTGCTAGGTGTCAGCGCTGCTAGGTGTCAGCGCTGCTAGGTGACAGCGTGGATAGGTGTCAGCGCTGCTAGGTGACAGCGTGGATAGGTGACAGCGTGGATAGGTGTCAGCTTTGATAGGTGTCAGCGCTGCTAGGTGACAGCGTGGATAGGTGTCAGCGTGGATAGGTGTCAGCGCTGCTAGGTGTCAGCGCTGCTAGGTGTCAGCGCTGCTAGGTGACAGCGTGGATAGGTGACAGCGTGGATAGGTGTCAGCGCTGCTAGGTGACAGCGTGGATAGGTGTCAGCGCTGCTAGGTGTCAGCTTTGATAGGTGTCAGCGCTGCTAGGTGTCAGCTTTGATAGGTGTCAGCGTGGATAGGTGTCAGCTTTGATAGGTGTCAGCGCTGCTAGGTGACAGCGTGGATAGGTGTCAGCGCTGCTAGGTGACAGCGTGGATAGGTGTCAGCCTGGCTAGGTGACAGCGTGGATAGGTGTCAGCTTTGATAGGTGTCAGCGCTGCTAGGTGTCAGCGCTGCTAGGTGACAGCGTGGATAGGTGTCAGCTTTGATAGGTGTCAGCGCTGCTAGGTGTCAGCGCTGCTAGGTGACAGCGTGGATAGGTGTCAGCTTTGATAGGTGTCAGCGCTGCTAGGTGTCAGCGCTGCTAGGTGTCAGCTTTGATAGGTGTCAGCGCTGCTAGGTGTCAGCGTGGATAGGTGTCAGCTTTGATAGGTGTCAGCGCTGCTAGGTGTCAGCGTGGATAGGTGTCAGCTTTGATAGGTGTCAGCGCTGCTAGGTGACAGCGTGGATAGGTGTCAGCGCTGCTAGGTGTCAGCGCTGCTAGGTGTCAGCGCTGCTAGGTGTCAGCGCTGCTAGGTGACAGCGTGGATAGGTGTCAGCGCTGCTAGGTGTCAGCGCTGCTAGGTGTCAGCGCTGCTAGGTGACAGCTTTGATAGGTGTCAGCTTTGATAGGTGTCAGCGCTGCTAGGTGACAGCGTGGATAGGTGTCAGCTTTGATAGGTGTCAGCGCTGCTAGGTGACAGCGTGGATAGGTGTCAGCTTTGATAGGTGTCAGCGCTGCTAGGTGTCAGCGCTGCTAGGTGACAGCGTGGATAGGTGTCAGCTTTGATAGGTGTCAGCGCTGCTAGGTGTCAGCGCTGCTAGGTGACAGCGTGGATAGGTGTCAGCTTTGATAGGTGTCAGCGCTGCTAGGTGTCAGCGCTGCTAGGTGTCAGCTTTGATAGGTGTCAGCGCTGCTAGGTGTCAGCGTGGATAGGTGTCAGCTTTGATAGGTGTCAGCGCTGCTAGGTGTCAGCGTGGATAGGTGTCAGCTTTGATAGGTGTCAGCGCTGCTAGGTGACAGCGTGGATAGGTGTCAGCGCTGCTAGGTGTCAGCGCTGCTAGGTGTCAGCGCTGCTAGGTGTCAGCGCTGCTAGGTGACAGCGTGGATAGGTGTCAGCGCTGCTAGGTGTCAGCGCTGCTAGGTGTCAGCGCTGCTAGGTGTCAGCTTTGATAGGTGTCAGCTTTGATAGGTGTCAGCGCTGCTAGGTGACAGCGTGGATAGGTGTCAGCTTTGATAGGTGTCAGCGCTGCTAGGTGACAGCGTGGATAGGTGTCAGCTTTGATAGGTGTCAGCGCTGCTAGGTGTCAGCGCTGCTAGGTGACAGCGTGGATAGGTGTCAGCTTTGATAGGTGTCAGCGCTGCTAGGTGTCAGCGCTGCTAGGTGACAGCGTGGATAGGTGTCAGCGCTGCTAGGTGTCAGCGCTGATAGGTGTCAGCGCTGCTAGGTGTCAGCGCTGCTAGGTGACAGCGTGGATAGGTGTCAGCTTTGATAGGTGTCAGCGCTGCTAGGTGACAGCGTGGATAGGTGTCAGCGCTGCTAGGTGTCAGCGCTGCTAGGTGTCAGCGCTGCTAGGTGACAGCGTGGATAGGTGTCAGCTTTGATAGGTGTCAGCGCTGCTAGGTGACAGCGTGGATAGGTGTCAGCTTTGATAGGTGTCAGCTTTGATAGGTGTCAGCTTTGATAGGTGTCAGCTTTGATAGGTGTCAGCTTTGATAGGTGTCAGCGCTGCTAGGTGTCAGCGCTGCTAGGTGACAGCGTGGATAGGTGTCAGCTTTGATAGGTGTCAGCGCTGCTAGGTGACAGCGCTGCTAGGTGACAGCGTGGATAGGTGTCAGCTTTGATAGGTGTCAGCGCTGCTAGGTGACAGCGTGGATAGGTGTCAGCTTTGATAGGTGTCAGCGCTGCTAGGTGACAGCGTGGATAGGTGTCAGCGCTGCTAGGTGTCAGCGCTGCTAGGTGACAGCGTGGATAGGTGTCAGCTTTGATAGGTGTCAGCGCTGCTAGGTGACAGCGCTGCTAGGTGACAGCGTGGATAGGTGTCAGCTTTGATAGGTGTCAGCGCTGCTAGGTGACAGCGTGGATAGGTGTCAGCTTTGATAGGTGTCAGCGCTGCTAGGTGACAGCGTGGATAGGTGTCAGCGCTGCTAGGTGACAGCGTGGATAGGTGTCAGCTTTGATAGGTGTCAGCGCTGCTAGGTGACAGCGTGGATAGGTGTCAGCTTTGATAGGTGTCAGCGCTGCTAGGTGACAGCGTGGATAGGTGTCAGCTTTGATAGGTGTCAGCGCTGCTAGGTGACAGCGTGGATAGGTGTCAGCTTTGATAGGTGTCAGCTTTGATAGGTGTCAGCTTTGATAGGTGTCAGCTTTGATAGGTGTCAGCTTTGATAGGTGTCAGCTTTGATAGGTGTCAGCGCTGCTAGGTGACAGCGTGGATAGGTGTCAGCTTTGATAGGTGTCAGCGCTGCTAGGTGTCAGCGCTGATAGGTGTCAGCGCTGCTAGGTGACAGCGTGGATAGGTGTCAGCGCTGCTAGGTGACAGCGTGGATAGGTGTCAGCTTTGATAGGTGTCAGCGCTGCTAGGTGACAGCGTGGATAGGTGTCAGCGCTGCTAGGTGACAGCGTGGATAGGTGTCAGCGCTGCTAGGTGTCAGCGCTGATAGGTGTCAGCGCTGCTAGGTGACAGCGTGGATAGGTGTCAGCGCTGCTAGGTGACAGCGTGGATAGGTGACAGCGTGGATAGGTGTCAGCGCTGCTAGGTGTCAGCGCTGCTAGGTGTCAGCGCTGCTAGGTGACAGCGTGGATAGGTGTCAGCGCTGCTAGGTGACAGCGTGGATAGGTGACAGCGTGGATAGGTGTCAGCTTTGATAGGTGTCAGCGCTGCTAGGTGTCAGCGCTGCTAGGTGTCAGCGCTGCTAGGTGACAGCGTGGATAGGTGTCAGCGCTGCTAGGTGACAGCGCTGCTAGGTGACAGCGTGGATAGGTGTCAGCGCTGCTAGGTGTCAGCGCTGCTAGGTGACAGCGTGGATAGGTGTCAGCTTTGATAGGTGTCAGCGCTGCTAGGTGACAGCGCTGCTAGGTGACAGCGTGGATAGGTGTCAGCTTTGATAGGTGTCAGCGCTGCTAGGTGACAGCGTGGATAGGTGTCAGCTTTGATAGGTGTCAGCGCTGCTAGGTGACAGCGTGGATAGGTGTCAGCTTTGATAGGTGTCAGCGCTGCTAGGTGACAGCGTGGATAGGTGTCAGCTTTGATAGGTGTCAGCGCTGCTAGGTGACAGCGCTGCTAGGTGACAGCGTGGATAGGTGTCAGCGCTGCTAGGTGTCAGCGCTGCTAGGTGACAGCGTGGATAGGTGTCAGCGCTGCTAGGTGACAGCGTGGATAGGTGTCAGCGCTGCTAGGTGACAGCGTGGATAGGTGTCAGCGCTGCTAGGTGACAGCGTGGATAGGTGTCAGCTTTGATAGGTGTCAGCGCTGCTAGGTGTCAGCGCTGCTAGGTGACAGCGTGGATAGGTGTCAGCTTTGATAGGTGTCAGCGCTGCTAGGTGTCAGCGCTGCTAGGTGACAGCGTGGATAGGTGTCAGCGCTGCTAGGTGACAGCGTGGATAGGTGTCAGCTTTGATAGGTGTCAGCGCTGCTAGGTGACAGCGTGGATAGGTGTCAGCGCTGCTAGGTGACAGCGTGGATAGGTGTCAGCGCTGCTAGGTGACAGCGTGGATAGGTGTCAGCTTTGATAGGTGTCAGCGCTGCTAGGTGACAGCGTGGATAGGTGTCAGCGCTGCTAGGTGACAGCGTGGATAGGTGTCAGCGCTGCTAGGTGACAGCGTGGATAGGTGTCAGCGCTGCTAGGTGTCAGCTTTGATAGGTGTCAGCGCTGCTAGGTGACAGCGTGGATAGGTGTCAGCGCTGCTAGGTGTCAGCGTGGATAGGTGTCAGCTTTGATAGGTGTCAGCGCTGCTAGGTGACAGCGTGGATAGGTGTCAGCGCTGCTAGGTGACAGCGTGGATAGGTGTCAGCTTTGATAGGTGTCAGCGCTGCTAGGTGACAGCGTGGATAGGTGTCAGCGCTGCTAGGTGTCAGCGTGGATAGGTGTCAGCTTTGATAGGTGTCAGCGCTGCTAGGTGACAGCGTGGATAGGTGTCAGCGCTGCTAGGTGACAGCGTGGATAGGTGTCAGCTTTGATAGGTGTCAGCGCTGCTAGGTGACAGCGTGGATAGGTGTCAGCTTTGATAGGTGTCAGCGCTGCTAGGTGACAGCGTGGATAGGTGTCAGCTTTGATAGGTGTCAGCGCTGCTAGGTGACAGCGTTGATAGGTGTCAGCGCTGCTAGGTGTCAGCGTGGATAGGTGTCAGCTTTGATAGGTGTCAGCGCTGCTAGGTGACAGCGTGGATAGGTGTCAGCGCTGCTAGGTGACAGCGTGGATAGGTGTCAGCTTTGATAGGTGTCAGCGCTGCTAGGTGACAGCGTGGATAGGTGTCAGCTTTGATAGGTGTCAGCGCTGCTAGGTGACAGCGTGGATAGGTGTCAGCTTTGATAGGTGTCAGCGCTGCTAGGTGTCAGCGCTGCTAGGTGACAGCGTGGATAGGTGTCAGCGCTGCTAGGTGACAGCGTGGATAGGTGTCAGCGCTGCTAGGTGACAGCGTGGATAGGTGTCAGCTTTGATAGGTGTCAGCGCTGCTAGGTGACAGCGTGGATAGGTGTCAGCGCTGCTAGGTGTCAGCGCTGCTAGGTGTCAGCGCTGCTAGGTGACAGCGTGGATAGGTGTCAGCTTTGATAGGTGTCAGCGCTGCTAGGTGACAGCGTGGATAGGTGTCAGCTTTGATAGGTGTCAGCTTTGATAGGTGTCAGCTTTGATAGGTGTCAGCTTTGATAGGTGTCAGCTTTGATAGGTGTCAGCGCTGCTAGGTGTCAGCGCTGCTAGGTGACAGCGTGGATAGGTGTCAGCTTTGATAGGTGTCAGCGCTGCTAGGTGACAGCGCTGCTAGGTGACAGCGTGGATAGGTGTCAGCTTTGATAGGTGTCAGCGCTGCTAGGTGACAGCGTGGATAGGTGTCAGCTTTGATAGGTGTCAGCGCTGCTAGGTGACAGCGTGGATAGGTGTCAGCGCTGCTAGGTGTCAGCGCTGCTAGGTGACAGCGTGGATAGGTGTCAGCTTTGATAGGTGTCAGCGCTGCTAGGTGACAGCGCTGCTAGGTGACAGCGTGGATAGGTGTCAGCTTTGATAGGTGTCAGCGCTGCTAGGTGACAGCGTGGATAGGTGTCAGCTTTGATAGGTGTCAGCGCTGCTAGGTGACAGCGTGGATAGGTGTCAGCGCTGCTAGGTGACAGCGTGGATAGGTGTCAGCTTTGATAGGTGTCAGCGCTGCTAGGTGACAGCGTGGATAGGTGTCAGCTTTGATAGGTGTCAGCGCTGCTAGGTGACAGCGTGGATAGGTGTCAGCTTTGATAGGTGTCAGCGCTGCTAGGTGACAGCGTGGATAGGTGTCAGCTTTGATAGGTGTCAGCTTTGATAGGTGTCAGCTTTGATAGGTGTCAGCTTTGATAGGTGTCAGCTTTGATAGGTGTCAGCTTTGATAGGTGTCAGCGCTGCTAGGTGACAGCGTGGATAGGTGTCAGCTTTGATAGGTGTCAGCGCTGCTAGGTGTCAGCGCTGATAGGTGTCAGCGCTGCTAGGTGACAGCGTGGATAGGTGTCAGCGCTGCTAGGTGACAGCGTGGATAGGTGTCAGCTTTGATAGGTGTCAGCGCTGCTAGGTGACAGCGTGGATAGGTGTCAGCGCTGCTAGGTGACAGCGTGGATAGGTGTCAGCGCTGCTAGGTGTCAGCGCTGATAGGTGTCAGCGCTGCTAGGTGACAGCGTGGATAGGTGTCAGCGCTGCTAGGTGACAGCGTGGATAGGTGACAGCGTGGATAGGTGTCAGCGCTGCTAGGTGTCAGCGCTGCTAGGTGTCAGCGCTGCTAGGTGACAGCGTGGATAGGTGTCAGCGCTGCTAGGTGACAGCGTGGATAGGTGACAGCGTGGATAGGTGTCAGCTTTGATAGGTGTCAGCGCTGCTAGGTGTCAGCGCTGCTAGGTGTCAGCGCTGCTAGGTGACAGCGTGGATAGGTGTCAGCGCTGCTAGGTGACAGCGCTGCTAGGTGACAGCGTGGATAGGTGTCAGCGCTGCTAGGTGTCAGCGCTGCTAGGTGACAGCGTGGATAGGTGTCAGCTTTGATAGGTGTCAGCGCTGCTAGGTGACAGCGCTGCTAGGTGACAGCGTGGATAGGTGTCAGCTTTGATAGGTGTCAGCGCTGCTAGGTGACAGCGTGGATAGGTGTCAGCTTTGATAGGTGTCAGCGCTGCTAGGTGACAGCGTGGATAGGTGTCAGCTTTGATAGGTGTCAGCGCTGCTAGGTGACAGCGTGGATAGGTGTCAGCTTTGATAGGTGTCAGCGCTGCTAGGTGACAGCGCTGCTAGGTGACAGCGTGGATAGGTGTCAGCGCTGCTAGGTGTCAGCGCTGCTAGGTGACAGCGTGGATAGGTGTCAGCGCTGCTAGGTGACAGCGTGGATAGGTGTCAGCGCTGCTAGGTGACAGCGTGGATAGGTGTCAGCGCTGCTAGGTGACAGCGTGGATAGGTGTCAGCTTTGATAGGTGTCAGCGCTGCTAGGTGTCAGCGCTGCTAGGTGACAGCGTGGATAGGTGTCAGCTTTGATAGGTGTCAGCGCTGCTAGGTGTCAGCGCTGCTAGGTGACAGCGTGGATAGGTGTCAGCGCTGCTAGGTGACAGCGTGGATAGGTGTCAGCTTTGATAGGTGTCAGCGCTGCTAGGTGACAGCGTGGATAGGTGTCAGCGCTGCTAGGTGACAGCGTGGATAGGTGTCAGCGCTGCTAGGTGACAGCGTGGATAGGTGTCAGCTTTGATAGGTGTCAGCGCTGCTAGGTGACAGCGTGGATAGGTGTCAGCGCTGCTAGGTGACAGCGTGGATAGGTGTCAGCGCTGCTAGGTGACAGCGTGGATAGGTGTCAGCGCTGCTAGGTGTCAGCTTTGATAGGTGTCAGCGCTGCTAGGTGACAGCGTGGATAGGTGTCAGCGCTGCTAGGTGTCAGCGTGGATAGGTGTCAGCTTTGATAGGTGTCAGCGCTGCTAGGTGACAGCGTGGATAGGTGTCAGCGCTGCTAGGTGACAGCGTGGATAGGTGTCAGCTTTGATAGGTGTCAGCGCTGCTAGGTGACAGCGTGGATAGGTGTCAGCGCTGCTAGGTGTCAGCGTGGATAGGTGTCAGCTTTGATAGGTGTCAGCGCTGCTAGGTGACAGCGTGGATAGGTGTCAGCGCTGCTAGGTGACAGCGTGGATAGGTGTCAGCTTTGATAGGTGTCAGCGCTGCTAGGTGACAGCGTGGATAGGTGTCAGCTTTGATAGGTGTCAGCGCTGCTAGGTGACAGCGTGGATAGGTGTCAGCTTTGATAGGTGTCAGCGCTGCTAGGTGACAGCGTGGATAGGTGTCAGCGCTGCTAGGTGTCAGCGTGGATAGGTGTCAGCTTTGATAGGTGTCAGCGCTGCTAGGTGACAGCGTGGATAGGTGTCAGCGCTGCTAGGTGACAGCGTGGATAGGTGTCAGCTTTGATAGGTGTCAGCGCTGCTAGGTGACAGCGTGGATAGGTGTCAGCGATGATAGGTGTCAGCGCTGCTAGGTGACAGCGTGGATAGGTGTCAGCTTTGATAGGTGTCAGCGCTGCTAGGTGTCAGCGCTGCTAGGTGACAGCGTGGATAGGTGTCAGCGCTGCTAGGTGACAGCGTGGATAGGTGTCAGCGCTGCTAGGTGACAGCGTGGATAGGTGTCAGCTTTGATAGGTGTCAGCGCTGCTAGGTGACAGCGTGGATAGGTGTCAGCGCTGCTAGGTGACAGCGTGGATAGGTGTCAGCGCTGCTAGGTGACAGCGTGGATAGGTGTCAGCGCTGCTAGGTGTCAGCTTTGATAGGTGTCAGCGCTGCTAGGTGACAGCGTGGATAGGTGTCAGCGCTGCTAGGTGTCAGCGTGGATAGGTGTCAGCTTTGATAGGTGTCAGCGCTGCTAGGTGACAGCGTGGATAGGTGTCAGCGCTGCTAGGTGACAGCGTGGATAGGTGTCAGCTTTGATAGGTGTCAGCGCTGCTAGGTGACAGCGTGGATAGGTGTCAGCGCTGCTAGGTGTCAGCGTGGATAGGTGTCAGCTTTGATAGGTGTCAGCGCTGCTAGGTGACAGCGTGGATAGGTGTCAGCGCTGCTAGGTGACAGCGTGGATAGGTGTCAGCTTTGATAGGTGTCAGCGCTGCTAGGTGACAGCGTGGATAGGTGTCAGCTTTGATAGGTGTCAGCGCTGCTAGGTGACAGCGTGGATAGGTGTCAGCTTTGATAGGTGTCAGCTTTGATAGGTGTCAGCGCTGCTAGGTGTCAGCGCTGCTAGGTGACAGCGTGGATAGGTGTCAGCTTTGATAGGTGTCAGCGCTGCTAGGTGTCAGCGTGGATAGGTGTCAGCTTTGATAGGTGTCAGCGCTGCTAGGTGTCAGCGCTGCTAGGTGACAGCGTGGATAGGTGTCAGCTTTGATAGGTGTCAGCGCTGCTAGGTGACAGCGTGGATAGGTGTCAGCTTTGATAGGTGTCAGCGCTGCTAGGTGTCAGCTTTGATAGGTGTCAGCGCTGCTAGGTGACAGCGTGGATAGGTGTCAGCTTTGATAGGTGTCAGCGCTGCTAGGTGTCAGCGCTGCTAGGTGACAGCGTGGATAGGTGTCAGCTTTGATAGGTGTCAGCGCTGCTAGGTGACAGCGCTGCTAGGTGACAGCGTGGATAGGTGTCAGCTTTGATAGGTGTCAGCGCTGCTAGGTGTCAGCGCTGCTAGGTGACAGCGTGGATAGGTGTCAGCGCTGCTAGGTGTCAGCGTGGATAGGTGTCAGCTTTGATAGGTGTCAGCGCTGCTAGGTGACAGCGCTGCTAGGTGACAGCGTGGATAGGTGTCAGCGCTGCTAGGTGACAGCGTGGATAGGTGTCAGCGCTGCTAGGTGTCAGCGTGGATAGGTGTCAGCTTTGATAGGTGTCAGCGCTGCTAGGTGACAGCGTGGATAGGTGTCAGCTTTGATAGGTGTCAGCGCTGCTAGGTGTCAGCGTGGATAGGTGTCAGCGCTGCTAGGTGTCAGCGCTGCTAGGTGACAGCGTGGATAGGTGTCAGCGCTGCTAGGTGACAGCGTGGATAGGTGTCAGCTTTGATAGGTGTCAGCGCTGCTAGGTGACAGCGTGGATAGGTGTCAGCTTTGATAGGTGTCAGCGCTGCTAGGTGTCAGCGCTGCTAGGTGTCAGCTTTGATAGGTGTCAGCGCTGCTAGGTGACAGCGTGGATAGGTGTCAGCTTTGATAGGTGTCAGCGCTGCTAGGTGACAGCGTGGATAGGTGTCAGCTTTGATAGGTGTCAGCGCTGCTAGGTGACAGCGTGGATAGGTGTCAGCTTTGATAGGTGTCAGCGCTGCTAGGTGACAGCGTGGATAGGTGTCAGCTTTGATAGGTGTCAGCGCTGCTAGGTGACAGCGTGGATAGGTGTCAGCGCTGCTAGGTGACAGCGCTGCTAGGTGACAGCGTGGATAGGTGTCAGCTTTGATAGGTGTCAGCGCTGCTAGGTGACAGCGCTGCTAGGTGACAGCGTGGATAGGTGTCAGCGCTGCTAGGTGACAGCGTGGATAGGTGTCAGCGCTGCTAGGTGTCAGCGTGGATAGGTGTCAGCTTTGATAGGTGTCAGCGCTGCTAGGTGACAGCGTGGATAGGTGTCAGCTTTGATAGGTGTCAGCGCTGCTAGGTGTCAGCGTGGATAGGTGTCAGCGCTGCTAGGTGTCAGCGCTGCTAGGTGACAGCGTGGATAGGTGTCAGCGCTGCTAGGTGACAGCGTGGATAGGTGTCAGCTTTGATAGGTGTCAGCGCTGCTAGGTGACAGCGTGGATAGGTGTCAGCTTTGATAGGTGTCAGCGCTGCTAGGTGTCAGCGCTGCTAGGTGTCAGCTTTGACAGGTGTCAGCGCTGCTAGGTGACAGCGTGGATAGGTGTCAGCTTTGATAGGTGTCAGCGCTGCTAGGTGACAGCGTGGATAGGTGTCAGCTTTGATAGGTGTCAGCGCTGCTAGGTGACAGCGTGGATAGGTGTCAGCTTTGATAGGTGTCAGCGCTGCTAGGTGACAGCGTGGATAGGTGTCAGCTTTGATAGGTGTCAGCGCTGCTAGGTGACAGCGTGGATAGGTGTCAGCGCTGCTAGGTGACAGCGCTGCTAGGTGACAGCGTGGATAGGTGTCAGCTTTGATAGGTGTCAGCGCTGCTAGGTGTCAGCGCTGCTAGGTGACAGCGTGGATAGGTGTCAGCGCTGCTAGGTGTCAGCGTGGATAGGTGTCAGCTTTGATAGGTGTCAGCGCTGCTAGGTGTCAGCGTGGATAGGTGTCAGCTTTGATAGGTGTCAGCGCTGCTAGGTGTCAGCGTGGATAGGTGTCAGCTTTGATAGGTGTCAGCGCTGCTAGGTGTCAGCGCTGCTAGGTGACAGCGTGGATAGGTGTCAGCTTTGATAGGTGTCAGCGCTGCTAGGTGTCAGCGTGGATAGGTGTCAGCTTTGATAGGTGTCAGCGCTGCTAGGTGTCAGCGCTGCTAGGTGACAGCGTGGATAGGTGTCAGCTTTGATAGGTGTCAGCGCTGCTAGGTGACAGCGTGGATAGGTGTCAGCTTTGATAGGTGTCAGCGCTGCTAGGTGTCAGCTTTGATAGGTGTCAGCGCTGCTAGGTGACAGCGTGGATAGGTGTCAGCTTTGATAGGTGTCAGCGCTGCTAGGTGTCAGCGCTGCTAGGTGACAGCGTGGATAGGTGTCAGCTTTGATAGGTGTCAGCGCTGCTAGGTGACAGCGCTGCTAGGTGACAGCGTGGATAGGTGTCAGCGCTGCTAGGTGTCAGCGCTGCTAGGTGACAGCGTGGATAGGTGTCAGCGCTGCTAGGTGACAGCGCTGCTAGGTGTCAGCTTTGATAGGTGTCAGCGCTGCTAGGTGACAGCGTGGATAGGTGTCAGCTTTGATAGGTGTCAGCGCTGCTAGGTGACAGCGCTGCTAGGTGACAGCGCTGCTAGGTGACAGCGTGGATAGGTGTCAGCGCTGCTAGGTGACAGCGCTGCTAGGTGACAGCGTGGATAGGTGTCAGCGCTGCTAGGTGACAGCGCTGCTAGGTGACAGCGTGGATAGGTGTCAGCGCTGCTAGGTGTCAGCGCTGCTAGGTGACAGCGTGGATAGGTGTCAGCGCTGCTAGGTGACAGCGCTGCTAGGTGACAGCGTGGATAGGTGTCAGCTTTGATAGGTGACAGCGCTGCTAGGTGACAGCGTGGATAGGTGTCAGCGCTGCTAGGTGTCAGCGTGGATAGGTGTCAGCTTTGATAGGTGTCAGCGCTGCTAGGTGTCAGCGTGGATAGGTGTCAGCTTTGATAGGTGTCAGCGCTGCTAGGTGTCAGCGTGGATAGGTGTCAGCTTTGATAGGTGTCAGCGCTGCTAGGTGTCAGCGCTGCTAGGTGACAGCGTGGATAGGTGTCAGCTTTGATAGGTGTCAGCGCTGCTAGGTGTCAGCGTGGATAGGTGTCAGCTTTGATAGGTGTCAGCGCTGCTAGGTGACAGCGCTGCTAGGTGACAGCGTGGATAGGTGTCAGCGCTGCTAGGTGACAGCGCTGCTAGGTGACAGCGTGGATAGGTGTCAGCGCTGCTAGGTGTCAGCGCTGCTAGGTGTCAGCTTTGATAGGTGTCAGCGCTGCTAGGTGACAGCGTGGATAGGTGTCAGCTTTGATAGGTGTCAGCGCTGCTAGGTGTCAGCGCTGCTAGGTGACAGCGCTGCTAGGTGACAGCGTGGATAGGTGTCAGCGCTGCTAGGTGACAGCGCTGCTAGGTGACAGCGTGGATAGGTGTCAGCGCTGCTAGGTGACAGCGCTGCTAGGTGACAGCGTGGATAGGTGTCAGCGCTGCTAGGTGACAGCGTGGATAGGTGTCAGCGCTGCTAGGTGACAGCGCTGCTAGGTGACAGCGTGGATAGGTGTCAGCTTTGATAGGTGTCAGCGCTGCTAGGTGACAGCGCTGCTAGGTGACAGCGTGGATAGGTGTCAGCGCTGCTAGGTGTCAGCGCTGCTAGGTGTCAGCGCTGCTAGGTGACAGCGCTGCTAGGTGACAGCGCTGCTAGGTGACAGCGTGGATAGGTGTCAGCGCTGCTAGGTGACAGCGCTGCTAGGTGACAGCGTGGATAGGTGTCAGCGCTGCTAGGTGACAGCGCTGCTAGGTGACAGCGTGGATAGGTGTCAGCGCTGCTAGGTGACAGCGCTGCTAGGTGACAGCGTGGATAGGTGTCAGCTTTGATAGGTGTCAGCGCTGCTAGGTGACAGCGTGGATAGGTGTCAGCGCTGCTAGGTGACAGCGTGGATAGGTGTCGGCTTTGATAGGTGTCAGCTTTGATAGGTGTCAGCGCTGCTAGGTGACAGCGTGGATAGGTGTCAGCGCTGCTAGGTGTCAGCGCTGCTAGGTGTCAGCGCTGCTAGGTGTCAGCGCTGCTAGGTGTCAGCGCTGCTAGGTGACAGCGTGGATAGGTGTCAGCGCTGCTAGGTGACAGCGTGGATAGGTGACAGCGTGGATAGGTGTCAGCTTTGATAGGTGTCAGCGCTGCTAGGTGACAGCGTGGATAGGTGTCAGCTTTGATAGGTGTCAGCGCTGCTAGGTGACAGCGCTGCTAGGTGACAGCGCTGCTAGGTGACAGCGTGGATAGGTGTCAGCTTTGATAGGTGTCAGCTTTGATAGGTGACAGCGTGGATAGGTGTCAGCTTTGATAGGTGTCAGCGCTGCTAGGTGACAGCGTGGATAGGTGTCAGCTTTGATAGGTGTCAGCGCTGCTAGGTGTCAGCGCTGCTAGGTGACAGCGTGGATAGGTGTCAGCGCTGCTAGGTGACAGCGTGGATAGGTGTCAGCTTTGATAGGTGTCAGCGCTGCTAGGTGACAGCGTGGATAGGTGTCAGCTTTGATAGGTGTCAGCGCTGCTAGGTGACAGCGCTGCTAGGTGACAGCGTGGATAGGTGTCAGCGCTGCTAGGTGACAGCGTGGATAGGTGACAGCGCTGCTAGGTGACAGCGCTGCTAGGTGACAGCGCTGCTAGGTGTCAGCGCTGCTAGGTGTCAGCCTGGCTAGGTGACAGCGCTGCTAGGTGACAGCGTTTATAGCTGTCAACCTGGCTAGATGGTACGGACCGGTTCACGAAGTTTCCCAGGTTGTTGAGCAGCTCGCAGTTGACCTTGGTGGCGAGGTCGAGCCAGCCGAAGCTGGAGTCCTGCTGCTCGGGTCGCACGAAGAGCAAGTAGAACCGCCAGACATCGGCCTCAATGCCTGTGTCCCGCGCGTCGTTGCCAAACACTCCCACCCCTCGACTCTTCGAGAACTTGCCCTCTTCGTAGTTCAAGTACTCTGCAAGCAAACACCCTATTATTACTGACTGTACTTTGCTAGATAACTGGCAAGGTAGTAGGTAGAGTGAGGTTAGGAAGGCAGCTCACCGGTGGCCATGATGTGGGTGACCACGGTGTGTCCCTGGTCGGCTCCCAGCAGCGTCGACGGAAACATCACGCTGTGAAACGGCACGTTGTCCTTGGCCATGAACTGGTAGAGAGACACTTGGCCGGCTTCCTTGGGCTGCCACCACAGCCTCCATTGGTCGGTGTAGCAAGCCGTCATGCTGATGTAGCCGATGGGAGCGTCGAACCACACGTAGAACACCTGCCAGCGAAGACATCGGTCAAGCTCTTCACGTCACGCTGCACACTTGCCTACTCTTCGAAATCAAACAAACTAGGTAATATTGATTCAAGTCGTTGAGAAATGAAAACATGAGACTGCTGGCTGTGATGTTCTCCACTATCTCCAAACAAACTTGGTAGGCATGAAATCAGTTGATTGTTGTGGAAACACTAACCTCTCTGTACGCTTGGTCTTTTAGAATAAAGATCAAGAATCAAATTTCAGAACTTGTTTATTGGAAATGAGGATTCACTAAGATTCAAGTAAGATCCAAGCATTGTTTCATCGGACAGAGACGCCGATGGAGGTGTTAATTCTTCGATGCAAGCCTGGTGCGAAGCGTTGCGTGACGTTACCTTGTCTGCGTATTCGGGCAGCGGCACGGGGATGCCCCACTTGAGGTCGCGCGTGATGCAGCGCGGCTTGAGCCCGTCCTTGAGCCAGGCACGCGCAATGACACGAGCGTTGTGCGACCAGCCGTCGGCCACCGAGTCCAGCCACGCCTTCAGCCGCGGCTCCACCTGCAAGCAAGCACCGCTGGTCACAACTCACAACACGACACCAGCTCCTATGTCCTACAGCCTGCCGAGATGCGTAACAGTGAGAGCGTACCTTGGGCAGGTCCTACGTCCTACAGCCTGCCGAGATGCTTGATGTTGAGAAAGTGAGAGCGTACCTTGGGCAGGTCCTAGTCCTACAGCCTGCCGAAATGCTTGATGTTGAGAAAGTGAGAGCGTACCTTTGGCAGGTCGAGGAAGAACTGTTCCGAGAGCCTGACGACGGGCCGGGCAGAGCAGGCCTTGCAGCGCGGGGAGACGAGCTCCACGGCGTTCATCAACGCGCCGCACCCGTCGCACTGGTCGCCCCGCGCGTCCGCAAAGCCGCAACGAGGACACTCTCCCTCGACGAACCTGTCCGCCAGGAACCTGACCACGAAACAAGCGTCAAGACACTGCGTTAAAACCAGAGCCAGGAGTTATACGTTTTTCGGTGTGACTCACCGGTCGCAAGGTTGGCACAGCAGCTGTTCCATCGACTCGGTGTGCACCAGCTGCTTGTCCCGCAGCCGCAGAAACAGCTGCTGGCAGATCTGCGCCTGCTGCACGGTGGTCGTCCGACCGAAGTGGTCGAACTCGATGTTGAACCAGCGGTAGATGTCGGCGTGGATCGCGTGGTACTTGTCACAGATCTGCTGCGGGCTCAGCCCTGGCCACCGCAAACAACTAACATTAGCTTAACAAAATATCCATTCCAAATGATATCCATACCGGGGGTCAAGATGGATTAAGATCAGAATACCCTACAAGCTTCCTTTAACCCAAGACACATAGCGTTCTGAATTCATGCAAAGGATCAAAATTAGCAATGTTACCCACGGTCTATTTGATAGAATAGTTATCCTGGAGGGTATGGAGTAAAATTTGTTATCAATTTCACTCACTTGACACAAGTTTCTTCATGTTGAAATACTTCCTGAGCTATTCTGAGCTGTTTAATCCTTGGGGTGTTAAAAAAGAAGACTCACTAGGTATCTTAAGTAGTGCTCTAAGCTCCATGCTACTCAAGGCGTGCAGCTTTGTACCCAGGACGCATGCAGCCAATTCCATCGTATCGCCATCGCGTCACGTCGCGTCACGTCGCGTCACGTCGCGTCACGTCGCGTCACGTCGCGTCACGTCGCGTCACGTCGCGTCACGTCGCGTCACGTCGCGTCACGTCGCGTCACGTCGCGTCACGTCGCGTCACGTCGCGTCACGTCGCGTCACGTCGCGTCACGTCGCGTCACGTCGCGTCACGTCGCGTCACGTCGCGTCACGTCGCGTCACGTCGCGTCACGTCGCGTCACGTCCAATGGATCGAGACTCACCCTCCTCCAAGGCCTTGGTCTCGGTGGCGGTGCCGTACTCGTCCGTGCCGCAGACGTAGAGAGTGTTGTAGCCGCGCAGACGGCAGAAGCGAGCAAACACGTCGGCAGAGAGCACGCAGCCGATGATGTTGCCCAGGTGCGGCACGTTGTTCACGTAGGGCAGGGCAGACGTGATCAGCACGTTGCGTTCCCCGCGCACTGGCAGCCTGCGCGCCGGAAACAACAAGCACTATGTTGGCACTATGTTGGCACTATGTTGGCACTATGTTGGCACTATGTTGGCACTATGTTGGCACATGCAAACACCACACATAGGTACTTCTGATGCACAATGCACGTAAAACAAGTAAGTGGCAAGCCTTGTAGGTTAGGTCGAGCAGAACGAAGGAACCCAATCGATGAGTGAATGAGGCAACGCGTGTGAGACGTTTCGAGGTGACTTACACGGGTTTGGCGACGGGCTTGGCGGGTTTTGAAGGCGCGCCGCGTTGCCAGACTTCCCGCGCCGCCGCCAACTCGGCGTCCGTCACCGCCAACTCCTTGACCGGCGATCCCGGCGTCTGCTAACACCAAACATCCATCTTGATAACAACTATTCGGTACTCCACCAGGAACTACGTCAAAGTCTTACATCTTCGTACTGCAACCAGTTCCCATTAGAGTACCAATAATACACATGTCAAGAGAAAGTTGATTAAGAGAGCTCACCGCGTTGTTTTCCAGGGAAGGTTTGGACACCATGTCAGGTGCAGGGCTCCAGGACAAGTTACTCAGAGACCTGGAAGCAAACACAACTATCAAGTCTCAGACAAGATCACGATTCATGACAAGCTTTCAGAACTGAACTGTTTAACTGCCCGTACCTATTTAATGCTGACTTGCAAACTTGGGTTAGACCGTTAATAAAGCAGGCAGGATAGCTTTGCGAAACGTCGGGAAAAGTTTGCGTTTTGGACGTAGCATTCAATACCAAGTTAAATGACTTTTCTGAAGACTTACGTGCTAAGACCGTGTCGTACTTTGTGATTGAGAAAGTTATGACAAAAGCTTCACAGATGTAACACGCCAACGCAAGTCCTGTTAACTTCAGCAGTAGGTACCAAGTTTTCAGTGAGATCCGGGACCTACCAGAGTCCGGGGCGTGGCAGGACGCGAGCCAGGCAGGGAGCAACGCGGGGATCTCGGCCGAACCGGGCAAACCACTCGGTGAGCTTGGGAGGCAGCGTTGTGCCCGGTTCACTCACAACCGGGTACAGGCAGCTCCACAAGCACACGTCTGCTGCACTTGCAGTGGCCTGCGATCAACCCAACAACATACACTTACAAATTACAAATGAATGCAGAAAATCATGAAAGATGTGGAGGGTGGCAAGAGTTACATGAGAAAATCAACAAAAGAAGGTCTACTGAAGAAATGAACAGAGAGCGGGTCAATCAGCAGATGTGGGGTGGTTATCATTTATAAGAAGAACGGCAACAGATTGTAACATGCTGAAAGACGGAATTATAATTGCGGGAATGAAATTAAAGGCAAAGGAATTTAGAAACCTTACCTCTGCATCAAAAGATACAATTGCAAGGGATAAATACATAAACTCGTAACACTTATAACCCCCATGAGGTGAGAGGCTAAGCTTTGCTCACCCCGGTGAGGAAAGGCGATTGCGTGAGCGCTTCCTCTGCTTTTCCCAGCAGTTCTACGAGCCGACGCTGGACAACGGCTAGCTTGCCGGCCGCCTGGGCCACCAGCGGTGCAATCTGCGTCGCTTCGAGCTGAAGCCAGCCATCCACGGCGCCGGCCGCAGCACCGGGAGGAAGCAACAGACGCACGGCGGCGTTGGCCGAGAAGACTTTACCACCGGCTGGCAGCTGAAGTACAGGCAAACGTCGAGGCACTTGGAACCTTGCATCTGCGCAGCAGCGAAACAGATAAAGCACGATTAGTCGATATTTGAGCTTTAATTCCAGTAGAATCTGCTGCTGTTTGACAGAAACTTACCATCCGCAGACACAATTTCCAGTGTAACTTCCTTTCCTGCAATATCAGCTGCAATCAACACTTTCAAAGCAGCAGGATTATGCTCGTTGCTGTACAACTTCATGGTTGCAGCTTTCATGGCAGAAGACTGAGCGAGGATGTGCGCTGTTCGACAGAGATGGCTTTACTGATCAGTCAGAACAAGGAATATCTTGAAGGAAAACTGCACATTGGTCCACGTAACCTGCAAAGCTGACACTTGCTAATTTTACAAGCCCCAACACTGAGGTGTGAACTTGCCCGCAACGCAGACTCAAATAATGCCAACGGTGTGAAGCTGGCACGGCTGCTCACTCACCTTCACGCTGTCAGCTGCAAATAAGAGGTTAGGAACGCGAGTACGCAATCTCTTTGTTGCACAATACAGTCTCCTAAACGAATACTTCGACAAGATAACTTCATTGGAGGTAAATATAAAGTGTATAATTAGTATGAAGTGCCACTATGAAATATTGGGTGTACCGTTGGACGTGGAATACGAAGAACTAAAGAAATCGTACCGCAAACTTGCTCTGAAGTGGCACCCCGACAAGAATCCAAACAACCAAGCGCAAGCCAAAGATCAGTTTCAACTAATTCAGCAGGCATACGATATCCTGAGCGACCCACAGGAGCGTTCTTGGTACGATCGGCACCGAGACGCGATCTTACGCGGAGGCCTCGGTGGCGACTACAAAGACACTAGTCTAGACGTCTTCCCGTATTTCACTACTACATGCTTCAAGGGATTCACCGACGAACCCCAGGGTTTCTACTCGGTCTATCGCGAAGTGTTTAATAAGATAGCAGTGGAGGATCTGGAATTTTCCGACGACCCTGAGATGCAGGTGCCTGGCTTTGGAGCGATGGAAAGTGATTATGAGACGGTGGTGCATTCTTTCTACGCGCACTGGTCCGCGTATCTGACCAAGAAGACGTACTCGTGGCTGGAACCTTACGACGCACGCGACACGCCCAACCGAAGAGTCCTGCGGCTGGTGGAGAAGGAAAACAAGAAGGTTGGTACCGACCGCATCGACTTTCACTTCTCTCAATCTCTGTCATTCAACCTACCTTTGTGCCCACTTGCACAAATAATTTTAACATTTGCTTTGAAGCCAGCAGTCCACTGCTGAATCTTTTGCCTGCTAATTTCCCAATTAACCAGAATTTGGCTCAATAAATCATTGGTGAAAATCCCTTGTTGACATTTTAATAAGCAGAAGGAAAGCATAGCTACTTGACTTACCAATTAGATGAGATTAGATGAGAACTTTGTTTTCATGTTTTGATGGTTCACCAGCCATTTGAGAATCCATTGGTGTTGTATTGTAGAATCCAGCAGACCCTGGAAAATTAAAAACAAGCATCTCTGTATTTGTAACTGAAATAACGCAAGAGCACGAACTCAGAGCGATCCCGGCCGGTTCCAGATCCGCGAGAAGGCGCGCCGGGAACGCAACGAAGCGGTGCGCAGCCTGGTAGCGTTTGTGCGCAAGCGGGACCGCCGGGTGCAGGCGTGGGCGCGGGAACTGGAGCGCCGGGCGGCGGAGAACGCGCAGCGCGTGCAGCGGCGCCGGGAGCAGGCCGTGCGCGAGCGTCGTGCGCAGCCCACCGCCGAGCCGTCGTGGGCGCAGTTCGCCAGCGTGGAGCAGCAACTAGCCGCCATCGAGCGCGAGCACGCTCTCGGCGACCCCGGCTCCGACCGCGAAGACGACGCCGCCATCGACCAGGCCTTCTACTGCGTCGCCTGCAACAAGCTCTTCAAGACCGGCAAGGCCTTCGCCAACCACGAGCAGTCCAGGAGGCACAAGGAGGGCGTCGTCGCGTTGCGTGCCTCCTTGATCGCACAGGACGGCGATCCGGGCCAAGACCTTGACGCCGACCTGGACGCCGACCTGGATGACCTTGACGACGACCTTGACGACGACCTTGACGACGAAGAACCCAGCGAAGGCGAGTCGTTGGAAGAGGGCGTGGCCAACGGGGAGGGGGAGGGGGAGGAACCCACGGAGGACGAGGGGAGGTCCAAACGGGCGTCGCCGGCGCCGGCGGAAACCAGCGTTGCCGGCGCCGACACCGACGTTGCCGGCGCCGACACCGACGCTGGCGACGCCGTTGCCGACGCTGGCGACGCCGACGCCGACGCTGGCGACGCCGACGCCGACGCCGACGCCGACGCCGACGCCCGGCGCAAGCAGCGGATGCCGCCGTCGCGCGGGGACTCCTCCTCGGAAGGGGAGGGGGAGACGCCGGCGCCGCGCAAGCTGAAGGGCAAGAAAGCGAAGGACGCCAGGAAGCTTGCGCGTGCGCAGACCGGCGTCGCCATGACGACGACGCCGGGCCAGGGCGTAGCGACGCCTCCGTGCGACGTGACGCCACCTGTGGCCGGCGCCGCGACGGAGAGGGTGTCACGTGGGCAGGAGCCGACTAATGGCAAGCCGCGGCCTAACAACATGGACGAGGCGCCTGCGCGGCGCGGAGGACGTTCCAAGAAGGACCTGCCGTTCGCGTGCGTCGCGTGCGCGCGCAGCTTCCCCTCGAAGAACAAGCTGTTCGAGCATCTCAAGGCCACGGGGCACGCGGTTGCCCTGGGCGACGCCCCCGCCCCCGCGGAGAGGAGGGGTGGGCGACGGAACCGAGACAACTAGCCAATGGGGAGGCTGCTATGCGGCGAAGCAGTGTCTCTCTCTCTTGCTATCGGCGACCTTGGTGATGTAGGCCAAGCCAGATAGCCCCAGTGGTTTGAACTTTAGATCCCTGACGGTCAGTTTGGCAGGCGTTGACTGTTGTTTGTCAAGAAAACGCGAGAGGTCCAGCATCCTCACGGCGTTAAAGCTGTGTTGTTGGTGTTTTGTGTTGGTCTGTGATAGCTGGTAGGTTCTAGGAAGTGTCTCAATCAGTGCGAATAGCGCCATGGCTTCAACATTGACTGCATTGCTGTGTTAGACGGGAGTTTGTTCGTTTTGTTTGCACGATCATTTAGGTAGCTATCAACCACCTGTCGTGGAGTTACCTACGACAGAGTGTTGAGTGGATGAACTCGCTGCGAATCCTGTTCGTGGTCTTCTCTGTGTGTGGTTAGCTAGACTTGTCCGACAAGGAACTCACCTCATTTCCTCGCATCAGACGATCACTGTTGTTAGTCACGGAAATAAATGCGAAACATGAGCAAGCCATCGACTTTGTTGTGTGATGCGTGCGATTCTCCTCAAATCCCCGATTCAAATCCCATCCCTTGCTCGGTGTCCAGCCAAGATTCACCACGCAGACAGAGGGTGGCATAATCACGCTTGCAATGCTAGACGTGGGCTGCTGCTTTACTTGGCAAAGAACAGTGGAACTTCAGACAGGGAAATTATGTAGTGACTGCTTTACGTGAGATTGATGGATTACTAATTCAACTTATCACACTGAGTTATGATGACGAAATCCTAATCCTCCGGTTTGATTTAGTTCCATCGAGCTGGAACGTAACTCTGGCAATTGTTCCTTCCTAATACGCCGTGTTTATTTCTTGCAGGGAAACAACAGCGGCACTAATTTGTGCTGGCAAAGTTGTTCCGAATCATCGCAATGGACAAACGACAGTAAGCCTCCTGACGTTATTCCTGCATTCAGAGTTGCCACGTACAACTAATCGAATCTTCGTGGAGAATTCGTTAATTTACAAACGAAATATTCACTCATCGAGCAATGTTTGTTTTAAAATATTCTACAGTTATAAAACTGTGATATTGGATGCTCTTCCTCTGTGTTTTACCTAGGATTGACCCTGGATCACTGTTAGGAGGGTTACGGTAGAAGTCAGGGAAACAGCAGTAAAGGCCCATTCGCAACCAAGTTAGCAGCAGGCGATCACCTAAACGTAAACTCGATGAATATTGCACAGCCAAAACAAGTGACCTAGCCGTAATAAATACGCCAATCAGATTGTCTCTGAGCCAGCGCCATATTTCCATCTTGTTTCCATCGCTAAATACCTGAAAAGTAGACGATGAGCCGATCGTTGATCGTTGGAAGCCTCCAGAGAAAATATTAGTTTAGGCTAATCTGACAGCTGACTTGAAACAAAAATCCACCGCCACTTGAATCAACTAACCATCGAAATCCAGCAGGCTGCAGAGAGAATGAATCTTGTCTCATTTTTTCTCCCTCACGTCAAACGTAAATCCTTGGCTCTATCAAAAATTTCGACTATACGGTGCGTAAAGCTTCAGTTATTAAACTGTTTTGAACGCTCTAACTTGCATGTGTACAAAATATTATACGTTTACGTCTAAGTTCACGGCATAAGTTGGTTGTGAATGGGCCCCAACAGCGAATCTGCTCCAGTTCTCGTGTGGATTACCTCGATAACTCGGAGTGGCGTTAGAAGAGAGTGAGCTGCACTCGGTCAATTTATCCCGCTGGTAACTCTGCGAGGTTGGCGAGCCTGTCTTTGATTGCGGTCACGTTGGCAGGATCTACCCTTCGGCGGAACGCAACAAGTCTCCCATCCTGGAGACGCTCAAGTCGCTGCTGCCTAGATACCTTCCTCGCGCCGAGCCGGACACTCCTCTGCATTGTCTCGAAGTAGGTGCACCTGTTGCTGTGTTCCCCGTCGGAAACACTGCCAGCAGTGGTCAGAGACACAATCAAAAGTTACTAACTCAATTAACTACATCGTTTTTGAGTTATCTTGGAAAATATTCAATTAATCTTAGAAACTAGACAATTTGATAGCTGTCTTATTTTTTCTTGATTCAATAAATTGCAATGGCCTCTTGATCTTTCAAAGAAGATATTATCTGTAAGTGTTGCCTAAATATCTCACCAGGCTGTAGAATGCAGGGAACCCTCGGTGAAAGGGCGAACCTGGCGGCCAACAGCTAGAAGCTATCTTCTGAAAAGATAGGCAGGTACCCTTTTTTAACTCAACTCTCAGTTGACACTTTTTAGTTGAGCAATGGTGGAAACCCAAAAAATTCACATTTTCTAGGATCATACGCACCTTAAGTTGAACCTAGATGGCTGTGGTGGTTTAATGTGTAACCAATCCGCATAGACGGCGCTCGTACGTTTGTGTCGTCAACTCAACAATGTTATTTGTACAGAGTTTAGCACGCTGCATCCTGCAGCCAGCAGTGTCCTGTGAGCTGCCTGACTTAACGCTGCTGCGTGCGTTGCAGGTAGCGTCGGGCACGGGGCAACACGTGGCCCACTTTGCGCCGCACTTCCCGCACGTGACGTTCCAGCCCAGCGAGACCGAGGCGGCCATGTTGGACAGCATCGCCGCGCACGCGCACGGCATCCCCAACGTGCGGCCGCCCGTCCAGATCGACATCCGCCTCCCGCCGAGGTAACCATGCCAACAAGCAGCTCGCCGAGCCGGACAAACCCTCAAAACACTGACCTGAGTTAATATCGACTATTTTTATGTCAAGCCTGTTTTAAGCTAGATAGGAGACAACGAGTCATAATTGTAGATATTACATGGTTTCTATCACACAACCCCACCAAGAATATCGTGGGATGGACTTTGCTAACACAGATGCTGGGTGTGTTCTGCTGCAGCGGCTGGCGAGGCTGCAGCTGGCTGGCACCGCGTTCGCTGCACTTGTTGCTCAACGTCAACATGGTGCACATCTCGCCGCCAGAATGCGCTGAGGGCTTGTTCCGTGCGGCGACGGAGCTGCTGCTGCCTGGCGGGCTGCTCTTCATGTACGGTCCATTCGCGTTCCACGGCCGTCTGGAGCCAGACTCCAACCGGCGGTTCGACGAGACGCTGAGGGCGCAGTGCGCGGAGTGGGGGGTGCGCGACGTCGATTGGCTGGCCAAGATTGGTGGCGGCTTCCGGTTGGTGGAGACGGTGCCGTTGCCGGCCAACAACCACGTGCTTGTCTGGCAGCGGCAGTGACGTCAAGGATTCATTATGAGAATATCGCAAATTTCATTTAAAATACAAAGTTTGGTAACAATTTAGCAGACTGCTTTTTTACTCACCCCTGAGAAGACATTAAGATGGCAATTGTTTTCATGAGAGACAGTCAGATGCAATATGCCTATGCCAAGCAGAGAAACATGACGTCAGATACCCACTGGACGTACCTACTACCAGTAAGGAAAATAATATTAGCCATCTCTGCTAAATAACAAAGGAAGACAGTGAAATCTCAACCCGAATTGCTCTGCCTGGCTTTAGCGAGTGGGTTTCATGACGTAGCTTTGATAGAGTTTAATAGGTGCACTGATATTAAAGCAAATATCCAGGAATGCAATAATTAACTATGAATAATCCAGGAACAGGCTAGGAATGTAATAGATTGCATTTAGGATATCCACATAATAATTGAAATTAAAAAATAAATACATTCTTGGGTAGAATGCCGGTAGAAGTGAATATTCTCTGCATTCTCTGGTGTGGCGGTCGAGGAAATGGGCAGGAAACAAAGAGCACACAGTGTATGTCCATGGAATAAAGTTCAGTCAGTCAAGTACACCCAGTTAACACTCTGCACACATCACACAACTTTAACTTATTGACCTAGTCAGAGAAAACAGCAATGCGAGTGAGTTAAAAAGTTTGAAGACCGCCGCTGACAACGCGATCTGCCGGACGCTGCTTCATGTGAGCATCGAGGGGCAGTCCGCGAAGAAGGTCCACACCTCGGTGCTGTGCTGCATCACGCCGGCCCGTGATTGGTTGAGACCTATCGCTCCCTAGTTCGTTGCGCATGGCGGGGCCGTCGCTGCTCTGGCCACCTGTAGACTGCGATACGTTGACGACACCTTCGTCGTCTGGCCCCACGGTCCAGAAACACTGCAAGAGTTCCTCCAACACATCAACAGCATCCATCCGAACATTAACCATGGAAACCGAAGAAGACGGCAAGCTGCCGTTCTTGGACTGCCTGGTCCTGAGGAAACCGGACGGCAGCCTCGGCCACACCGTGTACCGGAAACCCAGACACACCGATCGCTAGCTGAACGCCAGCTCGCATCACCCCAGTTCGCAGCTCCGATCGGTAGGCAACTCGTTGGCTTACCGGTCAAGGACGATCGCGGACGCCGACCACATCGACAGCGAAGCCCGCCACCTCCGCGCAGCACTGAAGATGAACGGCTTCTCGAACAAGGACTTCGAGCGGGCTTGGCACATAAAACCCGCCAAGGCCAAGGACCGAGCCCGAGGCGACAGCCACCGCCTTCTTGCCTTACGTGCGGGGCACCACCGACCGGATAGGCAAGCTCCTCGCCGCCGCCAACATCAAACCGGTCTTCACAGCCGAAAGGAAGATCGGCGAGATGTTGAGAAGCTCCAAGGACAAGGTCCCCTTGGAAGACCAGAGGGTCTACGAGGTCCCGTGCGGCGAGTGCGCACGCCCTGCCCCTCTAGCGTGTCCGGCTTCACGGCCGGCTTCAGGATATAACAACCCCGACATGAATGGGTTAACCCACCACCACTTAGGGAATCACGCGTGATGCGGGATACAACAACCCCGACATGAATTTTCCAAACCACCACTTAGGGAATCACGCGTAATGCGGATAATCCCCCCCCCCCCATCCTCGGCTACCAACACCGGCAACAAGTCCGGACGGACCTGCTCTCCACAATCCTGAAGATGTCCACGCCATCGAGGACGAAACGACGGACGAGGTCCTTTTCAGGACAAAACGTCACTCCATCAGAGCAAAACCGCCATCTTCACAACCATCGTTCCGTGGCTCTGAACCACTCCGCGAAAAACAGCCCTTGAATGTTTGTAACTTGGATCTGCCACGTTTTTTAGCAAATTGGTGACATTATTTTTCGAGTGAGAGGACGAACTGGCCGGGATTGAAATAAGGACCGCAGATTCCCAAGGTTAATGAAATGTTTAATGTAAAAATACACTCTAACGCCAATCCTCCCATCCCCCCCCCCCTCATCGCGCGGTCGCTGGTTCCTCTCTCTCTCTCTCTCTCTCTCTCTCTCTCTCTCTCTCTCTCTCTCTCTCTCTCTCTCTCTCTCTCTCTCTCTCTCTCTCTCTCTCTCTCTCATCATTTTTCTTATCGTCATTATTTTAAAATGAGGTACCTAAGTTGACATATTGTTTCCATTTTAATGAGGTATTTTCCCCTGACGCCCAGAAATTTAACAAAAGTGAAAAGATACTGTATTATTTCTTAGAAGATCGAAAGGAAGGTTGCGTTTCAAATAGACTATATAATTTCTATTATTTTGTCTACTATAAGCTCCTGGCTAATGTTAAATAAGGATCATCGAAGTATCGACGCTCGTCCACCACTCGAACAAAATACGCGTCCGCGAATGCCCTGGTTGCCGTCATGAACGTACGTAGGGACCTCCATTCTCTTCAATCACTACTCAAAGAGTTCGGGAGATAAAAGAAAACCTTTTATCCAGTCCAAGTGCGAACTGATTTGAGAAAATAATGTGTATCCTGTTACTTGACACTGTGTAAAGATCTCAATTCGAGCAATCATGGTGCTAACAACGCCTCTCAGATAGTAGCGCTGGCTCGATGTGTTCAGCGCCCAGTAACCCGCTCCAGAATCACCTGAACAAATCGCCTTCGTCCCATTGATTTCACCAGCGCAAAAATTTTGATTACTCAACATGTTTTCTGCTCCGTGTTCCCTAGCTAGCTCCAGGCAGGTTTCCAAGGGGACGTATGGCATTTCGATCCATCGCAAGACATCGGGATACTTGCCGGTTTCAGTAGCACCCAGGGCAGCCACCTAGAATCACATATCAATATTATACACCATCAGTAATACCTCGTCATGCCTTCGTGCTGTAGGAAGAGAAAGGGACAGGGAAAGGGATGAGAGCTGTCATGCTACTTCATGCTGTAGGAAGAGATAGGGACAGGGAAAGCGATGAGAGCTGTCATGCTACTTCATGCTGTAGGAAGAGATAGGGACAGGGACAGGGATGAGAGCTGTCATGCTACTTCATGCTGTAGGAAGAGATAGGGACAAGGAAAGCGATGAGAGCTGTCATGCTACTTCATGCTGTAGGAAGAGATAGGGACAGGGACAGGGATGAGAGCTGTCATGCTACTTCATGCTGTAGGAAGAGATAGGGACAGGGAAAGCGATGAGAGCTGTTGTCTCACCAGGCCCACGGCGCCTTCCCTGAGCTGCTTGTATTCGAACGAGTTGTCCCAGTCGACGCAGATGGGGTTGACAGCGCTGCTGAACACGACCTCCGTTGCCAGCTCCACCACCGCCACGTCGTACTTAAATTGGGTTGCTCTTCCGAGGTACAACGCGGGTGTAGAAATCTTGGCCACGTTGATCAGCTGAGCTGAACTATCCTCGGAGACAGAACGTCTGATTCCTCCCAGGGAAATCCGGAATTCGCTTGCGCTGTGTAGTTTTAGTGCCCGTTCATCGTAAAAGCAGTGGGCTACTGTAATAAGGTAAGCATGCAAACAGTGCTAATTTAGGTACTACTTTAATGGCAGTCTACCTCGCTAGGTGCCGCTAGATTACAATATTAAAAGTGGAAATGTTAATTTGTGTATTACATTTGTGAAGAGACATAGTTATCTCGTAAATATCTTATATAAATAAGAAAAATCATGCAGATTGTATTATCTATACCTGATATAACGAACTTGGAAGATATCAGAGATCCTTGACACAACATCATCAACGTTGTCTGGCCCGGTTTTTTCCTGTGAACGACGGCGTTCCAGGGAAACTCGTCGACTTGAGCGTCTTGCCCTCCTGCTATCAACGGGATCGGTATCCGAGGACGACGCCCACACTCCGACGCCGACGCTGAAAAATGCAGTCGGCGCTAACGTTGACAGTCACGCATCGGATCCGACGGATTGCACAGCGTTGTGTTGCTTCGCGTGGCACAGAGTCGACGTCTGCACGACGAACGGGCTGCCGACGCGACGAACTGGCGATGCACACGACGGATTGCACAGCGTTGTGTTGCTTTGCGTGGCACAGAGTCGACGTCTGCTCGACGAACGGGCTGCCGACGCGACGAACTGGCGATGCAAATGATGGATTGCACAGCGTTGTGTTGCTTTGCGTGGCACAGAGTCGACGTCTGCACGACGAACGGGCAACGCAAGGGCAAGTTCCAATGAGAGTGATGATAATGGTCGATGTTACCTGCTGCTGACGCTGTCCTGGTTCTGGTGAGACTTCGGAGCTGGTCTGGGTTGATGAGCGTGAAGCCAGCGTAATGCTGGGCGAAGCAGAGCTCCTTGAAGTCTGCCGGCCGGAAGGCGACGCTGACGACGCCTCGCAGGAAGTGCTTGTTGGTGCCGGGATGGAAGAAGACCAGCCCTCCGCCCGAGTCCCCGGGACACACGCTGATGCTCTTGTTGGCGAAGCCGGCGCAGAACTTGTCGTGGGTCACCCAGCGTTGCAGCTCGCTGCTCTGAGCGTCGAAGCAGGTGTCTTGGTCGACGTAAGCCAGGCTCACCGAGCGCAGCTCAGAGCTGGGAACGCCGGTGTCAGTGATGCCCCAGCCGGCAACCTGGTGAATGAACTCTTAACTTGAAAACCATCGATGTTATTTTAACATAGGCAAGCTATGACTGACCCAAGCGATTCCTCGACAAAAAAATACACTGAAATCCATCAGACTTGCTGGCAACAACTCACCACGCCGAGGCTCCCGGGAGCGAGCTGCTGCGAGGTCCACGCGTCGTACCAGTCGACGTCGGCGACACGGACAGAGTTGCTGAGAACCAGCTCCTTGTTCAGCGTCAACACCGCGATGTCGTTGCTCAGGAACAGCGAGCGTCCCCGGAACCTCTTGGGCATCGAGATGTCGGCAACCAGACGAAATTGCACAGCGTTGCCATTGCCGCGAGATCGCCAGGCGCGAAGGGTTTTGCCGGCTGCCACGCGGTATCGCTCTTTGCTCTTCTGCTTGCTATGCACTTCGTCGTAGAAGCAATGCGCGGCTGGGGAGGATACCACCACCTCGGGTTATGCACACCAACCTTCAATTCGCGCTACTCTTAATCAGAGACCGAGATGAAGCTATGAAGGGATGAAACGCAGCGAGAATGTTGGAGAAGAGAAGAGATATGCAGGGGTTGTTTCAGAAGCTGCTACTTTTCAGATAAGCGATGTGACGCGAGAATGAAGCTGTTGGAAGTGGAGCTGACTGATACCAATGAAGATGTTGTCGATGGGCAAGTCCTACCGGAAACGACCAGCTTCGGCGAGATGAGCGTTCCTCCGCAGATTTGCTTGTAGGAGCCAGGCGAGTCTCCTGTCTCGTAGATGCCGACGTGGTACGGCAGCTCCTCGATGCTCACCACACTTCCCCCGAAGATGAGCGCCTGTCCTTCCTGACACCGGCACACCGAGTCTGCAGAACAGGAAGGCAACGTTCCACGCGGTTTCAACGCAGCGAGACGAGCTCGAATTAAATGCAGCAGCTGGAAGTATGATGCCATGCGCCTGGCATACAGGGACAATGGAGCAGATGGCTATTCTGCAATTGAGAACTTGAGCACAGGCGCATGAGGCTGGATACAGAACGGAAAGGACGTGGTACTGAGATGATAGGGCAGCGTTGGGCTCACGGGTTGACACTTACCTGCTAATATCACCAGCAACGGCAGCGAGGCTGCAGCGACGGAGAGACGCGTTCGTCGAGCGAACATGCTGGCAGGAAAGTACCGACAGATTTGTCTTACAATAATTAGAGCAACAAGTTAAGACAATTTTTTACAATTTAATAAGATCATAAGATCACACTTTCCATAAAAACGATTCATACAAATTATTATCTGCTAAAACCTTGGACCCTTTTATCTCTAAAGTCACAATTTGTTTGTGCAATAATAACTATTTTCGTTCAATTGGCTATAAAAGGAAACTAAAAGGTCTTAATTGAGGCTAGCAAATTCGCTGAAAAAACCCTCAATTGGCTAAAAAATATCGAAATTTCGCAGATGCCAACCCAAAATCGTCAAGCCAACCGACCGAACGGTGTTAGCTTGACCTTTGGCTGCTTCTTTGCGAATCAACTCGAACACGTGACTGACCTCGCAGGTCACCGATGATGTTCTTTGGGGTGGAAAAATCCTTATCTCTGTTCTGTGATCTGAAATCAAGCAGCGAGCAGCGAGCAGCAAGCAGCGTGCAGCAAGCAAGCAAGCAGCGAGCAGCAAGCAGCGTGCAGCAAGCAGCGTGCAGCAAGCAGCAAGCAGCAAGCAGCCAGCAGCGAGCAGGTAGCAGCAAGCAGCAAGCAGCAAGCAGCGAGCAGCGAGCAGCAAGCAGCGAGCAGCGAGCAGCAAGCAGCGAGCAGCGAGCAGCAAGCAGCAAGCAGCAAGCAGCCAGCAGCGAGCAGGTAGCAGCAAGCAGCAAGCAGCAAGCAGCGAGCAGCGAGCAGCAAGCAGCGAGCAGCGAGCAGCAAGCAGCGAGCAGCGAGCAGCAAGCAGCAAGCAGCAAGCAGCGAGCAGCAAGCAGCTAGCAGCGAGCAGCGAGCAGCAAGCAGCAAGCAGCGAGCAGCAAGCAGCGAGCAGCGAGCAGCAAGCAGCAAGCAGCGAGCAGCAAGCAGCGAGCAGCGAGCAGCGAGCAGCAAGCAGCTAGCAGCAAGCAGCGAGCAGCGAGCAGCGAGCAGCAAGCAGCAGCCAGCACGCAGCAAGCAGCAAGCAGCAAGCAGCAAGCAGCAAGCAGCGAGTAGCAAGCAGCAAGCAGCGAGCAGCGAGCAGCAAGCAGCAAGCAGCAAGCAGCAAGCAGCGAGCAGCGAGCAGCTAGCAGCAAGCAGCAAGCAGCAAGCAGCGAGCAGCGAGCAGCAAGCAGCAAGCAGCAAGCAGCGAGTAGCAAGCAGCAAGCAGCGAGCAGCGAGCAGCGTGCAGCAAGCAGCGAGCAGCAAGCAGCAAGCAGCGAGCAGCGAGCAGCGTGCAGCAAGCAGCGAGCAGCAAGCAGCTAGCAGCGAGCAGCAAGCAGCAAGCAGCGAGCAGCAAACAGCGAGCAGCGAGCAGCGAGCAGCAAGCAGCAAGCAGCGAGCAGCAAGCAGCGAGCAGCGAGCAGCGAGCAGCTAGCAGCGAGCAGCGAGCAGCGAGCAGCGAGCAGCAAGCAGCAGCCAGCACGCAGCAAGCAGCAAGCAGCAAGCAGCAAGCAGCAAGCAGCGAGTAGCAAGCAGCAAGCAGCGAGCAGCAAGCAGCAAGCAGCGAGCAGCTAGCAGCAAGCAGCAAGCAGCAAGCAGCAAGCAGCGAGCAGCGAGCAGCAAGCAGCAAGCAGCAAGCAGCGAGCAGCAAGCAGCTAGCAGCGAGCAGCGAGCAGCGAGCAGCAAGCAGCAAGCAGCGAGCAGCGAGCAGCGAGCAGCGAGCAGCAAGCAGCAAGCAGCAAGCAGCAAGCAGCAAGCAGCAAGCAGCAAGCAGCAAGCAGCAAGCAGCAAGCAGCAAGCAGCGAGCAGCGAGCAGCGAGCAGCAAGCAGCAGCCAGCACGCAGCAAGCAGCAAGCAGCAAGCAGCAAGCAGCAAGCAGCGAGTAGCAAGCAGCAAGCAGCGAGCAGCGAGCAGCGTGCAGCTAGCAGCAAGCAGCAAGCAGCAAGCAGCAAGCAGCAAGCAGCGAGCAGCGAGCAGCAAGCAGCAAGCAGCAAGCAGCAAGAAGCAAGCAGCAAGCAGCAAGCAGCAAGCAGCAAGCAGCAAGCAGCAAGCAGCAAGCAGCAAGCAGCAAGCAGCAAGCAGCAAGCAGCAAGCAGCAAGCAGCAAGCAGCAAGCAGCAAGCAGCAAGCAGCATGCAGCAAGCAGCAAGCAGCAAGCAGCAAGCAGCAAGCAGCAAGCAGCGAGCAGAAAATCATCAGGAAACATTTCAGTTATATATAGCGGTTTAATTTTCAGCATTACATCACTCACTGTTGGATTAATAAGCATAACTTTACAGAAGCACATAATAATAGGTTTACTCTAAACTAAACATTTTAATCTAACAGTGGTTTCGATCCCTTCAATTTCAAACACTAGAGTTCTATAAAATTCTAACTGCCTCATTTTGCACCATTTCAGCAGCAGCTAATTTGAAAACAGCACTTAGCAACATTGTCCAAGCTCCACATCATCAGTAGAGGCTTCACTAGAAAATATTGGAAACTCAGCGGTCTTTTTCACAATGCAATGTGTTCAGCATTCTTCGAGGTTTTCTTAGAAAATTAACACACTTTTCACAGAATAAAATCCAGTTCGTTGGCGTTGACTCAGTCAAAGGTGAAGGTGTGTAACAAGATCTTAAATTTAAAGTTAAATTCTAATGTAAAAATTAGACAGAGCCAACGAAATGTAAAAAATAAGGGAAAAGACCAATATTGACTAGAGAAAGGAACACGACCTTTCACGGCAGAAGTTTTTGGTAAAAATACCTTAGAAAAAAAAAAAAAAAAAAAACATTACGAATCCTCAATAGTTGTAGCACACCAAAATGTTAGAAGCATACGCGATAAAACTCTGAAAATAGAAATAACTTTAAATCAGCAACATGACCTAGGATTAGAAATTGACATCCTCTGTTTGACTGAACACCACTTGACATTAGAAGAAAATAGCTGTATTAGCATCAACCAATACGCTATGAAATCCTGTTACAACAGAAAACATAATGCGATGGGAGGTGCGGCTATTTTCATAAACTCAACCTGGGCTGAAAACACTAAAAATAGAAGCGACTTAGTTACCAAAAGCGTTGATAAACATTTTGAATGCGCAGCATTTGACCTCTATCATGACCGAACTCAAACGAAACCCATTAAAGCCACTATACTATGTATTTATAGGTCACCACCAGGCAAGATGGAAATATTCTTTAATAAATTGGAACAGGTATTAAACATCATAGGAAAAGGGCGGCAAACAATCATATTAACGGGAGATTATAATATTGACCTCCTAAAAGAAAATAAACACAGTAGGAAATTTAAAAGCATAATCAAGTCACATGGGCTCATCTTTACAATAAAAACCCCAACTAGAGTAACCACGAACTCGGCTACTTTAATAGACAACATAATAAGTAATAAAGAACCCAATGAAAAAGGTGTGAATGTGGAAAATTGCCTATCTGATCATAAAATGCAAATAGCTCGGTTCCAAATAGACGCGGGAAAACCTACACCAAAAACAATGTACAGGAGAAAGATAAACAAAATAGCAATAAAAACTATGCAGGGAAAACTAATGAATGAAAACTGGAACGAAGTCTTGAAACCCTCAGATGTGAACGATCAATTTGAGACGTTCATGGAAATATTCACAAATCATTTTGAAGAAAGTGTCCCAAAAAGAAAAATTAAATTGAATAACGGGTACACAAAACCTACTTGGATTACAAAAGGGATAAGGATTTCATCCAATAACAAACGATGTCTGAAGGAATTAGCCATGCATTTCAAGCAGGGAACATTTATATCCATCTATTTCAAAACTTATTCCAGGATCTTAGAAAAAATAGTAAAAATGGCCAAACTAGCGGAAATGGAAAACAAAATCAAAACCTCTGACAATAAAGCTAAAATAACATGGGAAATAATCAACTGTCAAACCAAAAACACATATTCGAGAAACAACAGAAGTGACATAATACTTGAATTGGGGGAGATAACAATAAAAAACCCCCAAGAGATTGCTGAAATTTTTAACAATTATTGTGCCAATGCAGGAAAAGAAATATTAGAGACAAATATTATTCAAGACACAGGAAAATATAGAGAGTTCCTATTAAATTCGAACCTCAGTCAAAACAATTCTATCTTTTTATACCCCACAAACCGAGATGAAATTATAAAAATTTCTTTAAAATTGAAAAACAAGAACTCTTGTGGCCTAGACGAAATACCAATAACTATTATAAAAAAATGTATAGTTCACTTAGCAGGACCTCTTAGCGAAATGATCAACAACTGTCTCGAAACTGGGATATTCCCCACTGGTTTGAAGGCAGCAAAAATAATCCCGATCTATAAGAAAGGCGAAAAAGGAAACGTAGAAAATTATCGACCAGTTTCGCTCCTCCCATCGTTTTCAAAAATCTACAAATCCGTAATCTATAACAGGATAGTCACATTTCTTGAACGAAACAAAATCCTAACGGAAAAACAAAATGGGTTTAGAAAAGCCAGATCAACATCCAACACCATTGACAGATTTATGAAGGGGATTGTCGAAGGATTAGAAAAGCGTAACCCAGTGATTGGAATTTTCTGCGATCTTACAAAAGCTTTTGACTGCATGAATCATAGCACGCTACTAAATAAATGCTCCTACTATGGCATTAGAGGCAAGGCAAATGAGCTACTATTATCATATCTTTCAGGGAGGTCGCAGCGAGTTGAAATCAAACAAACAAGCTGCAATGGGGAAGAAATAAATTATTTGTCAAAAAACCTAGAGATTAGACAAGGCGTGCCACAGGGGAGTATTATTGGGCCTTTGCTATTCATCATATATATGAATGATCTACCCTCCTGCGTAGATGGTGTAGAGATGTTTGCTGATGACACCAATATTTTGGTTCATATGATCCTGAAAACGGTTCCATAGAAATGGAAGCAGAGAACCGATTATTGAAAGCAACTGAATGGTTCAAGGCAAATAACCTATCCTTAAATGAAAAGAAAACCGAATACCTAGTATTTAGAGCTATAGTAACTTCAAGACTGGACACAAAAATATTCAACTAAATTCAATCAAACAAAATGATTTTACGAAATTCTTGGGAGTAACTATTGAAAATAATTTAAAATGGAAAAAACATATAGCACAAATTTCAAAAAAACTCAACAGTGGGTGCTATGCCATTAGGGCCATGAGGAAAATTGCAGACATAAATATTGCCAAACACGTTTATTACGCCCAGGTTGAGTCTGTGTTAAGATATGGCATACAGTTTTGGGGGTGTGAATCAAACTGTAAAACTATATTTTCCATCCAGAAAAGAGCTGTAAGGTCAATTGTAAAGGCCAAACTACGAGCGCACTGCCGCGATATTTTCAAAAAACTAGGAATAATTACAGTATTTGGACTCTATGTCTTACAGCTTATCCTTAATGTAAAAAAGAACTATAGCTCACTAGATAAGGCAGAGGATGTACACTTGTATGACACAAGACAGAAAAGAGATCCAAGGGTACCAAAATGTACTATGGCAAAATCCCAACTAAACTCAGATTTTATGTGTATCAAATTTTATAATATGCTTCCATCCAAAGTAAAAAATATTAACGATTATGAAACTTTTAAGACTGTTATACAAGAGTATTTTGTTTTTAAGGCTTTTTACTCAATTGCGGAATTTCTAGCTGATGACATGAAATATTTTAATGCTGCAACAAAGGGAAAAACTAATTGACCAGGGCGGTGTTCCACCCTTATATTATATTATATTTTATTTTATTTTATATTTATTTTTAACTTACAATTAGACTTAAGGAAAACAATGTCAAAACATCAAAAATATCATGGATCTCTCCAAATATTGTAAATTTGATCGAAATGACAATAAACGATATTATTATTATTATTATTATTATTATTATTATTATTATTATTATTATTATTAAGATTCAAACTTGCGACTGCCTGGGTCTGATTCTTCGCGCGGCGGAGGAGGCTGCCTCGGTGAAACATCTCGCTGAAACACGTCTGTTACTTTGTTAAGATAATATTAAATCACTAAATCCTAGAGCAGTACACGTGTTATATGGTCACTAAATCCGAGCTGCCTCTTGCTCGTAGTTACAGAGTTGAAATACACAGCGGTCCAATGCTCACAGAATCCGGCCAAGAATCCAGTGTTCGACCCACGGTCGCAGCATCCCGACGTGCAGCACGCTGTAGCCCTGCTCGTCAGCACGGCCGCGGCCTCCCAGCAGCATCCCGACGTGCAGCACGCTGCAGCCCTGCTCGTCAGCACGGCCGCGGCCTCCCAGCATCCCGACGTGCAGCACGCGGCAGCCCTGCTCGTCAGCACGGACGCGGCCTCCCGGCAGCATCCCGACGTGCAGCACGCTGCAGCCCTGCTCGTCAGCACGGCCGTGGCCTCCCGGCATCCCGACGTGCAGCACGCGGCAGCCCTGCTCGTCAGCACGGCCGCGGCCTCCCGGCAGCATCCCGGCGTGCAGCACGCGGCAGCCCTGCTCGTCAGCACGGACGCGGCCTCCCAGCAGCATCCCGACGTGCAGCACGCTGCAGCCCTGCTCGTCAGCACGGCCGTGGCCTCCCGGCAGCATCCCGACGTGCAGCACGCGGCAGCCCTGCTCGTCAGCACGGCCGCGGCCTCCCGGCATCCCGACGTGCAGCACGCTGCAGCCCTGCTCGTCAGCACGGCCGTGGCCTCCCGGCAGCATCCCGGCGTGCAGCACGCTGCAGCCCTGCTCGTCAGCACGGCCGTGGCCTCCCAGCAGCATCCCGACGTGCAGCACGCTGCAGTCCTGCTCGTCAGCACGGCCGCGGCCTCCCAGCAGCATCCCGACGTGCAGCACGCTGCAGTCCTGCTCGTCAGCACGGCCGCGGCCTCCCGGCAGCATCCCGACGTGCAGCACGCGGCAGCCCTGCTCGTCAGCACGGACGCGGCCTCCCGGCAGCATCCCGACGTGCAGCACGCTGCAGCCCTGCTCGTCAGCACGGCCGTGGCCTCCCAGCAGCATCCCGACGTGCAGCACGCTGTAGCCCTGCTCGTCAGCACGGCCGTGGCCTCCCGGCAGCATCCCGACGTGCAGCACGCTGCAGCCCTGCTCGTCAGCACGGCCGTGGCCTCCCGGCAGCATCCCGACGTGCAGCACGCTGCAGCCCTGCTCGTCAGCACGGCCGCGGCCTCCCGGCAGCATCCCTCCGAGTCAAGTGCACCTGGTGCCGGATGCTCTGGTCGATGCAGATGGTGATGCTCATCTCGAGCCGCCGCAGCGTTGCCATGGTGAACGGAGTGCCCACGTGGAAGTTGTGCAACACTGCGCTCAGCACCGACTTCATCTGCAGCATCGCGTACTTCTGTCCGACGCAGTTGCGCGCGCCGCCGCTGAACGGCAGGTACGCGTACGGGTGTCGGGTGTCCCGAGGCTCCAGCCAGCTGACACATACAGGTCGTTGGTACAGTGTCTGCAGGGTTAAGGCTGCAGGGTGTACAGTGTCTGCAGGGTTAAGGCTGCAGGGTGTACAGTGTCTGCAGGGTTAAGGCTGCAGGGTGTACAGTGTCTGCAGGGTTAAGGCTGCAGGGTGTACAGTGTCTGCAGGGTTAAGGCTGCAGGGTGTACAGTTTCTGCAGGGTCAAGGCTGCAGGGTGTAGTGTCTGCAGGGTTAAGGCTGCAGGGTGTACAGTGTCTGCAGGGTTAAGGCTGCAGGGTGTACAGTGTCTGCAGGGTTAAGGCTGCAGGGTGTACAGTGTCTGCAGGGTTAAGGCTGCAGGGTGTACAGTGTCTGCAGGGTCAAGGCTGCAGGGTGTACAGTGTCTGCAGGGTTAAGGCTGCAGGGTGTACAGTGTCTGCAGGGTTAAGGCTGCAGGGTGTACAGTGTCTGCAGGGTTAAGGCTGCAGGGTGTACAGTGTCTGCAGGGTTAAGGCTGCAGGGTGTACAGTGTCTGCAGGGTTAAGGCTGCAGGGTGTACAGTGTCTGCAGGGTCAAGGCTGCAGGGTGTACAGTGTCTGCAGGGTTAAGGCTGCAGGGTGTACAGTGTCTGCAGGGTTAAGGCTGCAGGATGTACAGTGTCTGCAGGGTTAAGGCTGCAGGGTGTACAGTGTCTGCAGGGTTTGAAGGGTGCAGGGTTTGAAGGGTGCAGGGTTTGAAGGGTGCAGGGTTTGAAGGGTGCAGGGTTTGAAGGGTGCAGGGTTTGAAGGGTGCAGGGTTTGAAGGGTGCAGGGTTTGAAGGGTGTAGGGTTTGAAGGGTGCAGGGTTTGAAGGGTGCAGGGTTTGAAGAGTGCAGGGTTTGAAGGGTGCAGGGTTTGAAGGGTGCAGGGTATGAAGGGTGCAGGGTTTGAAGGGTGCAGGGTTTGAAGAGTGCAGGGTTTGAAGGGTGCAGGGTTTGAAGGGTGCAGGGTTTGAAGGGTGCAGGGTTTGAAGGGTTCACTCACCGGTCGGGGATGAACTCGTCGGGCTTGGGGAAGTTCACCGCGTTTCGCTGCAACGTGTAGGCGAACACGACGGCAGTCGAACCTTGCGGCAACAAGTAACCGGAAGGCAGCAGGATGTCTTCCGACAGCTCCCTGGGCAGCACGGTCACCACCGGGAACAGCCGCAGCGTCTCCTGCGTGTCACGCTCCAAGGTCACTCTCAGCTCGTCAGGAGTGAAGCTTGTACATCTTGACTCGGTGCTCGCCTACCTTGATGGCGCGCTCCAACACGGGCATGCGCGTCAGCAGCTCGGGCGTCGCGACGCTGGGTCCGTCGCCGTACACCTCGTCTAGTTCTTCTTGCACCTGCGCAGAGAGCGTACGGTCTCGGTCAGTTCACAGCCGCCGACACTCAACATCCAACGAGGATGAAACGAAGCGAGTCGACGTCCACACATCGGCACAACGCGACGTTCATCAATCGTTATATTGTTACATTCACGCAAGCATTGAAATCTTGCTGTTGGGATTGATTATTGGTGTTTAACGACGCACTGTTTTGACAGCTGGCCCTGTGGCGTTGGTCTATAATGAAAGGCTGATGATGAACCTAACCTATGGCTAGAAGGGAGGAGGGGAAACCCGGTGCCGGCACGTAGCCTACTTCTGTCGAAAAGCACCGAGGGGATCACCGGCTTTGATGGTCACCCATCCAACAGTGCGATGTTGCTTAACTTCGGTGAACTCACGAGAACTGGTGTTTCAACGTTGCCAAACCGTTCGGTTTGATGTTGGGAAACAAAGGTGGAAATCACAATAAACAAACGAATAAAAATGGGGATGAATTTTTCACAAAAGCTTGGTGTCTGCTTGAACATGCTTGACGTCCTGATGTTCGCGTCCAGGTTCCTCAAGTAGTTAGACGTGTAGAAAGCGTGTAAGGAGTGTAAGGTGATTGTTGCCGACCTTTGCCTGCTCGCCGGGGTGCAGCGCCAGCAGCACGAGGGTGAAGCTCATGACGGTGGCTGTGGTTTCCAGCCCCGCCGCCGCCATGGTGGTCACCTCGTCCTGGATCTCCTGCGCAGACAGGTTGGCGCCGCCCTCGGCGATCAACATGTCCAGGAAGGAAGCCACCTTGCGGCCGGAACCCGACATCGTCGTCGCAGTCGTCTCCTCGGCATCGGCATCGGCATCGCTGCCGGGCACGGCGCCGGCGCGGTGCGCGGACAGCTTCCGGTGGATCACTTCCGACGAGAAGTCGCTCAGCGCCTGCGCGATGCGACCGAGGAATCAATGCGTGAAAGCTATCCCATCGTCAAGAAATGGTTCAGTTCTTCAAAATATTCTTCCAAGGAAATCTTTGTTGCCCAAAACGCGAGCTTGTAATTCCAAGTCGAGCTGAAGCGCTTGAAGAAGCTTGCAGCATAACTTTGTGAAACGTTGGCATAAGCTAAAGTTTGCAACAAGCTTCATGCTTTCACTAACTCTGTTTAACAGTTTATCTGAAAAATAGCGAGCTAACTTTGATAATAATCATATGTTCCCACATGTCCTTGTGGTGCCATCTCAGGAAGGAAAAGATTCGATGATGCGGATCATCCAATGTGTTGCCCTTATCTAATATTTCCAGCCCGCCGGTCTGCATGAAGCCAGGGCGGGCGGACGTCGGTGGGGTAAGGCGGATGTCCGATTCACGCGTTCTTGCCGAGCAACCCGTGTTACTACCCTGCCCTGTGCTCCTGCACCCCGGTGAGCTGTTGGCCGCTGCGATCCTGATCCTTCCTGAGAGGCTGGGCGCTAAGGAGCCAGCGATAGCGTACCTTGATGACAGGCTGCGCGCGACGGCCCTCGCCAGACAGCCGGTACACCAGGGGGTTGAGCAGCCAGGGCTGCATCGCTCGCTTGTGCACGTGTTTCACCACCTCGTAGAGCACGCGCATGAACTCGCTCTCTCCGTCCCGCTGCGTGTCCATGCTCATCCCTGCAAGTCATCACAGGCATTGAAGCAAGTGTCCTGCCGGTACAACGTGCTCATCCCTGCAAGTCATCACAGGCGTTGAAGCAAGTGTCCTGCCGGTACAACACAGTGCACACAGGTAGCTCTCCCTGCCGTCTGCAGAACCTCGGTGCGGGGAGCTAGCATGGGGTAGACAGGTTTCCAATGAGAGGTTCATTAACACCACTTGCATTACTGCAACGTTGAATTTTTTCCCCATCAACCTGTAACGCAACGCAAGTTGCGGCCACGGAGCCGTACTTGAGAAACGCTGCAACAACTTCAACACTCACCGATGGCCGTCTCGCAGATGGCATCCAGTGTGCACTGGCCCAGCGACGTGTAGACGTCGAACACGCGGCCGTCCGCCATCTTGTCGAGGTTCTCCACCAAGATGGCGGCCTTGGCGGCGAAGATCTGCACGTACGTCTCGAGGATCTTGAAGTGGAAGGCGGCCGTGATGAACTTCCGGTGCACGCGCCACACCTCGTCGCTGCGGCAACAGGTCGGCTCAGGGTCAGGGTCAGGGTCAGGGTCAGGGTCAGGGTCAGGGTCACGGGGGTGGGTTACGGGGGTGGCAAGCTGTTGAACCTGCGATTGCTACGAGCCGTCGCTACGAGGCGCGGCGAGGGATGAAATTAAAGCAACCCCAATTGCCATCTTGGTGTTAAAACCATTTTACTAGAAGTAGAGGGGGCTTTGTTTGCCATCGATGCTCAGTCCCAGCGTGACAGTTGATGTGTAGGTGGTTAGTTGCCCGACTCCTCGGAGAGTTGAACCCATGTTGTGAAGTGAGACATTTTGTGAGGGGCTGGCCACCAGGAAGAGGCTGTTAAGGCCCATCACGACCAACTCATGCCGTAAACTTAGACGTAAGCGTAAGATATTTAGTACATAATATGCACGTAAGAGCGTTCACAACAAAGTTAATAACTTGAATCTTACGCATCATAGTCGAAATGTTTGACCGACCCAAAGATTTACGTCAAAGTCTAAGTTTTACGTCAGTTAGAACCAATAAGATGAGATTCATTCTCTCCACAGCCTGCTGGTTATTACAGTCAAGTGGCGGTGGAGTTTTGTTTTTAGTCAGCTGTCAGCTAAAGGCTTCCAGCGATCAACGATCAACGATCAACGATCAACGATCAACGATCAACGATCAACGTTCAACGATCAACGATCGGGCTCATCGCCTAATTTTTGGGGTAATTAGCGATGGAAACAAGCAGGAAAAAGGTGAGGTTCCGAGGCAACCTGCATGGCTACGTCAGTTGTCTAATCTCTTGGACGAGCACATTGCCATTAAGTTTTCGTCTGCGTGAACGGCTGCTGCTAAGTTGCCTGTCAATGTTGGCTGTCAATGTTGGCTGTCAATGTTGGCTGTCAATGTTGGCTGTCAATGTTGGCTGTCAATGTTGGCTGTCAATGTTGGCTGTCAATGTTGGCTGTCAATGTTGGCTGTCAATGTTGGCTGTCAATGTTGGCTGTCAATGTTGGCTGTCAATGTTGCCTGTCAATGTTGGCTGTCAATGTTGGCTGTCAATGTTGGCTGTCAATGTTGGCTGTCAATGTTGGCTGTCAATGTTGGCTGTCAATGTTGGCTGTCAATGTTGGCTGTCAATGTTGGCTGTCAATGTTGGCTGTCAATGTTGCCTGTCAATGTTGGCTGTCAATGTTGGCTGTCAATGTTGGCTGTCAATGTTGGCTGTCAATGTTGCCTGTCAATGTTGGCTGTCAATGTTGGCTGTCAATGTTGGCTGTCAATGTTGGCTGTCAATGTTGGCTGTCAATGTTGGCTGTCAATGTTGGCTGTCAATGTTGGCTGTCAATGTTGGCTGTCAATGTTGGCTGTCAATGTTGCCTGTCAATGTTGCCTGTCAATGTTGCCTGTCAATGTTGCCTGTCAATGTTGGCTGTCAATGTTGGCTGTCAATGTTGGCTGTCAATGTTGCCTGTCAATGTTGCCTGTCAATGTTGGCTGTCAATGTTGGCTGTCAATGTTGCCTGTCAATGTTGCCTGTCAATGTTGGCTGTCAATGTTGGCTGTCAATGTTGGCTGTCAATGTTGGCTGTCAATGTTGGCTGTCAATGTTGGCTGTCAATGTTGGCAGTCCATGGTCCAAGAGAGCTGGACCCGAGGAAACTTGAACCCACCGGTTGCTGAGGAGGCCGTTGCCGAAGAACGGCCGCATGGCTGCGCTCATCTTCTCGTCTCTGTTGCGCAGCCGCGGGTTGCCCAACACGCACTGCGCGTCGCGCGCGTCGCTCAGGATGACGTAGAGCGAGGGTCCGGCCCAGAGCCTCGTGACCGACCCGAACTCGTCCAGCACGCCGCAGATGTTGGCGAAGGTCTCCGACAGCGAGCCCCAGAAGAGCAGCGAGTTGCCTGCAGCAAGACAAACAGCCTTCAGGGTGGTAACCTGTTGCATCGGCCACAGGTACCAGCAGACGACGCGCGCACCCAACGGTTTGCCAACGTTGCAAACACCGGTTCTCGTGAGATCACCCAAGTTAAGCAACATCGCGCTGAGTCAGGTGTTTGATGGGTGACCATCATGCACATGGTCAGTTTTGTTCGGGAGAGAGGTCGGAGGGTTTGAAGTTAACTTCACTCGCCTTGCTTGTCAACCTCTCGACAGCACGGATTAGCGGAGGAATCCTGTTGTTCGAGTTCGAAAAAACAAAAAAAAAAAAAAACTCCGGAATTTTTTAGCAGTAAAGTGTAATTGAAGATTTCGCTTCACTCGCTACGCTCGTTACGCTCATCAATAAATCTCATTTATATTTATCCATCGATCTCACACCAACAGGTTGCTAACGACGTTTGCACTCACTGAGTTCACTTTAGCAAAGATGCTTTGCTCGCATCTCACCACGCTACCACGCTACCATGCTGGCATCACGTGATACCATGGCATAGCAAAGATGCTTTGCTCGCATCTCACCACGCTACCACGCTACCATGCTGGCATCACGTGATACCATGGCATAGCAAAGATGCTTTGCTCGCATCTCACCACGCTACCACGCTACCATGCTGGCATCACGTGATACCATGGCATAGCAAAGATGCTTCGCTCGCATCTCACCACGCTACCACGCTACCATGCTGGCATCACGTGATACCATGGCATAGCAAAGATGCTTTGCTCGCATCTCACCACGCTACCACGCTACCATGCTGGCATCACGTGATACCATGGCATAGCAAAGATGCTTCGCTCGCATCTCACCACGCTACCACGCTACCATGCTGGCATCACGTGATACCATGGCATAGCAAAGATGCTTCGCTCGCATCTCACCACGCTACCACGCTACCATGCTGGCATCACGTGATACCATGGCATAGCAAAGATGCTTTGCTCGCATCTCACCACGCTACCACGCTACCATGCTGGCATCACGTGATACCATGGCATAGCAAAGATGCTTTGCTCGCATCTCACCACGCTACCACGCTACCATGCTGGCATCACGTGATACCATGGCATAGCAAAGATGCTTTGCTCGCATCTCACCACGCTACCACGCTACCATGCTGGCATCACGTGATACCATGGCATAGCAAAGATGCTTTGCTCGCATCTCACCACGCTACCACGCTACCATGCTGGCATCACGTGATACCATGGCATAGCAAAGATGCTTCGCTCGCATCTCACCACGCTACCACGCTACCATGCTGGCATCACGTGATACCATGGCATAGCAAAGATGCTTTGCTCGCATCTCACCACGCTACCACGCTACCATGCTGGCATCACGTGATACCATGGCATAGCAAAGATGCTTTGCTCGCATCTCACCACGCTACCACGCTACCATGCTGGCATCACGTGATACCATGGCATAGCAAAGATGCTTTGCTCGCATCTCACCACGCTACCACGCTACCATGCTGGCATCACGTGATACCATGGCATAGCAAAGATGCTTCGCTCGCATCTCACCACGCTACCACGCTACCATGCTGGCATCACGTGATACCATGGCATAGCAAAGATGCTTTGCTCGCATCTCACCACGCTACCACGCTACCATGCTGGCATCACGTGATACCATGGCATAGCAAAGATGCTTTGCTCGCATCTCACCACGCTACCACGCTACCATGCTGGCATCACGTGATACCATGGCATAGCAAAGATGCTTTGCTCGCATCTCACCACGCTACCACGCTACCATGCTGGCATCACGTGATACCATGGCATAGCAAAGATGCTTTGCTCGCATCTCACCACGCTACCACGCTACCATGCTGGCATCACGTGATACCATGGCATAGCAAAGATGCTTTGCTCGCATCTCACCACGCTACCACGCTACCATGCTGGCATCACGTGATACCATGGCATAGCAAAGATGCTTTGCTCGCATCTCACCACGCTACCACGCTACCATGCTGGCATCACGTGATACCATGGCATAGCAAAGATGCTTTGCTCGCATCTCACCACGCTACCACGCTACCATGCTGGCATCACGTGATACCATGGCATAGCAAAGATGCTTTGCTCGCATCTCACCACGCTACCACGCTACCATGCTGGCATCACGTGATACCATGGCATAGCAAAGATGCTTTGCTCGCATCTCACCACGCTACCACGCTACCATGCTGGCATCACGTGATACCATGGCATAGCAAAGATGCTTTGCTCGCATCTCACCACGCTACCACGCTACCATGCTGGCATCACGTGATACCATGGCATAGCAAAGATGCTTTGCTCGCATCTCACCACGCTACCACGCTACCATGCTGGCATCACGTGATACCATGGCATAGCAAAGATGCTTCGCTCGCATCTCACCACGCTACCACGCTACCATGCTGGCATCACGTGATACCATGGCATAGCAAAGATGCTTTGCTCGCATCTCACCACGCTACCACGCTACCATGCTGGCATCACGTGATACCATGGCATAGCAAAGATGCTTTGCTCGCATCTCACCACGCTACCACGCTACCATGCTGGCATCACGTGATACCATGGCATAGCAAAGATGCTTTGTTCGCATCTCACCACGCTACCACGCTACCATGCTGGCATCACGTGATACCATGGCATAGCAAAGATGCTTTGCTCGCATCTCACCACGCTACCACGCTACCATGCTGGCATCACGTGATACCATGGCATAGCAAAGATGCTTTGCTCGCATCTCACCACGCTACCACGCTACCATGCTGGCATCACGTGATACCATGGCATAGCAAAGATGCTTTGCTCGCATCTCACCACGCTACCACGCTACCATGCTGGCATCACGTGATACCATGGCATAGCAAAGATGCTTTGCTCGCATCTCACCACGCTACCACGCTACCATGCTGGCATCACGTGATACCATGGCATAGCAAAGATGCTTTGTTCGCATCTCACCACGCTACCACGCTACCATGCTGGCATCACGTGATACCATGGCATAGCAAAGATGCTTTGCTCGCATCTCACCACGCTACCACGCTACCATGCTGGCATCACGTGATACCATGGCATAGCAAAGATGCTTTGCTCGCATCTCACCACGCTACCACGCTACCATGCTGGCATCACGTGATACCATGGCATAGCAAAGATGCTTTGCTCGCATCTCACCACGCTACCACGCTACCATGCTGGCATCACGTGATACCATGGCATAGCAAAGATGCTTCGCTCGCATCTCACCACGCTACCACGCTACCATGCTGGCATCACGTGATACCATGGCATAGCAAAGATGCTTTGCTCGCATCTCACCACGCTACCACGCTACCATGCTGGCATCACGTGATACCATGGCATAGCAAAGATGCTTTGCTCGCATCTCACCACGCTACCACGCTACCATGCTGGCATCACGTGATACCATGGCATAGCAAAGATGCTTCGCTCGCATCTCACCACGCTACCACGCTACCATGCTGGCATCACGTGATACCATGGCATAGCAAAGATGCTTTGCTCGCATCTCACCACGCTACCACGCTACCATGCTGGCATCACGTGATACCATGGCATAGCAAAGATGCTTTGCTCGCATCTCACCACGCTACCACGCTACCATGCTGGCATCACGTGATACCATGGCATAGCAAAGATGCTTTGCTCGCATCTCACCACGCTACCACGCTACCATGCTGGCATCACGTGATACCATGGCATAGCAAAGATGCTTTGCTCGCATCTCACCACGCTACCACGCTACCATGCTGGCATCACGTGATACCATGGCATAGCAAAGATGCTTTGCTCGCATCTCACCACGCTACCACGCTACCATGCTGGCATAGCAGCAATTGCAGCACCAGGTAATTACAGGTGGCCGGCTGCCTAACCCAATTAGGCAGCCGGCCACCAATTCCATGTCGGACCTTCACTTGTCAAACGTTGCGTCATTCATTCCAATGAATCAGACTTAAAAAAACAAGAAAAAAACTTGCGGCAATCAATTATATTTCTGTAGCCTTACAAATTATAAAAACACTTGCGATATTTTTGATAGAAATTGATAAAAATATAAAGATTCAGTCCAAACATTTGCTAAGTTTCATGTTATTAAAATCTCGGTAATTTGATAAAGTTCTGGACGCAAAGTGCGATGCTCTGCGTTAAGATGAGCTGCCGCGGGCCAATCTCTAGTTCTTGAAGCAGGCAGCTGCCATCGAGTAGAAGGTAGATTCCGTGTGGAAATCAGCCCGATTGCTTCGAGCCGGGAAACAGAGGTCAATGTAATTTCGTTGAAACCTAGAATGGGCAGCGTCGCGGCGCATCGAACACAATTGCGTAAGGCGCGTAACGCACACGTGCTTTCTGTTGCTACCTGACCTTCCAGCAATTCCTCGATGGGGCAACGCGATTGTTGCGCAACCCGTCAAACCGGTGACCTCTGACCGAATGTCTCGCGTTTCGCCGGCCATGCTGGCATCGGCACGCAGGAACATTCAAATATCGTAGAGGTTTTTGTGAACATGTTGATGCTGTTTCTATTTTAATATATTCTTGTATTTTGACGGAGTTTTTCCCATGATGCGTCGTCAGAGATAAGTGTGCAAATTCCGAGTGTTTTCTTCCCGCATCCACGACAAGAGCGCATCAAGTCGCTAGTGACGTCAAAGCAGCAAGCGTAGAGTGCAGATCGGAACCGACCGGTTTGGCAACGTTGGAAACACCGGTTCTCGTGAGATCGCCGAAGTTAAGCAACATCGCGCTGTTGGATGGGTGACCATCATGCACACGATCGGTTCTGTTCGGGAGAGAGGTCGGAGGGTTTGAAGTTAGTACGACAACTTCACTCGCCTTGCTTGTCAACCTCTCGACAGCACGGATTAGCGGATGAATCCTGTCGTTCGAGTTGCACCGTCCTTCGGAAGGGACGTAAAGCCGGTGGTCCCCTCGGTGCTTTTCGACAGGAGTAGGCTACGTGCCGGCACCGGGTTTCCCCTCCTCCCTTCTAGCCATAGGTTAGGTTCATCATCACCCTTTCATTATAGACCAGCGCCACGGTGGCAGTTGTCAAAACAGTGCGTCGTTAAACACCACAAAACACCCAACAGCAGACCGGAGCGCCTTCCGCCGAGCGAACGTATGGCAAAGAGAGCAATTAAAGCTACAGTACAATGTTAGTGAGAGAGAGGGATGCTATCGCTGGTAACGCAACGACACACGGCACTCTGTGTTCCGAGGGTGGGTCCCCGCCGCAGCGGGGGGGCTGAATAACGCCATCTGGAATAAAGCCATATAGGCCTAAAATTGAAAATCGGAATAAAGCCATCTGCTAGATGGCTTTATTCCGGTCATTTTTTTGATGGCTTTTTTCCACCGGAATAAAGCCATCAAAACCAAATACCCTAGATGACGTTATTCCGACTGGATTAAAGCCATCTAGTGGGTATGAGGTGGATGGCTTTATTCCGGTTTTGGAAACCGGAATAAAGCCATCTGCGAGATGGCTTTATTCCAGTTTCGATCTTTTAATCGACAACCTATCAGATGACGAACATTGAAAAAACTGGAGACCGGAATAAAGCCATCTACGAGATGGCTTTATTCCTGTTTTTATTTTGATGACTTTGTTCCACCGGAATAAAGCCATCAAACCAAGAACACTAGATGACGTTATTCCGACTGGATTAAAGCCATCTAGCAGATGTGGTTTGATGGCTTTATTCCGGTGGAGGGGTACCGGCATGAATATATTGTCCCAATTTTTTCGATATTCGAGTGTTAAATACTCAATGTCCTAATTATAAAGTTCTTAGTATCTTTCTCACCAAAAGGCAAAAGGCTACTCTACTCATGGGTTTTCCTCCGCGCAGGCCGTAATGGTTGGATGGTGGAGGCACGCGATTGGCTAGAGAAACTGGCGGCAATATTTGGGGGCAATGGATGCGGTTAAATGCGCTGTTAGACTGATGTCAAATGATAAAAATCTAATGAACTCTGAATAGTGTTAATAGGGATAACACTCATAATTTTAAGAAGTGGGGTAGTCTACTTGATCGAACACATCGACGCGGCGGCCATTACTGTGCTTCTGACAGTTTCATAGTTGGGGATAAAATCATTTTAAAAACGAGCTGATCAAAAGTTCAGTTTATTGAAAAAAAGAACTAGTTCGTGTCAGAAGTTCAAGTTCGTATGAAGAAACGAACGAGTTCATTTCAATAGTTCATTTTCCAGAAAAGAGCTATTTTTAAGCGTGTACATAAGCTTTGACATTTTCTGAAATTTCGGTCAATTGTGAGGAAGATTGACATTGGTACCATTGTCACTGTTCGATCGTACCAATTATTTATCAATATTTGTTATTAACACTAACTGAGTATTGGAAACGATGTAACGATGCCCAAACAGAACAGTAAACACCGCACTTTTCCTACTCCTTGGCCATCAGCACCATGCTAGCAGCCTAGCGGCCAGCATGGCGCATGCCACGTGACCGAAGGCGAAGCGATCGCCAAAGTAACAAACACTCTCCGTTTGGCAGATACGCGCAGTTTCATCGATAAAGACGCAGAATGTTCCACTCGGCAACCGACTACTAATAATGACAAAACAACAGTAACACCAATTGCCAAACAGGAAAAATCGGCGCTAACGAAACCAAAATTCGTCATGAACTTTTGAAAAGTTCGCGGGAATAATGAACGCGTTGAAATATAAAGTTCATCACAGAAAAAATAGACGCGATCAGTTCAAAGCTTACCACAAAACGAACGAGACCATACGAACTTTTTAAAATTTCGTTCCACAACTATGGACATTTAACATCATCATGGTTTAGTAGATATTCCTTTCATTCAGTGCGTACTGAGCATTTGCGGCACTTAGCCGTAGCGTAAAATCAAAAACCCATGCTACTGATTTCACGTAAAATAGTTTTAAGAAACGGCGAAGCACGTACACTGAGCTATGTTTGTGTGTATAACTATATTACATTGAACATAGCCATTGAATATACTTTTGGTGGTTTCTTTGAATCCTGGTGGAAGACGATTTCGGATCGTGCATTTAACCGCATCCATTGCCCCTAAATATTGCCGCCAGTTTCTCTAGCCAATCGCGTGCCTCCACCATCCAACCATATTACGGCCTTCGCAGAGGAAACCCCCAGGTGGTGAGAAAGATATCAAGAACTTGATAATTAGGGCATTGAGTATATTCATCCATTCTTGGTCAACACTCGAATATCGAAAAAATTGGGACAATATATTCATGCCGGTACCCCTCCACCGGAATAAAGCCATCAAACCACATCTGCTAGATGGCTTTAATCCAGTCGGAATAACGTCATCTAGTGTTCTTGGTTTGATGGCTTTATTCCGGTGGAACAAAGTCATCAAAATAAAAACAGGAATAAAGCCATCTCGTAGATGGCTTTATTCCGGTCTCCAGTTTTTTCAATGTTCGTCATCTGATAGGTTGTCGATTAAAAGATCGAAACTGGAATAAAGCCATCTCGCAGATGGCTTTATTCCGGTTTCCAAAACCGGAATAAAGCCATCAACCTCATACCCACTAGATGGCTTTAATCCAGTCGGAATAACGTCATCTAGGGTATTTGGTTTGATGGCTTTATTCCGGTGGAACAAAGCCATCAAAAAAATGACCGGAATAAAGCCATCTAGCAGATGGCTTTATTCCAGTATTCAATTTTAGGCCTATATGGCGTTATTCCAGATGGCGTTATTCAGGCGCCTCCTTTATTCCGGTCATTTTTTTGATGGCTTTGTTCCACCGGAATAAAGCCATCAAACCAAATACCCTAGATGACGTTATTCCGACTGGATTAAAGCCATCTAGTGGGTATGAGGTTGATGGCTTTATTCCGGTTTTGGAAACCGGAATAAAGCCATCTGCGAGATGGCTTTATTCCAGTTTCGATCTTTTAATCGACAACCTATCAGATGACGAACATTGAAAAAACTGGAGACCGGAATAAAGCCATCTACGAGATGGCTTTATTCCTGTTTTTATTTTGATGACTTTGTTCCACCGGAATAAAGCCATCAAACCAAGAACACTAGATGACGTTATTCCGACTGGATTAAAGCCATCTAGCAGATGTGGTTTGATGGCTTTATTCCGGTGGAGGGGTACCGGCATGAATATATTGTCCCAATTTTTTCGATATTCGAGTGTTAAATACTCAATGTCCTAATTATAAAGTTCTTAGTATCTTTCTCACCAAAAGGCAAAAGGCTACTCTACTCATGGGTTTTCCTCCGCGCAGGCCGTAATGGTTGGATGGTGGAGGCACGCGATTGGCTAGAGAAACTGGCGGCAATATTTGGGGGCAATGGATGCGGTTAAATGCGCTGTTAGACTGATGTCAAATGATAAAAATCTAATGAACTCTGAATAGTGTTAATAGGGATAACACTCATAATTTTAAGAAGTGGGGTAGTCTACTTGATCGAACACATCGACGCGGCGGCCATTACTGTGCTTCTGACAGTTTCATAGTTGGGGATAAAATCATTTTAAAAACGAGCTGATCAAAAGTTCAGTTTATTGAAAAAAAGAACTAGTTCGTGTCAGAAGTTCAAGTTCGTATGAAGAAACGAACGAGTTCATTTCAATAGTTCATTTTCCAGAAAAGAGCTATTTTTAAGCGTGTACATAAGCTTTGACATTTTCTGAAATTTCGGTCAATTGTGAGGAAGATTGACATTGGTACCATTGTCACTGTTCGATCGTACCAATTATTTATCAATATTTGTTATTAACACTAACTGAGTATTGGAAACGATGTAACGATGCCCAAACAGAACAGTAAACACCGCACTTTTCCTACTCCTTGGCCATCAGCACCATGCTAGCAGCCTAGCGGCCAGCATGGCGCATGCCACGTGACCGAAGGCGAAGCGATCGCCAAAGTAACAAACACTCTCCGTTTGGCAGATACGCGCAGTTTCATCGATAAAGACGCAGAATGTTCCACTCGGCAACCGACTACTAATAATGACAAAACAACAGTAACACCAATTGCCAAACAGGAAAAATCGGCGCTAACGAAACCAAAATTCGTCATGAACTTTTGAAAAGTTCGCGGGAATAATGAACGCGTTGAAATATAAAGTTCATCACAGAAAAAATAGACGCGATCAGTTCAAAGCTTACCACAAAACGAACGAGACCATACGAACTTTTTAAAATTTCGTTCCACAACTATGGACATTTAACATCATCATGGTTTAGTAGATATTCCTTTCATTCAGTGCGTACTGAGCATTTGCGGCACTTAGCCGTAGCGTAAAATCAAAAACCCATGCTACTGATTTCACGTAAAATAGTTTTAAGAAACGGCGAAGCACGTACACTGAGCTATGTTTGTGTGTATAACTATATTACATTGAACATAGCCATTGAATATACTTTTGGTGGTTTCTTTGAATCCTGGTGGAAGACGATTTCGGATCGTGCATTTAACCGCATCCATTGCCCCTAAATATTGCCGCCAGTTTCTCTAGCCAATCGCGTGCCTCCACCATCCAACCATATTACGGCCTTCGCAGAGGAAACCCCCAGGTGGTGAGAAAGATATCAAGAACTTGATAATTAGGGCATTGAGTATATTCATCCATTCTTGGTCAACACTCGAATATCGAAAAAATTGTGACAATATATTCATGCCGGTACCCCTCCACCGGAATAAAGCCATCAAACCACATCTGCTAGATGGCTTTAATCCAGTCGGAATAACGTCATCTAGTGTTTTTGGTTTGATGGCTTTATTCCGGTGAAACAAGGTCATCAAAAAAAAAAACGGAATAAAGCCATCTCGCAGATGGCTTTATTCTGGTCTCCAGTTTTTTCAATGTTCGTCATCTGATAGGTTGTCGATTAAAAGATCGATACTGGAATAAAGCCATCTCGCAGATGGCTTTATTCCGGTTTCCAAAACCGGAATAAAGCCATCCACCTCATACCCACTAGATGGCTTTAATCCAGTCGGAATAACGTCATCTAGGGTATTTGGTTTTGATGGCTTTATTCCGGTGGAAAAAAGCCATCAAAAAAATGACCGGAATAAAGCCATCTAGCAGATGGCTTTATTCCGATTTTCAATTTTAGGCCTATATGGCTTTATTCCAGATGGCGTTATTCAGCCCCCCCGGAATAAAGCCATCTAGCAGATGGCTTTATTCCAGTATTCAATTTTAGGCCTATATGGCGTTATTCCAGATGGCGTTATTCAGGCGCCTCGCGACCGAGATTGAGCAAGTTTTTAAAATAACTCTTTTCTCTATATTAACTGCACAATTTCTCAAAGATTCCGTTATAATTACTTTGTATGAAAATTTCAGTAGCTTCAAATCACGTTTCTCACCCGACAGGCCAAGAAACTTTTCAGACACGGTCATCACTACAACACAAAGACTGTGTAAATGTTTCACATATTTCTGTCAAGTATTTCTGTTGGAAACTACGTTTTTGTCGCTATTTCAAAGACGCTTTCTTGTATATTTTCCCGGTGAATGGATTCCAGGCGCATGGAGCCCCATTCCATGGAGGCCAACAATTCAAATAAACTTAATATCAATTTCACAGTCGGTTGTCCGCGTAGCATAATGGACAAGTGCAGGGCCCCGGACAGGCAAACACCCGGATTCGAATCCCGGCACGGATGTAAATCGTGGGATTGATAAAGTATCGTTACAAGTAGGTAATAATGTATCCTGCAGGTGGAGGGCACGCACCAATGAGCGGCCAGCCCCGGGGCCCGGGCATCGCGGCGGCGGCGGCCCACAGGCGTCTCCGCGGGCGCCAGTAGCACAGCAGCCAGACTGCGAGCAGCGACGCCGACGTCGCCAGCAGCGTCGCCCCAACCCCGGCGCCGGCGTCGGCGTCGCGGCGGCAGCTCGCCGCTTCGGCGTCGCACACAGACAAGTTGGACGCCGACAGCTCCAAGGTGACGGACATCGCGACGTCGCCTCCACACAGTTGGGTTTCACACGCCGCGCGAGGCACAAATCCGTAGGACAATCCGCTGGTCCGCGCTGAACAATGATACCAACCGACAGTCCGGTCGATCTGACAGTAATCACGCAAACAGATCAAGATCACTGCATGTGCCCGGCTGATCACTAATGTAACGAGACTACCGCTTCAGCTAAGCAGTCGTGAAAATGATAAGCATTAAGTTTTTTTTGAGCGCAGTGTTTTGTGTTGTTTGTCCGGTGAAGGTGGCCCGGTGTCCGGCAGTGTTCGAGTCTTCGAGCTGCTGGTGGAGACGCTGTTTAAGAAGCCGGAGCCGGGGAAGGAGCAGCGATGCAGACGAGGTTCCTCGACGGACTGACCCAGGGTCACGCAGCTCTTGCCGGGCGGCCGAAACCACCTCCCCCCTCCCCCCCCCCCGGGGGGTCAGCTAGCGTCGGGACTTGCTACAGCCTCGCTAGCGCCACAAGTGGAAGGCTCGCAGCTCCGCAGCTTTCTCTTGTTCAGTCCGACAAGGTCGGCGATGTCGCCGCCGCGTGACGTCACGCCGTGTAGCAAGTTGCACGCAGCGGCGGATTGCGTGCGTCGGGCGTCACGCACGGTTTGCGCGCCGTGCGTGACGCCCGACGCACGCTGCGTGTGGCCACCGGAGTGTCTTCATGACACGCATCTCCATTCACACGTGACACGGCCGGAAAGCCCGGAATCACTGCATTCAATGCGTTTTATGCACCCAGACATTTGGGTGCATTTAAAACAGGATTTAATTGAAAAGTGGCTTTGTGCTGCAAGTACATTCTTAAAGAGATGACAGCTGTACCATGAGTTAGCTAGAATGCTTCTTACTTTCAGTTAAGTGACGAACAATTTCGTATGAAATAATGGAACACAAAAACACCATCCGACATCGTTGTAAAGTTTTATGTGCTAGATAAATAATTAATTAAATAAAAACACAAACGCAAATCAAAAGATAACAGGATAAGTTTCTGCCTCTACTTCGTCTGCAGTGAGACCCGGCCGCGGCATCGTCGCATCGACTTGAAGCATGCGCAGGATCTTGTGTGGACGTCATCAACGTCATCAACGTCTTCAACGTCATCAACGTCATCAACGTCATCAACGTCATCAACGTCATCAACGTCCTGAACAAGATTGTGTCGCGCCGTCGAATTCCAACACAACTTGATAAGGTACAATACAGTTAACTGGTAAGAAAAGGAGTGAGGCTCGATATGAAATGTTGTAAATGTAAACATAGAAAAACACGTCTTGTCGTTGTTGTCGTGTGAAGATGAAGTCTCTAAAACAGAGTCTGTCGCAACAATCCACCCCCCCCCCCCCCCCCCCCCCCCCCCCCCGGGGACTTGGTTTCTTCTTGCCCCCGGGCCGGAGTGAATCCCCACAATCTGCAATGACTCGCAAGTCGCAAGGCAATCCGCCATGCGAGCTTTCCGTGAACTGCCAACTGCCTGCATAATAACATGGAATGATATCGCTATCAAACCCATATAATCATCATAAAAATACTAATACCAATAATAATAATAATGACAGCCGTGTTTGATGTACGACGACATGTCCTTGCTACAAGCAGGCGTCTAATCACCGATATTATCGAGGGAAGATTCCGCCTGCAGGGAAATCCGAAAAGGGACAGTGACAGGGACAGTGACAGACACAGTGACAGACACAGTGACGGACACAGTGACGGATGGCAGGAGGTCCGACAGTGTGCTGGGTGACTTGGGGAAGAAACCCTGCGTCTCCTAACGCCGCTCGTTGCGTGCCTGCGTTGCTGGCGTCGTTGCCAGCGTCGAGCAGAGTGATTGACAGGTCGACTTTACGACGCTGAGTGATTTCATTTGTGATGATGCTGTAGCGATCGTGATTAGTTGAAACCACGTTTCGGATTGTCTCGCTGGCTGGTGCTGCTTGGTACTGAAGCAGCAGCATCCAGAGCATCCAGAGCAATCCAGAGCATCCAGGGCATCCAGAACATCCAGGGCATCCAGGGCATCCAGGGCATCCAGGGCATCCAGGGCATCCAGGGCATCCAGAGCATCCAGGGCGTTGAGGAATTGCTGTGCTTGCCGAGGAACATAATAGCTTCAGGGTGAGTTATCAGCAATATCAGCATCACACATGTGTCGATCACTAAGCTGCCTGCTTTGTTTGGTTTCTACCCTACGCACACTCCTAAATCAAAATACACTGTCCAAAACAGAATTTAGATGGAATAATACCAAGGAATATGCACAAATTTCGCATCTCATTAGGCAGGAATCAGGTAGCAAGTGGTGGCTTGCTCGGGAGGGTTGCTCGGACCGCGGTTGACCGTCGGAAAGGTGGACACTCTTCGTTAGGCGCTACACGGTCAGGTGTTACACGGTTAGGTGTTACACGGTTAGGTGTTACACGGTTAGGTGTTACACGGTTAGGTGTTACACGATTTGGTGTAGCGAGAGTGTACCGACGTGACGTAGTGCTGGTGTTAGCAGCAACTAGAACCACCCTTGCAGTGCTGCACGATTCGATAGCATCCGGGCGAACTGATTGCATAGAGGAGTAATATTTTAAACAGTCGATTGTTGTGCAGTTGCAATACTGTTCCTGTGTGAACCACAGTTTGATTTCGTGACAATACGTTGATTCAAGGCGCCAGCTATGAACGCGTTACGCGATAGTAAAAGTTCAGGCTTCCAGGTTGCAACGAGACGAACCCTGTGGTCTGCCAATGACCGGGCTGAAACTCTTTCACGCCCCAGCACCTTTCTTACCCAGTTCCCAGCAGCGTCCAATCTTAGCCGACCGAAGCGAGACCAGACAAGTGCATTGTTAAACATGGAGTACACCTAAGTGCTCAACTCACGTAATACAAGCCGAAGGCTGGATATTTGCCTAAGTAGACACCCTGATAATTCCCATATTAGACAGGTTGTGTCCAAATATTGTATTTGAATAGAATAGAAAATGTTTCTACGCTAATGACAATTCCGAGTACGAGTTGTGAATGTGGCCCATGGCTTCGAGAGGAAGGGCTCTTCGTACTTTGGCCAAGCATTGGGACAGTTAAAACTAAGAAATGAAACTCAGGAGGTGTCTGCAGTTCCAGGTAATGTCTCGCCTCGTGGTCACGCTTCGGTGTCTTGGGGGGCGTTCTAACTATCACTATCATAATAACATTCCAACAGGCGCGGAATAATGTACAGGCTTCCATTCAAGCCAAGAACGATGTTATGTAGATTATGTTATTTTTACACGCGAAGTGACACCATATTTCGGTAGAGCCATTGTGCCAGCGAAGTACCTAGTTGAGTGGTTGCGGCGCACGAGTTCATTGTTTTAACAATGATTATAACAAAGGTCATCATTGTCGCTTTTCCACGAAGACTCTGCTCAAGTGAAAAGATAACAAAATTATAGTTTGTTGCGAATGACATTAATCCCAAGATCTCAACCCGTGCCGGGATTCGAGCCCGGGTCTCTGCCTGTCTCAGGCACTGCACTTGTCTAAAGTAACTAGTTGCATTGCAAGACACCCTGTACTGCAGGTAGCAGCTGCAAGCGTGAAGTAGCTAGTTGCATTGCAAGACACCCTGTACTGCAGGTAGCAGCTGCAAGCGTGAAGTAGCTAGTTGCATTGCAAGACACCCTGTACTGCAGGTAGCAGCTGCAAGCGTGAAGTAGCTAGTTGCATTGCAAGACACCCTGTACTGCAGGTAGCAGCTGCAAGCGTGAAGTAGCTAGTTGCATTGCAAGACACCCTGTACTGCAGGTAGCAGCTGCAAGCGTGAAGTAGCTAGTTGCATTGCAAGACACCCTGTACTGCAGGTAGCAGCTGCAAGCGTGAAGTAGCTAGTTGCATTGCAAGACACCCTGTACTGCAGGTAGCAGCTGCAAGCGTGAAGTAGCTAGTTGCATTGCAAGACACCCTGTACTGCAGGTAGCAGCTGCAAGCGTGAAGTAGCTAGTTGCATTGCAAGACACCCTGTACTGCAGGTAGCAGCTGCAAGCGTGAAGTAGCTAGTTGCATTGCAAGACACCCTGTACTGCAGGTAGCAGCTGCAAGCTTGAAGTAGCTAGTTGCATTGCAAGACACCCTGTACTGCAGGTAGCAGCTGCAAGCTTGAAGTAGCTAGTTGCATTGCAAGACACCCTGTACTGCAGGTAGCAGCTGCAAGCGTGAAGTAGCTAGTTGCATTGCAAGACACCCTGTACTGCAGGTAGCAGCTGCAAGCGTGAAGTAGCTAGTTGCATTGCAAGACACCCTGTACTGCAGGTAGCAGCTGCAAGCGTGAAGTAGCTAGTTGCATTGCAAGACACCCTGTACTGCAGGTAGCAGCTGCAAGCGTGAAGTAGCTAGTTGCATTGCAAGACACCCTGTACTGCAGGTAGCAGCTGCAAGCGTGAAGTAGCTAGTTGCATTGCAAGACACCCTGTACTGCAGGTAGCAGCTGCAAGCGTGAAGTAGCTAGTTGCATTGCAAGACACCCTGTACTGCAGGTAGCAGCTGCAAGCGTGAAGTAGCTAGTTGCATTGCAAGACACCCTGTACTGCAGGTAGCAGCTGCAAGCGTGAAGTAACTACTTGCATTGCAAGACACCCTGTACTGCAGGTAGCAGCTGCAAGCGTGAAGTAGCTAGTTGCATTGCAAGACACCCTGTACTGCAGGTAGCAGCTGCAAGCGTGAAGTAGCTAGTTGCATTGCAAGACACCCTGTACTGCAGGTAGCAGCTGCAAGCGTGAAGTAACTACTTGCATTGCAAGACACCCTGTACTGCAGGTAGCAGCTGCAAGCTTGAAGTAGCTAGTTGCATTGCAAGACACCCTGTACTGCAGGTAGCAGCTGCAAGCGTGAAGTAGCTAGTTGCATTTCAAGACACCCTGTACTGCAGGTAGCAGCTGCAAGCGTGAAGTAGCTAGTTGCATTGCAAGACACCCTGTACTGCAGGTAGCAGCTGCAAGCGTGAAGTAGCTAGTTGCATTGCAAGACACCCTGTACTGCAGGTAGCAGCTGCAAGCGTGAAGTAGCTGGTTGCATTGCAAGACACCCTGTACTGCAGGTAGCAGCTGCAAGCGTGAAGTAGCTAGTTGCATTGCAAGACACCCTGTACTGCAGGTAGCAGCTGCAAGCGTGAAGTAGCTAGTTGCATTGCAAGACACCCTGTACTGCAGGTAGCAGCTGCAAGCGTGAAGTAGCTAGTTGCATTTCAAGACACCCTGTACTGCAGGTAGCAGCTGCAAGCGTGAAGTAGCTAGTTGCATTGCAAGACACCCTGTACTGCAGGTAGCAGCTGCAAGCGTGAAGTAGCTAGTTGCATTGCAAGACACCCTGTACTGCAGGTAGCAGCTGCAAGCGTGAAGTAGCTAGTTGCATTGCAAGACACCCTGTACTGCAGGTAGCAGCTGCAAGCGTGAAGTAGCTAGTTGCATTGCAAGACACCCTGTACTGCAGGTAGCAGCTGCAAGCGTGAAGTAGCTAGTTGCATTTCAAGACACCCTGTACTGCAGGTAGCAGCTGCAAGCGTGAAGTAGCTAGTTGCATTGCAAGACACCCTGTACTGCAGGTAGCAGCTGCAAGCGTGAAGTAGCTAGTTGCATTGCAAGACACCCTGTACTGCAGGTAGCAGCTGCAAGCGTGAAGTAGCTAGTTGCATTGCAAGACACCCTGTACTGCAGGTAGCAGCTGCAAGCGTGAAGTAGCTAGTTGCATTGCAAGACACCCTGTACTGCAGGTAGCAGCTGCAAGCTTGAAGTAGCTAGTTGCATTGCAAGACACCCTGTACTGCAGGTAGCAGCTGCAAGCGTGAAGTAGCTAGTTGCATTGCAAGACACCCTGTACTGCAGGTAGCAGCTGCAAGCGTGAAGTAGCTAGTTGCATTGCAAGACACCCTGTACTGCAGGTAGCAGCTGCAAGCGTGAAGTAGCTAGTTGCATTGCAAGACACCCTGTACTGCAGGTAGCAGCTGCAAGCGTGAAGTAGCTAGTTGCCTTGCAAGACACCCTGTACTGCAGGTAGCAGCTGCAAGCGTGAAGTAGCTAGTTGCATTGCAAGACACCCTGTACTGCAGGTAGCAGCTGCAAGCGTGAAGTAGCTAGTTGCATTGCAAGACACCCTGTACTGCAGGTAGCAGCTGCAAGCGTGAAGTAGCTAGTTGCATTGCAAGACACCCTGTACTGCAGGTAGCAGCTGCAAGCGTGAAGTAGCTAGTTGCATTGCAAGACACCCTGTACTGCAGGTAGCAGCTGCAAGCGTGAAGTAGCTAGTTGCATTGCAAGACACCCTGTACTGCAGGTAGCAGCTGCAAGCGTGAAGTAGCTAGTTGCATTGCAAGACACCCTGTACTGCAGGTAGCAGCTGCAAGCGTGAAGTAACTAGTTGCATTGCAAGACACCCTGTACTGCAGGTAGCAGCTGCAAGCGTGAAGTAGCTAGTTGCATTGCAAGACACCCTGTACTGCAGGTAGCAGCTGCAAGCTTGAAGTAGCTAGTTGCATTGCAAGACACCCTGTACTGCAGGTAGCAGCTGCAAGCGTGAAGTAGCTAGTTGCATTGCAAGACACCCTGTACTGCAGGTAGCAGCTGCAAGCGTGAAGTAGCTAGTTGCATTGCAAGACACCCTGTACTGCAGGTAGCAGCTGCAAGCGTGAAGTAGCTAGTTGCATTGCAAGACACCCTGTACTGCAGGTAGCAGCTGCAAGCGTGAAGTAGCTAGTTGCATTGCAAGACACCCTGTACTGCAGGTAGCAGCTGCAAGCGTGAAGTAGCTAGTTGCATTGCAAGACACCCTGTACTGCAGGTAGCAGCTGCAAGCGTGAAGTAGCTAGTTGCATTGCAAGACACCCTGTACTGCAGGTAGCAGCTGCAAGCTTGAAGTAGCTAGTTGCATTGCAAGACACCCTGTACTGCAGGTAGCAGCTGCAAGCGTGAAGTAGCTAGTTGCATTGCAAGACACCCTGTACTGCAGGTAGCAGCTGCAAGCTTGAAGTAGCTAGTTGCATTGCAAGACACCCTGTACTGCAGGTAGCAGCTGCAAGCGTGAAGTAGCTAGTTGCCTTGCAAGACACCCTGTACTGCAGGTAGCAGCTGCAAGCGTGAAGTAGCTAGTTGCATTGCAAGACACCCTGTACTGCAGGTAGCAGCTGCAAGCGTGAAGTAGCTAGTTGCCTTGCAAGACACCCTGTACTGCAGGTAGCAGCTGCAAGCGTGAAGTAGCTAGTTGCATTGCAAGACACCCTGTACTGCAGGTAGCAGCTGCAAGCGTGAAGTAGCTAGTTGCATTGCAAGACACCCTGTACTGCAGGTAGCAGCTGCAAGCGTGAAGTAGCTAGTTGCATTGCAAGACACCCTGTACTGCAGGTAGCAGCTGCAAGCGTGAAGTAGCTAGTTGCATTGCAAGACACCCTGTACTGCAGGTAGCAGCTGCAAGCGTGAAGTAGCTAGTTGCATTGCAAGACACCCTGTACTGCAGGTAGCAGCTGCAAGCGTGAAGTAGCTAGTTGCATTGCAAGACACCCTGTACTGCAGGTAGCAGCTGCAAGCGTGAAGTAGCTAGTTGCATTGCAAGACACCCTGTACTGCAGGTAGCAGCTGCAAGCGTGCTGCGCGCGGTTCCGATAAGTGCAGCGCCCGGGGCAGGCAAACACCCGGATTCGAACCCCGGCACGGATGTACATTTTAGAACGAATGTTTCATTTCCAACAATTGATTGTCTTGCGAACATGCAACGCGTAATTGCATCGCGGTTAAAATTCACACTGCCATGCCATAAGAAGCCCGATGTCCGAGTCTCGTCTCCCTGCTTTGTCTAACGTAGCGTGCGCGTGCGCGAGAGCGTGGGAACCAGCTGGCTGCGTTGTGCGTCACGCTGTCTTCACTCGCACGAGCAAGGAACCACGCTGCAGTCGCAGCCTGTCTTGTTATGCATTGTAGTGCATTGTAGTGCATTGTAATGCATTGTAGTGCATTGTAATGCATTGTAGTGCATTGTAGTGCATTGTAATGCATTGTAGTGCATTGTAATGCATTGTAATGCATTGTAGTGCATTGTAGTGCATTGTAGTGCATTGTAATGCATTGTAGTGCATTGTAATGCATTGTAGTGCATTGTAATGCATTGTAATGCATTGTAGTGCATTGTAATGCATTGTAGTGCATTGTAAAGCATTGTAATGCATTGTAATGCATTGTAATGCATTGTAGTGCATTGTAATGCTTTGTAGTGCATTGTAATGCATTGTAATGAATTGTAGTGCATTGTAGTTCATTGTAGTGCATTGTAATGCATTGTAGTGCATTGTAATGCATTGTAGTGCATTGTAATGCATTGTAATGAATTGTAGTGCATTGTAGTGCATTGTAGTGCATTGTAATGCATTGTAGTGCATTGTAATGCATTGTAATGAATTGTAGTGCATTGTAGTGCATTGTAGTGCATTGTAATGCATTGTAATGCATTGTAATGCATTGTAATGCATTGTAGTGCATTACAATGTATGTATGTATGCACGCATGGAATGCAAGGAAAGAGAACCAGGGAAGATAACTGCAAGAGACATGAAACACTGTAGCTTGCACTCTTTAAACGTCTTTAGCCATCGTGGAGCGAGGGATGGACGAGCTACAGCTGGTCTGCTACACGACGGCGTTGCTGGCGCTGCTGGTCGCGCTGGCCGCGCTGGCTGGCAGCAAGCTACTCCGCTTCTACAGCTACCTCAGCCTGGTGGTGGTCGTCAACTCCCTGGTCGCAGGGCTGCTCATCCCGGTCTTCCTGGTCAAACCCTTCTGCCCGCTAAACCTTCGGTAAGACTCCCCTATATCTGGCCGGTAAGACTCCCCTAGATCTTGCCGGTAAGACTCCCCTAGATCTTGCCGGTAAGACTCCCCTAGATCTTGCCGGTAAGACTCCCCTAGATCTTGCCGGTAAGACTCCCCAAGATCTTGCCGGTAAGACTCCCCTATATCTTGCCGGTAAGACTCCCCAAGATCTTGCCGGTAAGACTCCCCCATCTTTACCTCGCCAGGTAAACACTGGTATTTCTTGCAGTATTTTCCTGCCGTCGATGACGTAAGTGATCCCCGACATAACAGGTTGCCGTGTGCTGTTGCTAGCAATTAGTGTGGAATGACTCAAGTAATGAAAGAGCTTCTCGACCCATTCCGAGAAAGAGGTCGGTCGGTCGCTGCTAGCTGCTGTCTGCATGAGATTCCCGGTGGAAATCACATGCAGAAGGCTCCAGGCTTTTGGGCCACGATTTGCAGAAGTTAAGCAAGTCGGTGCATTTTAATGAGGGTCACCTTTTTGCAGCCACTACACTCGGGAGTCTTTCATTTGCCAGCTTGGATCGTGTCGAAGTAATCTTGCTTGCTAAGGAGGCTGAACGAAAAGTAGAGTTTTTTTTTGTACATTTCATGGCAACAGGTCTAGCGTGTTTGACCTTGGGTATTTCGCGCTTTCGGCGATCAACGCGATCACGGCCGCTTGTATCGCTGGCTTGTCGAGACCTTTCATTGACATCACAGATCTCAGCTTTGTGCAGACAAGAGAAAAAAAGAACTGAAAGTCTTCCTCCCGTTCAACGGACGCAACAAGCGAGCCGGTGACGTCCGGCTCGGAGGACCGAGAACAACATGGAAGTGTATTAATCGAAGGATGTGTCTCCCGGCTGCAGCATCGCGACCAGCATCCTGAAACACGTGACGCGGGTGTTGGGCATCAGCTGGCAGCTTCGCGGGGAGGACGTGCTTCGGGAGAAGCGATCCGCGGTGATCGTAGCCAACCATCAGAGCATCCTGGACATCCTGGGTGAGACTTCCTGCCTTCATCCTGCCTTCATCCTGCCTGCCTGCCTGCCTGCCTGCCTGCCTGCCTGCCTGCCTGCCTGCCTGCCTGCCTGCCTGCCTGCCTGCCTGCCTGCCTGCCTGCCTGCCTGCCTGCCTGCCTGCCTGCCTGCCTGCCTGCCTGCCTGCCTGCCTGCCTGCCTGCCTGCCTGCCTGCCTGCCTGCCTGCCTGCCTGCCTGCCTGCCTGCCTGCCTGCCTGCCTGCCTGCCTGCCTGCCTGCCTGCCTGCCTGCCTGCCTGCCTGCCTGCCTGCCTGCCTGCCTGCCTGCCTGCCTGCCTGCCTGCCTGCCTGCCTGCCTGCCTGCCTGCCTGCCTGCCTGCCTGCCTGCCTGCCTGCCTGCCTGCCTGCCTGCCTGCCTGCCTGCCTGCCTGCCTGCCTGCCTGCCTGCCTGCCTGCCTGCCTGCCTGCCTGCCTGCCTGCCTGCCTGCCTGCCTGCCTGCCTGCCTGCCTGCCTGCCTGCCTGCCTGCCTGCCTGCCTGCCTGCCTGCCTGCCTGCCTGCCTGCCTGCCTGCCTGCCTGCCTGCCTGCCTGCCTGCCTGCCTGCCTGCCTGCCTGCCTGCCTGCCTGCCTGCCTGCCTGCCTGCCTGCCTGCCTGCCTGCCTGCCTGCCTGCCTGCCTGCCTGCCTGCCTGCCTGCCTGCCTGCCTGCCTGCCTGCCTGCCTGCCTGCCTGCCTGCCTGCCTGCCTGCCTGCCTGCCTGCCTGCCTGCCTGCCTGCCTGCCTGCCTGCCTGCCTGCCTGCCTGCCTGCCTGCCTGCCTGCCTGCCTGCCTGCCTGCCTGCCTGCCTGCCTGCCTGCCTGCCTGCCTGCCTGCCTGCCTGCCTGCCTGCCTGCCTGCCTGCCTGCCTGCCTGCCTGCCTGCCTGCCTGCCTGCCTGCCTGCCTGCCTGCCTGCCTGCCTGCCTGCCTGCCTGCCTGCCTGCCTGCCTGCCTGCCTGCCTGCCTGATGTGTGATGTCTTTAAATGCAGGCATGATGCAGATCTGGGAATGTGTGGGCCGCTGCACGCTCACCGCGAAGCTCGAGATGTTCTACATGTGGCCGTGGGGTCTGGCTGGTTGGCTGGCAGGCGTCGTCTACCTGGACAGGAGCAAGCCGGCGCAGGCGCGCAGCTTGCTGGAGCAGGCCCTGCGCAGCCAGCAGGTTGGTTGGTGCTGCCTGCACCCGACACCCTTCCCCCCCACCCCAGGGACATTCCCAGTCTGTTGTCTAGGTTTTTAATGTGACAAGCGAACGCTCTCATCTCTCTGCTCGATTCCGATGACGCAACCCCCCCCCCCCCCCCCCCCCCCCACTGCGCTAGAGCCCGGAGCCAAGAGCAGCAAGTTAAGGCCGTGTAACAAGTGGTAGGTATGAGATTTGCAGATCAGCGCCATCCAGCCATCGCCATCCATGGCCAGCGTGACGTAGTAGTTACCTTCAAGGTAAAAGACTGCATTAAAGAAGCCTGCACTGGACCGCCATCTATCGCATTGCCAACGAAAGTAATCTAAGCTTGAGTATGTGACTTATCAACTGATTGATTGCCGGTGTTTAACGACGCACTGTTTTGACGACTGGCCCTGTGGCGCTAGTCTATAATGAAAGGGTGATGATGAACCTAACCTATGGCTAGAAGGGTGAGGGGAAACCCGGTGACGGCACGTAGCCTACTCCTGTCGAAAAGCACCGAGGGGACCACCGGCTTTACGTCCCTTCCGAAGGACGGTACAACTCGAACGACAGGATTCCTCCGCTAATCCGTGCTGTCAAGAGGTCGACAAGCAAGGCGAGTGAAGTTTCCCAGCACTTCACAACACATGCTTCCAGTGTTTCCAGTGTTTCCAGTGCTTCCAGTGCTTCCAGTGCTTCCAGTGCTTCCCGTGCTTCCTCGGGTCTCGCATCTCAAGGAGACAGCATGGACGACGTGGTCTGACGGCAGCCTGTTGCTTGCAGACGAAGCTGTGGGTGTTTCCCGAAGGGACGCGGAACCGCACGAGCAGCTCGCTGCTGGCCTTCAAGAAGGGAGCGTTCCGCGCGGCGATCGCCTCCCAGGTGCCCGTCATTCCCGTCGTCTTCTCGCCCTACCACTTCTTCGACGAGTGGAAACACGACATGCGCAGAGGTACTTCCGCCGAGAGACTGTCTTACTCATTTCTTGCTGCTCGCTGCTTGCTGCTTGCTGCTTGCTGCTTGCTGCTTGCTGCTTGCTGCTTACTGCTCGCTGCTTGCTGCTTGCTGCTTGCTGCTCGCTGCTTGCTGCTTGCTGCTTGCTGCTCGCTGCTTGCTGCTCGCTGCTTGCTGCTTGCTGCTCGCTGCTCGCTGCTTGCTGCTTGCTGCTTGCTGCTTGCTGCTTGCTGCTTGCTGCTCGCTGCTTGCTGCTTGCTGCTCGCTGCTTGCTGCTTGCTGCTTGCTGCTTGCTGCTTGCTGCTCGCTGCTCGCTGCTCGCTGCTTGCTGCTTGCTGCTTGCTGCTCGCTGCTTGCTGCTTGCTGCTCGCTGCTCGCTGCTCGCTGCTTGCTGCTCGCTGCTTGCTGCTTGCTGCTCGCTGCTTGCTGCTTGCTGCTCGCTGCTTGCTGCTTGCTGCTTGCTGCTTGCTGCTCGCTGCTTGCTGCTTGCTGCTCGCTGTCGCTGCTCGCTGCTTGCTGCTTGCTGCTCGCTGCTTGCTGCTTGCTGCTTGCTGCTTGCTGCTCGCTGCTTGCTGCTTGCTGCTCGCTGCTTGCTGCTTGCTGCTTGCTGCTTGCTGCTTGCTGCTTGCTGCTTGCTGCTCGCTGTCGCTGCTCGCTGCTTGCTGCTTGCTGCTTGCTGCTCGCTGCTCGCTGCTTGCTGCTCGCTGCTCGCTGCTTGCTGCTTGCTGCTTGCTGCTCGCTGTCGCTGCTCGCTGCTTGCTGCTTGCTGCTTGCTGCTCGCTGCTCGCTGCTCGCTGCTTGCTGCTTGCTGCTTGCTGCTCGCTGTCGCTGCTCGCTGCTTGCTGCTTGCTGCTTGCTGCTTGCTGCTTGCTGCTTGCTGCTCGCTGTCGCTGCTCGCTGCTTGCTGCTTGCTGCTTGCTGCTTGCTGCTTGCTGCTCGCTGCTTGCTGCTCGCTGCTTGCTGCTCGCTGCTTGCTGCTTGCTGCTTGCTGCTCGCTGCTTGCTGCTTGCTGCTCGCTGCTTGCTGCTCGCTGCTCGCTGCTCGCTGCTCGCTGATTGCTGCTTGCTGCTTGCTGCTCGCTGCTCGCTGCTTGCTGCTCGCTGTTCGCTGCTTGCTGCTTGCTGCTCGCTGCTCGCTGCTTGCTGCTCGCTGTTCGCTGCTTGCTGCTCGCTGCTCGCTGCTCGCTGCTTGCTGCTCGCTGTTCGCTGCTTGCTGCTTGCTGCTCGCTGCTTGCTGCTCGCTGATTGCTGCTTGCTGCTCGCTGCTCGCTGCTCGCTGCTTGCTGCTCGCTGTTCGCTGCTTGCTGCTAACACTGTCTGTGCAGGTCACGTGGTCGTCCAGGCGCTAGCGGCGATCCCGACTTCCGGCCTCACGATGGACGACCTTGACGAGTTGGTGGACCGAACCCGGACAGCAATGCAGACCGCCTTCCTGACGCTGTGGGACGAGACCCACCCCCAGCCCAGGCCACCCCCAGCCCAGGCCAGCCTAGACCAGGCCAGGCCAGCCCAGGCCAGCTCCTAGCGCTGTGAGCCGCGTTCAGGGGCAGGCTGACGGACCAGCGCTACGTCTGCCCGCTAGTCTCAACACTGACATGTTCAAGTTGAAATGTAGCGCATCGGGTTTGCGGGCGGTTCACGCCACGGAGACTCGTCGAATGGATATTAAGTTTAACAAGGAGTCTGATCGGTGACTTGGTTCCTTGCCAACGTCTGCAGTTAACAAAACAGTGGTTGAGAATCTATGACAAATTGTGAGTGTGATTGTTGCATGTAGCAGGTTTTCATGACGTTTTCTCAGCCTTCCGCTATCTCACGGGTCTCACTGACAACATGCCTGACAGGGATCCTAGAATCCACCACCTCGCACATCGCGTATCGCACATCGCACATCGCACATCGCACATCGCGCATCGCACATCGCGCATCGCACATCGCGCATCGCACATCGTAAATAGAACGTAGCACACGGCGAGCAAAGTGACAAGTAATGATTGGAAACCCACACAGTGAACGAGACTCCCAGGAAGCAGATCCTGCCTCGCCATCGAGCATCCAGCATCCTGGTCAGCATGCCGCTCGATAGACAGCCACCTGTAACACATAGTGAAGAACAAGCAGCGAGCTAGGAGCTGCCAGCCGAGCAAGCAGCAAGCTGGGAGCTGCCAGCCGAGCAAGCAGCAAGCTGGGAGCTGCCAGCCGAGCAAGCAGCAAGCTGGGAGCTGCCAGCCGAGCAAGCAGCAAGCTGGGAGCTGCCAGCCGTGGAAGCAGCAAGCAGGGAGCTGCCAGCCGAGCAAGCAGCAAGCTGGGAGCTGCCAGCCGAGCAAGCAGCAAGCTGGGAGCTGCCAGCCGAGCAAGCAGCAAGCTGGGAGCTGCCAGCCGAGCAAGCAGCAAGCTGGGAGCTGCCAGCCGAGCAAGCAGCAAGCTGGGAGCTGCCAGCCGAGCAAGCAGCAAGCTGGGAGCTGCCAGCCGAGCAAACAGGGTTATCCTCAGCAAAGACAAGTGTTTTAAGGAGGACTTTGACTGCCGCTGACTCTAAAACCCCGGGGCAAAATAGCGCGCCGGTCTCCGATGGAGCACTGCCCTCGTGGCCAGAAGTTCTGGAAGTTCCCGGGGTTGGCGCACGTTTGGCACGTCTAGAAGCCCTCGCCTTCCGGGGTGGGGGGGGGGACCTGTTGCAATGACCCCGTGCTACGTTATACTGACTCTACGCTAAGAAACCCCGAATGTCCCTTCCTAATCCTAGATCCTATTCCTCGCCCCTACATAGATTCCCAGCCTCTGTGCATTCCTAGCTCCGACTCTTTTTGCAGGTCACGTCTTTCTTCCGTTATTCCAGCCCAAGTTTCCCTGATTTCAATTCCTATCGCCTTCCCCCAAGTGGCTGTTCCTAGTCCTCGATCCTAGTCCATGCAAAGAATCCTAGGCGTTGTTAATTCCTAGATCTCGCGAGATTCACCAGGTTAAGCAACATGGCGCCTTGCTTATCGTTGCATGGGTCACCGTTGTTTCAAGCCGTTGCAACAGCTTGTTCTGTGTCTGTTGGGAGGTCCGGGGCTTCGAACCCCGACTTCCCAGCTACGCCCATCACATCCCATGAAATCCCATCCCAATCCTTTTTGTCCCTTCTGCTTGTGCTGTCCTGGAGCTCCCTAGATGCGTGTCAACACATCGAGGTGTGGGCATGCGTGACGCACGCACAAACAAATGCCTCGAGTTCACTCTCAACTTGGCCGAGAGAACAGCCTGCCAGTTCAGGGACTCGAACCCCGGACTACAGGCAATGTCATCACATAAAATACACCTATCCTACACCCCTTTACACTAATAGTAGAGACATAGCGACAGCAAAGGACAAGAAATTTCCCTTCTATTCCCCAGTCCCCTAAGAAAGCTATACTTTTGAGACTGGACAGCACGGATCGGTGGAGGAATCCTGCTGTCCGAGTTGTTCCCCCTCCTTTCCAACCCTCCATCTCTACGAGCGGAGGGAACCCGAACTACAACGCTAACAATTCTACGAGAAACTCAGACAGATTTGAAAGATTTGAAGCTGGAATCCTGCTCTTTGAATGGCTCTGTGTCTGCTCGGAGATTCGGAGACTCGAACCCCGAACTCTCCGTCCCAGCTACCTTCTAAATGTCTAGCAAAAGCATGGGCCGGGCGTTGGCGATGAGATGAGATGGACTCCTCCTCGTCGGAAACCTGGAGCCGGAGGAAACTAGAAGGCAAGAGACGCCCCGGAGGGTAAATTTATCAGTGATTAGTGCATCCTAAATTTACCCGGGTAAATGTTGCATACGCTGCTCTGTTCGTTGGCTAAGAAATGGGAACCTGATTCGACACGCAATTTCGCGAAGCTGACTGTAACGGGCCAAACAGTGATTATGGTTAGCAATACAGACAGAGTATGAAATGCCCTTCTGAAAATAGTGCACAAGGAAGGTCCCCAGTCAGCGGCAAGTCTCGATCCATCCTTCACCTACCGTTTCTCCGGCCAGCGTCTCAGCGGCAGCGTCTGAAGATTGATGCGCGCGCATGAGAGAGTGGAACTGACCATGAGGTGGCCAGTGGCCATCGGGGCCCTAATACAGGTCGTCCACTGAGCTCTTGGCTAGTCCAATTATCGTGGCACGCCTGACGTTCCTCCTCTCTGACTGGTCAAGCATTGCAAGACACATTTACAGACTTAATTGATCGATTCGCGGTCGTTCGACAGCGACAGTCGTGCCGTTGGTGTCTCCCCTGCAACCTCCGTCTCCGCGATGACTTCTTTCTTGCGCACTTTGTCCATAACACTGCACCACTGTCGTGATCACTACATCACTGTCTTGATCACTACATCACTGTCTTGATCACTACATCATTGTCTTGATCACTGCATCACTGTCTTGATCACTACATCACTGTCTTGATCACTACATCACTGTCTTGATCACTAAATCACTGCCTTGATCGCTACATCACTGTCTTGATCACTACTTCACTGTCTTGATCACTACATCACTGTCTCGATCACTGCATCACTGTCTTGATCACTACATCACTGTCTTGATCACTTGATCACTGTCTTGATCACTACATCACTGTCTTGATCACTACATCACTGTCTTGATCACTACATCACTGTCTTGATCACTACATCACTGTCTTGATCACTACATCACTGTCTTGATCACTACATCACTGTCTTGATCACTACATCACTGTCTTGATCACTGCATCACTGTCTTGATCACTACATCACTGTCTTGATCACTGCATCACTGTCTTGATCACTACATCACTGTCTTGATCTCTGCATCACTGTCTTGATCACTACATCACTGTCTTGATCACTACATCACTGTCTTGATCACTACATCACTGTCTTGATCACTACATCACTGTCTTGATCACTACATCACTGTCTTGATCACTGCATCACTGTCTTGATCACTGCATCACTGTCTTGATCACTGCATCACTGTCTTGATCACTACATCACTGTCTTGATCACTACATCACTGTCTTGATCACTGCATCACTGTCTTGATCACTACATCACTGTCTTGATCACTGCATCACTGTCTTGATCACTACATCACTGTCTTGATCACTGCATCACTGTCTTGATCACTACATCACTGTCTTGATCACTACATCACTGTCTTGATCACTGCACCACTGTCTTGATCACTGCATCACTCTCTTGATCACTACATCACTGTCTTGATCACTACATCACTGTCTTGATCACTACATCACTGTCTTGATCACTACATCACTGTCTTGATCACTACATCACTGTCTTGATCACTACATCACTGTCTTGATCACTACATCACTGTCTTGATCACTACATCACTGTCTTGATCACTGCATCACTGTATTGATCACTGCACCACTGTCTTGATCACTGCACCACTGTCTTGATCACTACATCACTGTCTTGATCACTGAACTCGACTCATCACTTCGGTTTTCATGTCAATTAAACGGAATAAAATAATTTCCACAAAACAAATTTGCATTTCACAGCCTCTCAGAGCTCCGGCGTCGAGGTTTTGAATGGGCCTGGCATAAGATTGTCAACAGGTAAAGAAAACAGAGTGAAATATCGTGAGCCAGTTTTGTCGCTGGCTCGAGGCCGAGCTCAGAGTCCACAGGTATCCATTGTAGAGAGTGTGAAAATGTTGATCTCTGACATCTGCACTTTACCTGTCTGTCGAGGCTGAATCACTCGGCTGGCACAACACAGACACTCACACTTGTTGCTGGCCGCGCGGTGGCTTGATTTACTTGCTTATTAATAAAACTGTTGCCGCCGCCCTGGACGAACGGCACTCACTCGAAATACCCAAGATGGCCGTCGCACGAATACCCACCATAAATACAAATGCGAAATTTATTTCACTCATTCTACGCAATAAAACACTGCTCGAGGCTAAGAAACTATTAAAACACCAAGTAAAAATTATGCTGATTGCTTATCACGCGATGGAACACTGCTTCGAGCAATATTTAATAGTTTTATCCTCATCGGAAAATTCGTCAGCCTCTTGGCTGGCAATTGGAGCTCAATGGCGGGCAAAGGCCCAACACGAAATATCGAAAACAAAATCACAAAATAAATGCATTCGAAATGCCCATCGAGTCTAAAATACTTGCTCGAGATCTTCAATGTGTATTGCCATTAACTAATCACGTGATATTTTAGCAGATCGACACTTAATTATGCACTTTAATTATAAAAAACTTTTCCATTTCACGGAGCTGCTTCATTTTCACCGGCGACCGCCTTCAGACTACTGGCTGCAGCGCTGGCGCCATCTCGCGGTCACGGAATCAAACGCTAGGCGACGAAATTTATTTCAAAAATATTTATGCTTTTGATATCTTATTTGCCCCTAAGTTTACTTGCAAATGCTGAAAGATAATATTTGACATATTTTTTGTTATAATAACGCCTAATAAGCAAGGGAATCTTTCCTGAAATCACCAAAATTTAGTCGAGTCATAAAATAAAGGAGAATTCACCTCGATTGTGGCTGAGATTTTCCGTCGGTGAGAATCCATGGCCTTGTTGTTTGTCGGCGGAAAGGAAGTTCCACCTCCCTGCATCATCGGAGACTTTGTGCCGAGCTTCAGAAGCCAAAGCTAAGATTCGACGAGATTTCCCCGGCGATATTGAAGGAGATGGAATCGAAGGTACAACGCAGATTAAACAAGAAACTACCTTAACATTTGCAACACTTTATTACAAAACCCGTGACGCACAACTAGTTGCTTCAGCCCGGCTGCTGAGCGGATGACCAATCAGGGATAGAACGTCTTCGTGAAGGCACCAGTCACAAAGAGAACCGGTCAGCGTGCCGACCATGGGGCTAGAAGGTCGCTGACGCGCCAGGATCACGGGTAGAACGTCTTGGCAAACTTGTCCCTGTTCTTTGGGTCGTCAGGCCGCAGCTTCTTGGGCACGTACTTGGCCGCGTGTTCGTCCAGCCGCCGGGCAAACGGACGGTCGGCCAGCTCAAACGGACGCCGCTTCTTGTCCAGCGGCCGCGTGTTGTGCGCAATCTGCAACGAACAGCGCGGTCAGCGTTACCTTGTGCCATCTATTGCCCGACATTTCAACCAATACCACCAATATATTAGACATTTTTGACAATGCGATCGCGCCACCCCGCAGTGTTTTTGTTTTTGTAAGACAGTTGAGTTTGTATTGTTGTTACAGAGACAACACCGGTCTCCGAGAACTTTCCACAATTGCACCGATTACTGAGTTTGCCTTTTTGAATTATAAGTTAATTTTTCACCGTGACGTATACTAGATCCATGTTGTGTGTTTTACGCGTGTGAGGACACTGATCTCGATAGCCGTCCACCACAGAGCAGTATCGAGCCCGATCATGGCGAAATCGGCAACTCTGGTCAAAGAATATTGGCAATGTACGGTTGATATGATTTGTTAAAAGCCCCACTGATAAGAAAACTGGTTTTCCATCATAAGGCAGCCTCCCAAGCAAGTGGTTTCATTGCAATGCACTCAGCCTCTACCTGGCTACCTATATTATTTTCAAGCAATCCTTCATTGAGACTTGCAAACATTTCAGGCGGACGGTTTCCAGCGCGGAGAAGTGTACCTTGTAAATGGACTCCCAGTCGTAGATCTCGTAGGGCAGGCGGTGCCGGGGCCTGTTGCTGGCCAGGTGTTTGTAGCGGTCCTCCAGCCAGGCCCTGCGTTCGTTGTCGGCGATGTCGGCAACCAACGCGTCTTGCCGCATCGCGCTCGCTCTCTCGGCTGGCGCGTTCGCGTAGAACTGCACCAGCGGTCGGAGGGCCTCCACGTCGAAACCTGCGTTCAGAGCACGGCACACTCCCTTGAAGTTCACACTCTCGTAGATGCATGCCACCCACGGGGTTATGACGTCAGATGCACACTGGAAGTACTAACGGCTTGGAGAGAAATGTTATTAAGCTCTGCTCAATAAGAAAGGAAGGAAGGTGAATCACAACCCGAATTGGTCTGCCTGGCTTTAGCGAGTGGGTATCATGACGTTATGCTGATGTAGTTTTGATTGGGTTAATTAAGAGTATGATTGCTGATTGATTTCATGTCTGTTTGCTCTCTCTGTCAAACAAACCATGTTAGCTACCGATATTTAAAACAATTTCAGGATATATCTTTAAAATCTCTCATTGTATAATATCATGGATTATTTTTGTGACAGTTGACATTTCATTGACAACTTGAATCGGCATCTTGTAAAAAATGTGATTTACAAAAGCATTTGCAAAGCCCTAGAAATTGTTCATCATCAATATTTTGAGCTTCATTGCTTGGTTACAAGGTATTTCCAGTTCCTTGCAGCTTGGAACATACAAACGATAGATCCAATACAAAGCATGCCAAAAAAACACAAGCAAGAATGCAGACTGTGTATCATGACATTTAGGTTAAGGAGAAATGAAATAATGATCAATTAATCTGGAGGCTAGACTTCGATGTTACCCTTGCTTGGAGTCCATCACGCCCACTTCTCCCATCAAGAGAACACTTTCCTCCGCTGCCAGCCATTGCAGGAGTCTAGCACCTACGAGCTACAACCTGCTGCAAGGCGGCTCGTGGCCGTCAGGCCTGCTGGGGCACAGATTTCTATCTCGATGAACGCAACCGTACTGCTAATAGTATCACATGTTCTTAGTCGGGAATTTCATCACATTATACTAGTGCTCTGTGCCCCTTCTACCATTCTGTGCAATTTTGAGAAATGAATGAGCTGAATAAGGCTACAGAAGTTGCCAATTCCAGCAGTGCATCAGTCATGGAGTTTGCATCACAGCCTGCTGTGTGCTGTGCGTGGCAGCAAGACGCATGTGTGAATCAGCTACTAGCTACCAGCTACCAGCTACCAGCTACCAGCTACCAGCTACCAGCTACCAGCTACCAGCTACCAGCTACCAGCTACCAGCTACCAGCTACCAGCTACCAGCTACCAGCTACCAGCTACCAGCTACCAGCTACCAGCTACCAGCTACCAGCTACCAGCTACCAGCTACCAGCTACCAGCTACCAGCTACCAGCTACCAGCTACCAGCTACCAGCTACCAGCTACCAGCTACCAGCTACCAGCCACCACCGACTACCAGCTCACCGATGACGGCGTCTCCACGGATCTCCTGGAAGAGCGTGGTCTCGTCGGCGGTCCAACACAGGTTCCTGCGGGGTTGTCCAGGGCGTGGCGGGAATGCAGCAGCGTCGTGTTGAGCTGGAAGGCCGACATGGACCAGCGCTTTCCGTCCGTTATCACAGTCTGCGTGGCCAGCGGCTGGCTCAGCTCGGTGAACGTGGAGAAACCCTGCGGCAAGGACAACCGGAATCAAACGCATGGCGACGAAATTTATTTCAAAAATATTTCGACATTTTTTTATTGATATGCGGTTGTTTGATATCAACAGACTTTGCATTTTCCTTGACACCCTTGTCTCGGCAATGGTTTCTATCATCCTTGTCACCTATAAAATTCTTAAGACTCATGTCTTTTCCTAATCTTAGCACGTTAGTTTTCAGAAAAACTATTTAACTGGGTAATTGAATGCTAAGTCCCAAAACTCAAACTATTCCCGACGTTTCGCGAAGCTATGCTGCCTGCTTTATCAAGGGTCTAAACTCGAGTGCCAAATCCCAAAAAACAAAAGAAAGAACCAATAATAACTTAAGCCTCCTAAAAAATCCCCAAAAAACCCAAAAACCAAGTCAATAAAAAGACCCTGCTTTTCAAAAAACTTAAACCCGAAAAAACTATTTGAGTCTGTCCCTAAGTCTTCCTGACCAACTATTTCCAACCTGCTTATCTAATTCCTCCCTTTCTTCTATCTCAACGTCTTCTACTATCTTTTCTATTCTATCTTTCTGTTCTAAAACTGTATACCAAGCCCTATCCAGTGGAAAACTATCATCCCTATTAAAATTATTCGGTTGCTTTCTAATTTCTATAGCTTCCCTAACCTTTCGTGTGTACCTCCTATTATCTTTACAAAGCACCCTGACACTACCTATGTCTATTTTGTGTTGAAACTCATTCCCGTGTTCTGCACAAGCTGACTGGTTCAAGTGTCTCTGTTTTGCCCCTATGCTATCTGCTTGTTTAGCTAATCTGATGTGTCTTTCGTGTTCCTTAATCCTTGTGCTAATTTTTCTCCCCGTTTCTCCTATATAAACCTGTCCGCATTCGCAACTAACCTCATATACCCCACTACATTCCAAAGGAATCTTATCTTTGACTGGCCTAATCATCGTACCTATTTTTCTATCTGCCCTGAAAGCTGTGACTATTTTATTTTTAGCTAATACCTTCTTGATCCTATCTGAAATCTTAGGTACATAAGGTAAAACTGCAATCGATCTAATCTCATCTACTCCTTCTTCCCTATCCCCTTTCTCCACTATCTCTGCTGTTTCTACCTGCATATTGCTATTCTGCCTTATCCTGTCCATCCTGTCAAGTACTCTCCTTATTTCCTTGACTTTATAGCCATTTTGCTTAAAAATGGCCCTAAGCTTTTCCTTCTCTTCCTTTAAATGGTCATCATCCGTCAATCTAGCTGACCGAGTAACTAGTGTATTTAAAACCCCTTGTTTCTGACTAGGATGATGACAAGAATCTGCATGTAAAAACCTATTTGTGTTGGTGTTCTTTCTGTAAACTGTGTGTCCCAGTGTGCCATCCCCCTTTCTAATGATCAAAACATCTAAAAAGGCTAAACTCCTGTCCTTTTCTACCTCCATCGTGAATTTAATCCTATCGTGTTGACTATTCATGTGTACTAAGAACCTATCTAGCTCATCCCTCCCATGCTGCCAAATTAAAAAAGTATCATCTACATATCTGAAGAAACACCTGGGTTTCAAACCTGCACTTTCTAACGCCTTTGTCTCTAGATTTTCCATAAAAATATTAGCTAAAGCTGGTGACAAAGGTGATCCCATGGCTATTCCTTCTTTCTGCTGATATAATTGCCCACCCCAAGAAAAATAATTACATTTTAAACACTCTTCTAATAAGCTAATCATCGAATAAGGTAACTTGTATTTCCTACTTCCTTTCCTCAAAATCTCTAACGTTTCCTTAAACGGAACATTGCTAAACAATCCTACTACATCTAAACTAACCAACAAGTCACCTTCTTCTACTTTGATTTTCTTTACCCTTTCTAAAAAGTGCTGTGAATTCCTAACAAACGATTTAGCCTTTGCCACTGGTTCCCTTAATACCTGTCCGATAGTTCTAGCTATTTCATGAGCTGGAGCCCCTATTGCACTTATCACCAATCTCATTGGCACTTCTACCTCTTCTGAACCAACTATCTGTTTTTCCCAGTCTACCTTGTGAATTTTAGGTAACCCGTAAGCTTTCGGAATAACTGACTCCTTGGGAACTAACTCTTTCCTAAGTTTCGAAACTATGGGTGCCTATGGGAATAACTATGGGAATAGTTTGAGTTTTGGGACTTAGCATTCAATTACCCAGTTAAATAGTTTTTCTGAAAACTAACGTGCTAAGATTAGGAAAAGACATGAGTCTTAAGAATTTTATAACGCATCTCTATGGGGAGAAACGTGGGAAACTAGTTGACAGATTAGCCAAACTTCGAGAGAAAAGAACCGTGTTAGGATGTAGGCTCAAGTTTTTGATTAGTTGTAGGGATTTAGGAGTGTTACCGTCGTGGATTAAAATCAAGCATCATTTAAGGGACAAGTTTACAGATTTGATTTTTGATAGGGCAAGTAGGGCTTTGTTACGGAAGACCATCCACGGGACGAGGAAGGAGTTGTCGGTTTGTAATGAACAGCTGTATTTCTGCAGAAACGAGGTATGTGGTTTTATTTCTTTTGAGTTATGGGATAGGTTTGAATTGATTACGTCGAATCATAACAGTTGGCTTCACCAAACGACTAGTGATAGATTAGATAGGAAGCTAGAGAACTTATGCAGGACACAACACAGAAATAGGTACACATCAGGACCAGTCACACAAACTAAGATAGTTTATAATTTATCTAACACCAGGGTGTCGGAGGCAGGTAACAGAGTTTTAGCTAAGGGGTTTAATTTCGCAGTAGCTCCGAAAACGATTCCGGTTGAATCTATAGTGGTGGGGGTTGAGAATGCGATTAAGAGGATAGTACCTTTCAAAATAGCAGATGAACTTAGGCAGGATATAGCTCACATATTAAGGAGGGAGAAAGATATAGAATTTAAACAGAATTTAAACAGAGGGGAAAAGATAGCTTTGCGGGAGTTAAAAAAGAACAAGGCAGTAGTTATTTTGAAAGCAGATAAAGGGAATGCCACAGTGGTAATGAACACAGCAGATTACAACAGGCAGATGGACAAGGTAATCAAGTCAGATGATTATATTAGGCTAGAAAAGGATCCTACAGCTAAGTTTGAGAGAAGGTTAGCAGAATGTTTAGAAAAGGCACCCATAGTTTCGAAACTTAGGAAAGAGTTAGTTCCCAAGGAGTCAGTTATTCCGAAAGCTTACGGGTTACCTAAAATTCACAAGGTAGACTGGGAAAAACAGATAGTTGGTTCAGAAGAGGTAGAAGTGCCAATGAGATTGGTGATAAGTGCAATAGGGGCTCCAGCTCATGAAATAGCTAGAACTATCGGACAGGTATTAAGGGAACCAGTGGCAAAGGCTAAATCGTTTGTTAGGAATTCACAGCACTTTTTAGAAAGGGTAAAGAAAATCAAAGTAGAAGAAGGTGACTTGTTGGTTAGTTTAGATGTAGTAGGATTGTTTAGCAATGTTCCGTTTAAGGAAACGTTAGAGATTTTGAGGAAAGGAAGTAGGAAATACAAGTTACCTTATTCGATGATTAGCTTATTAGAAGAGTGTTTAAAATGTAATTATTTTTCTTGGGGTGGGCAATTATATCAGCAGAAAGAAGGAATAGCCATGGGATCACCTTTGTCACCAGCTTTAGCTAATATTTTTATGGAAAATCTAGAGACAAAGGCGTTAGAAAGTGCAGGTTTGAAACCCAGGTGTTTCTTCAGATATGTAGATGATACTTTTTTAATTTGGCAGCATGGGAGGGATGAGCTAGATAGGTTCTTAGTACACATGAATAGTCAACACGATAGGATTAAATTCACGATGGAGGTAGAAAAGGACAGGAGTTTAGCCTTTTTAGATGTTTTGATCATTAGAAAGGGGGATGGCACACTGGGACACACAGTTTACAGAAAGAACACCAACACAAATAGGTTTTTACATGCAGATTCTTGTCATCATCCTAGTCAGAAACAGGGGGTTTTAAATACACTAGTTACTCGGTCAGCTAGATTGACGGATGATGACCATTTAAAGGAAGAGAAGGAAAAGCTTAGGGCCATTTTTAAGCAAAATGGCTATAAAGTCAAGGAAATAAGGAGAGTACTTGACAGGATGGACAGGATAAGGCAGAATAGCAATATGCAGGTAGAAACAGCAGAGATAGTGGAGAAAGGGGATAGGGAAGAAGGAGTAGATGAGATTAGATCGATTGCAGTTTTACCTTATGTACCTAAGATTTCAGATAGGATCAAGAAGGTATTAGCTAAAAATAAAATAGTCACAGCTTTCAGGGCAGATAGAAAAATAGGTACGATGATTAGGCCAGTCAAAGATAAGATTCCTTTGGAATGTAGTGGGGTATATGAGGTTAGTTGCGAATGCGGACAGGTTTATATAGGAGAAACGGGGAGAAAAATTAGCACAAGGATTAAGGAACACGAAAGACACATCAGATTAGCTAAACAAGCAGATAGCATAGGGGCAAAACAGAGACACTTGAACCAGTCAGCTTGTGCAGAACACGGGAATGAGTTTCAACACAAAATAGACATAGGTAGTGTCAGGGTGCTTTGTAAAGATAATAGGAGGTACACACGAAAGGTTAGGGAAGCTATAGAAATTAGAAAGCAACCGAATAATTTTAATAGGGATGATAGTTTTCCACTGGATAGGGCTTGGTATACAGTTTTAGAACAGAAAGATAGAATAGAAAAGATAGTAGAAGACGTTGAGATAGAAGAAAGGGAGGAATTAGATAAGCAGGTTGGAAATAGTTGGTCAGGAAGACTTAGGGACAGACTCAAATAGTTTTTTCGGGTTTAAGTTTTTTGAAAAGCAGGGTCTTTTTATTGACTTGGTTTTTGGGTTTTTTGGGGATTTTTTAGGAGGCTTAAGTTATTATTGGTTCTTTCTTTTGTTTTTTGGGATTTGGCACTCGAGTTTAGACCCTTGATAAAGCAGGCAGCATAGCTTCGCGAAACGTCGGGAATAGTTTGAGTTTTGGGACTTAGCATTCAATTACCCAGTTAAATAGTTTTTCTGAAAATCCTTGTCACCTTCTTCCTTGTTGCACTTTTAGCAGAAAGTTGTGAGTTTGCAGTATTTGACGTTGCGATCCATGTCACCCAGACCACCGGCCACTTTATCACTGATTAAAACCTACTCAACACTGCATGTGGCCCGGAAACTCACAAGGGACCAAGTAAATGGTCCGAAGAATCTGATTTACATAACGTTCACTTAATTACTTACTCTATTGCACTCAATTCAGTACAAATACTTGCTGTCTGCGGACTTGTCACAATTTGGTTGACCGCCATTTTTAGGAGCTGAAATGCAGCTTCACGTCTCGCCGCTAGAGAGTTTACAGCAAAACTTCTGCCTTGCCAGGTTAGGTTAGAAGTTCACCATGGAATGGATTGGCTTTGGAATGTTTGTTTGAGACTTGATTGTTTAACAATAGATAAAATATGTCCATCACACGCTTAAGGATGAAACGTGTTCTGCCTTTGATTAAAGAAAACCGGCGAGCTTACAGCTCACTTGTTGGAGAGAGTGAATATACCAACAAACCGCATTATCCTCCTATCGCAGACACATCTCGAGAAGCGGAGAAGGTCAGGGAGAAGTTGCAATGGCACAAGAAGATAGAATCTCTCGGGACTGTGGAAGAAAAGTTGCTCGCCATTAATTTACCAAAGTACTACGGCTGGCATTCGTTGATATTGAGGGAAGGCACGATCCCATACAACTCTCTGCCACTAGCGCAGTTTATCACACGAACCCACTGCATTAAAGATCTCCCCGACTTCTACTCGGATCCCAGCATTGTGGAAACAACAGAAAAAACTTTGCAGGAAGTGAAATCACAAATAGAAGAAGCGCTAGTTATAGAACATGCATTACAAAGGTGAGTTCATTCAGGCAATGAACTATCAATTTTACTCTCTGGAAAAATATCAAGCGCTCTTTTAGGCTTTTGGATTTCAGCTAGTTTCTTCTTTGCGCGTCTAACATTTCACACGAAACGTAGTGACGACACGGGTGTGAATGAAGCTGTGTGACGCTGTGGCTGTTCCAGGAGGAAGCAGGAGCTGCGTTCGAAGCCGCTGTCCCCCGCCGCGGCTAGCGATGAGTTTGGCCGCGCCGTCGTGCAGCAAGTGAACCGGCTGCTGCTGGGCCACCTCTCTGCCAAACACCAACACGCCCGCGAAGCCCAGCTCGAGCTCGAGCCGCGCGTGGAAGCCTTCTGGGCCGTCGGACAGACGGAGCCTCCCGCGGCCGTCCGGACCAGCAAGGAGAGCAACGAGCGCTGCAAGCATCGCGCCGACGAGCCCGTGGACAGGTAACCAGCGTCCTGCTGGCATCGACGCAACGCCCACTGGACGCCGAACTCTGACCGCTGGCTTGTCACCGGTTGCAGGCACGTGCAGTACCTTGGCGGGCCGACGCTGGCGCTGCGAAGCCGCCTCCCCCTCCGCGCGCCCACCCCCCTGCGAAGCCACGCTCCCGACGAGCTGCCGGTGCCGGTGTTTCCGTGGGACCCGCGCGTGCTGGGCGCTGGACTGGAGCATCGTCACGGCAACACGGTGCCGGGGGGCTGGCCGGGGGGCAGCGCGCCCTTCGGCCTGCTCTCCTTCCACTCCCGGCAACACTTGCATGACCGTCCCCCTCGCTACCAGGACACCGCGCAATGTCTCAACGTACAAGCCGTCTTGGCCGGCTTCGCTTGGACCTTCGCACAGGCCTGCCACCAGGTGGGTGCTCGTGTCCAGCAGGCAGTGGAATCAAGTAGGCAGTGGTATCGATGTCTGTCAAGCAGGCGGTGGTATCGATGTCTATCAAGGAGGCGTGTGCATGTAACGCTGCAGTGCGCTAGTGCCGAGTGTTGAGGCCGGTTGTCCTTGCCGCAGGGTTTCTCCACGTTCACCGAGCTGAGCCAGCCGCTGGCCACGCAGACCGTGATAACGGACGGAAAGCGCTGGTCCATGTCGGCCTTCCAGCTCAACACGACGCTGCTGCATTCCCGCCACGCCCTGGACAACCCCCGCAGGAACCTGTGTTGGACCGCCGACGAGACCACGCTCTTCCAGGAGATCCGTGGAGACGCCGTCATCGGTGAGCTGGTAGTCGGTGGTAGCTAGTAGCTGGTAGCTGGTAGCTGGTAGCTAGTAGCTGATTCACACATGTGTCTTGCTGCCACGCACAGCACACAGCAGGCTGTGATGCAAACTCCATGACTGATGCACTGCTGGAATTGGCAACTTCTGTAGCCTTATTCAGCTCATTCATTTCTCAAAATTGCACAGAATGGTAGAAGGGGCACAGAGCACTAGTATAATGTGATGAAATTCCCGACTAAGAACATGTGATACTATTAGCAGTACGGTTGCGTTCATCGAGATAGAAATCTGTGCCCCAGCAGGCCTGACGGCCACGAGCCGCCTTGCAGCAGGTTGTAGCTCGTAGGTGCTAGACTCCTGCGATGGCTGGCAGCGGAGGAAAGTGTTCTCTTGATGGGAGAAGTGGGCGTGATGGACTCCAAGCAAGGGTAACATCGAAGTCTAGCCTCCAGATTAATTGATCATTATTTCATTTCTCCTTTACCTAAATGTCATGATACACAGTCTGCATTCTTGCTTGTGTTTTTTTGGCATGCTTTGTATTGGATCTATCGTTTGTATGTTCCAAGCTGCAAGGAACTGGAAATACCTTGTAACCAAGCAATGAAGCTCAAAATATTGATGATGAACAATTTCTAGGGCTTTGCAAATGCTTTTGTAAATCACATTTTTTATAAGATGCCGATTCAAGTTGTCAATGAAATGTCAACTGTCACAAACATAATCCATGATATTATACAATGAGAGATTTTAAAGATATATCCTGAAATTGTTTTAAATATCAGTAGCTAACATGGTTTGTTTGACAGAGAGAGCAAACAGACATGAAATCAATCAGCAATCATACTCTTAAGTAACCCAATCAAAACTACATCAGCATGACGTCATGATACCCACTCGCTAAAGCCAGGCAGACCAATTCGGGTTGTGATTCACCTTCCTTCCTTTCTTATTGAGCAGAGCTTAATAACATTTCTGTCCAAGCCGGTAGTACTTCCAGTGTGCATCTGACGTCATAACCCCGTGGGTGGCATGCATCTACGAGAGTGTGAACTTCAAGGGAGTGTGCCGTGCTCTGAACGCAGGTTTCGACGTGGAGGCCCTCCGACCGCTGGTGCAGTTCTACGCGAACGCGCCAGCCGAGAGAGCGAGCGCGATGCGGCAAGACGCGTTGGTTGCCGACATCGCCGACAACGAACGCAGGGCCTGGCTGGAGGAACGCTACAAACACCTGGCCAGCAACAGGCCCCGGCACCGCCTGCCCTACGAGATCTACGACTGGGAGTCCATTTACAAGGTACACTTCTCCGCGCTGGAAACCGTCCGCCTTTGAAATGTTTGCAAGTCGCAATGAAGGATTGCTTGAAAGTAGTACAGGCAGCCAGGTAGAGGCTGAGTGCATTGCAATGAAACCACTTGCTTGGGAGGCTGCATTATGATGGGAAACCAGTTTTCTTATCTGTGGGGCTTTTAACAAATCTTATCAATCGTGCATTGCGAATATTCGTTCACCAGAGTAGCCGAGTTCGCCATGATCAAGCTCGATCCTGCTCTGTGGTGAACGGCTATCGAGATCGGTTTTATCACACGCGGAAAGCACACAACTCGAATCTAGTATACGTCACGGTGAAATCATTAACTTGACATTCGAAAAGGCAAACTCAGTAAAACCTTCCACTTGAATCCCGAGGGATAAATAGTTAAGAATCATAAAAAATTGTCGGAAAAATGCGAATAAAAAATGAACCAGATAAGATATAGATCCAAAAACTTCAGCACAGCTGCATAACAATTTGCTTAATATGTTTCTCAAGTTTGGTGAGATTACATAAATAACTTTTGGCTGTAAAAAATAAGAAAAGTTTTGAAAATTCTGAAATATTTTGTAAATTTTGAATAGTTCAGAAACTGTAACCCCAACTTTGCTGAAAAAAGCAGGGGGTCTAAGTTGAGAACAAAATACGGTTTCCTGAAATTTTCATCAGAATAGGAGCAGCCGTTTGGCCCGTAGGGCGCGAACAAACACACAAACAAACAAAACAAAAAAAAAACGTGTTTTTTTTCTCCTCTAAGTGAAATAGAAGATTTTGCTTTGCTTGCTATGCACATCAATGAGTTGACATGTCGGGCTGTTGTGCCAATAGATGGCACAAGGTAACGCTGACGGCGCTGTTCGTTGCAGATTGCGCACAACACGCGGCCGCTGGACAAGAAGCGGCGTCCGTTTGAGCTGGCCGACCGTCCGTTTGCCCGGCGGCTGGACGAACACGCGGCCAAGTACGTGCCCAAGAAGCTGCGGCCTGACGACCCAAAGAACAGGGACAAGTTCGCCAAGACGTTCTACCCGTGATCCTGCCGCGCCAGCGACCTTCTAGCCCCGTTGGTCGGCACGCTGACCGGTTCTCTTTGTGACTGGTGCCTTCACAAAGACGTTCTATCCCTGATTGGCCATCCGCTTAGCAGCCGGGCTGAAGCAACTAGTTGTGCGTCACGGGTTTTGTAATAAAGTGTTGCAAATGTTATGGTATTTTCTTGTTTAATCTGCGTTGTACTTTCGATTCCATCTCCTTCAATATCGCCGGGGAAATCTCATCTTAGCTTTGTCTTCTCAAGCTCGGCACAAAGTCTCCGATGATGCAGGGAGGTGGAACTTCCTTTCCGCCGACAAACAACAAGGCCATGGATTCTCACCGACGGAAAATCTCAGCGACAATCGAGGTGAATTCTCCTTTATTTTATGACACGACTAAATTTTGGTGATTTCAGGAAAGATTCCCTTGCTTACTAGGCATTATTATAACAAAAAAAAATGTCAAATATTATCTTACAGCATTTGCAAGTAAACTTTGGGGCAAATAAGATATCAAAAGCATAAATATTTTTTAATAAATTTCGTCGCCATGCGTTTGATTCCGTGACCGCGAGATGGCGCCAGCGCTGCAGCCAGCCAGTAGTCTGAAGGCGGTCGCCGGTGAAAATGAAGCAGCTCCGTGAAATGGAAAAGTTTTTTATAATTAAAGTGCATAATTAAGTGTCGATCTGCTAAAATATCACGTGATTAGTTAATGGCAATACACATTGAAGATCTCGAGCAAGTATTTTAGACTCGATGGGCATTTCGAATGCATTTATTTTGTGATTTTGTTTTCGATATTTCGTGTTGGGCCTTTGCCCGCCATTGAGCTCCAATTGCCAGCCAAGAGGCTGACGAATTTTCCGATGAGGATAAAACTATTAAATATTGCTCGAAGCAGTGTTCCATCGCGTGATAAGCAATCAGCATAATTTTTACTTGGTGTTTTAATAGTTTCTTAGCCTCGAACAGTGTTTTATTGCGTAGAATGAGTGAAATAAATTTCGCATTTGTATTTATGGTGGGTATTCGTGCGACGGCCATCTTGGGTATTTCGAGTGAGTGCCGTTCGTCCAGGGCGGCGGCAACAGTTTTATTAATAAGCAAGTACATCAAGCCACCGCGCGGCCAGCAACAAGTGTGAGTGTCTGTGTTGTGCCAGCCGAGTGATTCAGCCTCGACAGACACTAGACAGGTAAAGTGCAGATGTCAGAGATCAACATTTTCACACTCTCTACAATAGACACCTGTGGACTCTGAGCTCGGCCTCGAGCCGGCGACAAAACTGGCTCACGATATTTCACTCTGTTTTCTATAGCAGGGGTGGTTTTGTCTAGCCAAGTCGCGTAGACTCAACACTGCTATTACGGCAGAGTTTCCCATATTAAATTAGCTAGATGGTTGGTGCAACAACCATTTTATCCAGTTTGTAACAAGGATAATGCAGCCCACATGGCACGCAGCATGGTTGCTACCCGACTCACCTCACTTTTATTCAAGCCAACCTGCCTCGGGACGTCTTGTAGAAATATCGAGTGGACGGCTTTCAGTGTCCAGGCCCAGGAGTGTTCCAGGGGCCGTCCGGGGAATAAAGGGAACCATTGATCCCCCTGAATTTACAGTTAATAAATTACCGGAATTCATTCTTTGCGATATCATCTTTCAACTAATTATGGAATTGATGGGAATTCGGAACTCCCCGCAAATACACCCCGCGCCAGAGAATGCGTGTCACGCATCCCGCATCGCTCGACTGTGCAGCGTGCAGCGTAAGTTCAAGTATGGTGTGTTGTAAAGTAGCTCATCGCAAGGTAATTCCAACAGGTGGTGGCGTCTGCAAAGGCTAGAAGGACCCGAGTTCTCCCAGCACCGGTGGTCGACGTGACCCAAGTCCCGGGACAAAGAGGTCCTCGAGCTGCCAGACTTCCTCTCAGCGTCTGCAAAGGCTAGAAGGAGCCGAGTTTTGCCAGCACCGGTGGTCGACGTGACCCAAGTCCCGGGACAAAGAGGTCCTCGAGCTGCCAGACTTCCTCTCAGCGTCTGCAAAGGCTAGAAGGAGCCGAGTTTTGCCAGCACCGGTGGTCGACGTGACCCAAGTCCCGGGACAAAGAGGTCCTCGAGCTGCCAGACTTCCTCTCAGCGTCTGCAAAGGCTAGAAGGACCCGAGTTTTGCCAGCACCGGTGGTCGACGTGACCCAAGTCCCGGGACAAAGAGGTCCTCGAGCTGCCAGACTTCCTCTCAGCGTCTGCAAAGGCTAGAAGGAGCCGAGTTTTGCCAGCACCGGTGGTCGACGTGACCCAAGTCCCGGGACAAAGAGGTCCTCGAGCTGCCAGACTTCCTCTCAGCGTCTGCAAAGGCTAGAAGGAGCCGAGTTTTGCCAGCACCGGTGGTCGACGTGACCCAAGTCCCGGGACAAAGAGGTCCTCGAGCTGCCAGACTTCCTCTCAGCGTCTGCAAAGGCTAGAAGGACCCGAGTTCTCCCAGCACCGGTGGTCGACGTGACCCAAGTCCCGGGACAAAGAGGTCCTCGAGCTGCCAGACTTCCTCTCAGCGTCTGCAAAGGCTAGAAGGAGCCGAGTTTTGCCAGCACCGGTGGTCGACGTGACCCAAGTCCCGGGACAAAGAGGTCCTCGAGCTGCCAGACTTCCTCTCAGCGTCTGCAAAGGCTAGAAGGAGCCGAGTTTTGCCAGCAACGGTGGTCGACGTGACCCAAGTCCCGGGACAAAGAGGTCCTCGAGCTGCCAGACTTCCTCTCAGCGTCTGCAAAGGCTAGAAGGAGCCGAGTTTTGCCAGCAACGGTGGTCGACGTGACCCAAGTCCCGGGACAAAGAGGTCCTCGAGCTGCCAGACTTCCTCTCAGCGTCTGCAAAGGCTAGAAGGAGCCGAGTTTTGCCAGCAACGGTGGTCGACGTGACCCAAGTCCCGGGACAAAGAGGTCCTCGAGCTGCCAGACTTCCTCTCAGCGTCTGCAAAGGCTAGAAGGAGCCGAGTTTTGCCAGCAACGGTGGTCGACGTGACCCAAGTCCCGGGACAAAGAGGTCCTCGAGCTGCCAGACTTCCTCTCAGCGTCTGCAAAGGCTAGAAGGAGCCGAGTTTTGCCAGCAACGGTGGTCGACGTGACCCAAGTCCAGGGACAAAGAGGTCCTCGAGCTGCCAGACTTCCTCTCAGCGTCTGCGAGGATAGAAGAGATACGAGTCAGACGCAGGCCAGACTTTGCCATCCGTTCCTGCGCACGCCGTTTGCAGGAGTGCCGCTGCAAATAACAGGGAAAACACTGCATACTTTGTTCTTCAAGGGACTGTGAAAAATCTAAATGTAGCTGCAGGATGCAGAGCTCGACGTGAAACTGCGTCGCTAGATTTGTGTTGATGACGTAAGAGAAGGTAATAAACTTGCATTGCATGGGGGGGGGGGGGGGCTAAGGGCGTGGGGTTAAGGGTTGATACTATGGGGGTGGGTACCAAGGGGGTGGATTATGAGGGGGGTGGGTGCCGGTGGGGTTATTTTTTAGTGTCGAGGGTTTTTTTTGCAATGTATTTTTTTTATTTCTCTGTCGTCGCACACAAGAATTAACGATTTTTCACTGTCGCTAGATTTCAATTTCATCTGTTACAGATTCCTATCTCGATTTGAAAATGCAGCCTAGATTACGGTTGAAAATTCACAAATGTAGCAAATTCTTTGCAGTTGCTGTGATAAACTTCGGCAGGAATAAGGGATAATAATAGAACACGGTGTCCTTCCCCACTGCCCCAGGGAGCGAAATGAGCCACGTTGAAACAGGTGCGCATGTCAATATTTTACTGTTAACTCATTTCTTAGCCTGTATAGACAATGGTAAAAGCCATATTTTTCTTTGCAGATGGCTCTGACACAGCTGTACGAAATCTGCGCGCTTGCGCAATGCCGCAGCGAGAATATAACCCAAAAGGAGGAATGCAAGCCCGACATTTCTGTGATGCAAATAGATCTACCTTTTTGCTAGGAGAGAAGTTTTGCTTATTTTCAACAGCTGTTTTTTCATCCACATCATCCACACAGAAGGAAGTAAGCCTGACTTTTATTAGATATTTTACTGTCATATTTTCTCGTGCAGGCATCGGAGCAAACAAGCATAAGGACTGACTTCTGCTATGATAACAGCTGTTAGCTTGCGTGATGCTGCAGGAGTCATCTGGACACTATGAAGAAGGTATGACAGTTGTCTGCTCTCTGAGTCGCCTGCACCAGACGTATGCTAGATAGGATGGTTGCTCCAAGCGTTGTGTCTTGCAGATCCTGCTGCTTCTGCTCGGCACGCTGCAGCCTTGCTCGATGACACGCAGCACGCTGTTGGCCACACGGAACGAAGTAAGCCACCGATTGACTCTGCATAAACTGATGAATTCACACCTGTAGAGTTGATGTGAGCTTTAGACAGTGGGGGGTTCTCTGCAGGTGACTGCAGCAATGGAAGAAGCCGGCGATTCGACAAGAATCCTTGGCCAATCGGTGCCACCGAAGCCTTGCAGGTAGCGACACAAGTCTGTCCTGCGCCGACTCAGCTCCAACTCGAGCTAGCGGAGTGTTGAGTCGAGTTCAGTGATCAAGACAGTGATGTAGTGATCAAGACAGTGATGCAGTGATCAAGGCAGTGATGCAGTGATCAAGACAGTGATGCAGTGATCAAGGCAGTGATGCAGTGATCAAGACAGTGATGCAGTGATCAAGGCAGTGATGCAGTGATCAAGACAGTGATCAAGTGATCAAGACAGTGATGCAGTGATCAAGACAGTGATGTAGTGATCAAGACAGTGATGTAGTGATCAAGACAGTGATGCAGTGATCAAGACAGTGATGTAGTGATCAAGACAGTGATGTAGTGATCAAGACAGTGATGCAGTGATCAAGACAGTGATGTAGTGATCAAGACAGTGATGTAGTGATCAAGACAGTGATGTAGTGATCAAGAGAGTGATGTAGTGATCAAGACAGTGATGTAGTGATCAAGGCAGTGATGTAGTGATCAAGACAGTGATGTAGTGATCAAGGCAGTGATGTAGTGATCAAGACAGTGATGTAGTGATCAAGACAGTGATGTAGTGATCAAGACAGTGATGTAGTGATCAAGACAGTGATGTAGTGATCAAGACAGTGATGTAGTGATCAAGGCAGTGATGTAGTGATCAAGACAGTGATGTAGTGATCAAGACAGTGATGTAGTGATCAAGACAGTGATGTAGTGATCAAGACAGTGATGTAGTGATCAAGAGAGTGATGTAGTGATCAAGACAGTGATGTAGTGATCAAGACAGTGATGTAGTGATCAAGACAGTGATGTAGTGATCAAGGCAGTGATGTAGTGATCAAGACAGTGATGTAGTGATCAAGACAGTGATGTAGTGATCAAGGCAGTGATGTAGTGATCAAGACAGTGAAGCAGTGATCAAGACAGTGATGTAGTGATCAAGACAGTGATGCAGTGATCAAGGCAGTGATGCAGTGATCAAGACAGTGATGCAGTGATCAAGAAAGTGGTGTAGTGTTATGGACAAAGTGCGCAAGAATGAAGCCATCGCGGAGACGGAGGTTGCAGGGGAGACACCAACGGCACGACTGTCGCTGTCGAACGACCGCGAATCGATCAATTAAGTCTGTAAATGTGTCTTGCAATGCTTGACCAGTCAGAGAGGAGGAACGTCAGGCGTGCCACGATAATTGGACTAGCCAAGAGCTCAGTGGACGACCTGTATTAGGGCCCCGATATGGCCACTGGCCACTTGGCCAGTTCCCCTTTCTTATGCGCGCGCATCAATCTTCAGACGCTGCCGCTGAGACGCTGGCCGGAGAAACGGTAGGTGAAGGATGGATCGAGACTTGCCGCTGACTGGGGACCTTCCTTGTGCACTATTTTCAGAAGGGCATTTCATACTCTGTCTGTATTGCTAACCCTAATCACTGTTTGGCCCGTTACAGTCAGCTTCGCGAAATTGCGTGTCGAATCAGGTTCCCATTTCTTAGCCAACGAAACAGAGCAGCGTCTGCAACATTTACCCGGGTAAATTTAGGATGCACTAATCACTGATAAATCCACCCTCCGGGGCGTCTCTTGCCTTCTAGTTTCCTCCGGCTCCAGGTTTCCGACGAGGAGGAGTCCATCTCATCTCATCGCCAACGCCCGGCCCTTGCTTGTGCTAGAACTTCCCTCGTTTTTAGCAGCTAGACACAAGGGGTTGCACTAGCTGGAAGTTCCGGGTTCGAGTCCCCGAGCTTCTCAACAGACAGAAACACTCGGACAGCAGGATTCCTCCACCGATCCGTGCTGTCCAGTCTCAAAAGTATAGCTTTCTTAGGGAACTGGGGAGTAGTAGGGAAATTTCTTGTCCTTGCTGTTGAAATGGTAATATATTATATTAGTGTAAAGGGGTATAGGATAGGTGTATGTTATGTGATGACGTTGCCTGTAGACCGGGGTTCGAGTCCATGAACTGGCAGGCTGTTCTCTCGGCCAATTTGAGAGTGAACTCGAGGCATTTGTTTGTGCGTGCGTCACGCATGTCCACACCTCGATGTGTTGACACGCATCTAGGGAGCTCCAGGACAGCACAAGCTGAAGGGACGAAAGGGATTGGGATGGGATTTCATGGGATGTGATGGGCGTAGCTGGGAAGTCGGGGTTCGAAGCCCCGGACCTCCCAACAGACACAGAACAAGCTGTTGCACGGGCTTCAAACAACGGTCACCCATGCAACGTTTGGCGCGGCGCCATGTTGCTTAACCTGGTCAATCTCGCGAGATCTAGGAATTAACAACGCCTAGGATTCTTTGCATGGACTAGGATCGAGGACTAGTAACAGACACTTGGGGGAAGGCGATAGGAATTGAAATCAGGGAAACTTGGGCTGGAATAACGGAAGAAAGACGTGACCTGCAAAAAGAGTCGGAGCTAGGAATGCACAGAGGCTGGGAATCTATGTAGGGGCGAGGAATAGGATCTAGGATTAGGAAGGGACATTCGGGGTTTCTTAGCGTAGAGTCAGTATAACGTAGCACGGGGTCATTGCAACAGGTCCCCCCCCCCCCACCCCGGAGGGTGAGGGCTTCTAGACGTGCCAAACGTGCGCCAACCCCAGGAACTTCGAGAACTTCTGGCCACGAGGGCAGTGCTCCATCGGAGACCGGCGCGCTATTTTGCCTCGGGGTTTTAGAGTCAGCGGCAGTCGAAGTCCTCCTTAAAACACTTGTCTTTGCTGAGGATAACCCTGTTTGCTCGGCTGGCAGCTCCCAGCTTGCTGCTTGCTCGGCTGGCAGCTCCCAGCTTGCTGCTTGCTCGGCTGGCAGCTCTCAGCTTGCTGCTTGCTCGGCTGGCAGCTCCCAGCTTGCTGCTTGCTCGGCTGGCAGCTCCCAGCTTGCTGCTTGCTCGGCTGGCAGCTCCCAGCTTGCTGCTTGCTCGGCTGGCAGCTCCCAGCTTGCTGCTTGCTCGGCTGGCAGCTCCCAGCTTGCTGCTTGCTCGGCTGGCAGCTCCCAGCTTGCTGCATGCTCGGCTGGCAGCTCCCAGCTTGCTGCTTGCTCGGCTGGCAGCTCCCAGCTTGCTGCTTGCTCGGCTGGCAGCTCCCAGCTTGCTGCTTGCTCGGCTGGCAGCTCCCAGCTTGCTGCTTGCTCGGCTGGCAGCTCCCAGCTTGCTGCTTGCTCGGCTGGCAGCTCCCAGCTTGCTGCTTGCTCGGCTGGCAGCTCCCAGCTTGCTGCTTGCTCGGCTGGCAGCTCCCAGCTTGCTGCTTGCTCGGCTGGCAGCTCCCAGCTTGCTGCTTGCTCGGCTGGCAGCTCCCAGCTTGCTGCTTGCTCGGCTGGCAGCTCCCAGCTTGCTGCTTGCTCGGCTGGCAGCTCCCAGCTTGCTGCTTGCTCGGCTGGCAGCTCCCAGCTTGCTGCTTGCTCGGCTGGCGGCTCCCAGCTTGCTGCTTGTTCTATACTATGTGTTACAGGTGGCTGTTTGGTATCTAGGCCACCGGAAGTCCGACGGGCGTGAAATTCGGCGCGGGGCTGAAAGGCGCGTGACGAAGACCGGCGTGACAAGGAAATTTAGATCGGTAAATAATTGTGGATCCTAGACTAAATTTAATGAGATTGCCCATAAAATGAGGCGGTGGTGGCTGGACCTGGGTTGATGTCAGGTTTTCTTGGCCCGGGGCTTGGGTCGTTCGGGGAAGACGATGGTAGAGAGAAAATTACAATAGGAATAGCATTGTGGACTTAAGGGCTATTCCTATTTTGATGGCAGGTCGACGTAACAAAAGGACCAAGGTTTTTGCGAACAGGATTTTGTCGGGCACTTAAACACGTTTTCCACTAAATATTGTTGGGATAAATTTTGGAACGATCTATACTTTCTCTTGTGAGAAAGGCAGTTTTTAGAGAGAGTCGGTCGCGTTAAGAATGTTTCTCCCTACTTGCTATAGCTGGAGCTACAGGAGAGCCGTTCTGATCCAACATATAGCTGAATCATTCGAAGGCAATATTAACCGAGTATTGGCTGATAACAGAAATTATAATCAATTGGTTATATATTTATCAAGTATCAAGTAGAGTTATAAAACACTAACATTGTGAACAAACATTTAACAACATTTAACAAATCCAGGCGGCTACTCAATAATTACAAACCATTTTGAAACATGGTCCCCCGTACAAACTGGTAGTAAATACAATATTTCATTGACCAACGGTAACAACTTGCGCACTGCAATCTTTAACTTAATTCTGGCAATTCTCGTTTCGCTCGATGGGAGATCAATTCTTCCTCTTCACCGACGTCTCATCTGAAAAACAACAGACGTCAACATGAAATCGATCTGCTGGCCTTTGATCGATCACTAAGTGCCTTGCCTAATGCCAGCAAACACCGGTGTCACTGCTGTTGCTAGTGTTGCCACGCTGCTACGATTGTTGGCATTACTACGTGCCTTGCCTAATGCCAGCAAACACCGGTGTCACTGCTGTTGCTAGTGTTGCCACGCTGCTACGATTGTTTGCATTACTATGTGCCTTGCCTAACGCCAGCAAACACCGGTGTCACTGCTGTTGCTAGTGTTGCCAAGCTGCTACGATTGTTGGCATTACTACGTGCCTTGCCTAATGCCAGCAAACACCGGTGTCACTGCTGTTCCTAGTGTTGCCACGCGGCTACGATTGTTGGCATTACTATGTGCCTTGCCTAATGCCAGCAAACACCGGTGTCCCTGCTGTTGCTAGTGTTGCCACGCTGCTACGATTGTTGGCATTACTATGTGCCTTGCCTAACGCCAGCAAACACTGGTGTCACTGCTGTTGCTAGTGTTGCCACGCTGCTACAATTGTTGGCATTACTTTGTGCCTTGCCTAATGCCAGCAAACACCGGTGTCACTGCTGTTGCTAGTGTTGCTACGCTGCTACGATTGTTGGCATTACTATGTGCCTTGCCTAACGCCAGCAAACACCGGTGTCACTGCTGTTGCTAGTGTTGCCACGCTGCTACGATTGTTGGCATTACTATGTGCCTTGCCTAATGCCAGCAAACACCGGTGTCACTGCTGTTGCTAGTGTTGCTACGCTGCTACGATTGTTGGCATTACTATGTGCCTTGCCTAACGCCAGCAAACACCGGTGTCACTGCTGTTGCTAGTGTTGCCACGCTGCTACGATTGTTGGCATTACTATGTGCCTTGCCTAACGCCAGCAAACACTGGTGTCACTGCTGTTGCTAGTGTTGCCACGCTGCTACAATTGTTGGCATTACTACGTGCCTTGCCACATGCCAGCAAACACCGGTGTCACTGCTGTTGCTAGTGTTGCTACGCTGCTACGATTGTTGGCATTACTTTGTGCCTTGCCTAATGCCAGCAAACACCGGTGTCACTGCTGTTGCTAGTGTTGCCACGCTGCTACGATTGTTGGCATTACTATGTGCCTTGCCTAACGCCAGCAAACACTGGTGTCACTGCTGTTGCTAGTGTTGCCACGCTGCTACAATTGTTGGCATTACTACGTGCCTTGCCTCATGCCAGCAAACACCGGTGTCACTGCTGTTGCTAGTGTTGCCACGCTGCTACGATTGTTGGCATTACTTTGTGCCTTGCCTAATGCCAGCAAACACCGGTGTCACTGCTGTTGCTAGTGTTGCTACGCTGCTACGATTGTTGGCATTACTATGTGCCTTGCCTAACGCCAGCAAACACCGGTGTCACTGCTGTTGCTAGTGTTGCCACGCTGCTACGATTGTTGGCATTACTATGTGCCTTGCCTAATGCCAGCAAACACCGGTGTCACTGCTGTTGCTAGTGTTGCTACGCTGCTACGATTGTTGGCATTACTATGTGCCTTGCCTAACGCCAGCAAACACCGGTGTCACTGCTGTTGCTAGTGTTGCCACGCTGCTACGATTGTTGGCATTACTATGTGCCTTGCCTAACGCCAGCAAACACTGGTGTCACTGCTGTTGCTAGTGTTGCCAAGCTGCTACAATTGTTGGCATTACTACGTGCCTTGCCTCATGCCAGCAAACACCGGTGTCACTGCTGTTGCTAGTGTTGCCACGCTGCTACGATTGTTGGCATTACTACGTGCCTTGCCTAATGCCAGCAAACACCGGTGTCACTGCTGTTGCTAGTGTTGCTACGCTGCTACGATTGTTGGCATTACTATGTGCCTTGCCTAACGCCAGCAAACACCGGTGTCACTGCTGTTGCTAGTGTTGCCACGCTGCTACGATTGTTGGCATTACTATGTGCCTTGCCTAACGCCAGCAAACACCGGTGTCACTGCTGTTGCTAGTGTTGCCACGCTGCTACGATTGTTGGCATTACTATGTGCCTTGCCTAATGCCAGCAAACACCGGTGTCACTGCTGTTGCTAGTGTTGCTACGCTGCTACGATTGTTGGCATTACTATGTGCCTTGCCTAACGCCAGCAAACACCGGTGTCACTGCTGTTGCTAGTGTTGCCACGCTGCTACGATTGTTGGCATTACTTTGTGCCTTGCCTAATGCCAGCAAACACCGGTGTCACTGCTGTTGCTAGTGTTGCCACGCTGCTACGATTGTTGGCATTACTATGGGCCTTGCCTAACGCCAGCAAACACCGGTGTCACTGCTGTTGCTAGTGATCGGGGGCTGCTATTGGTCGTTGGCTCACCTGGCCGGTGGCTCGTGCCGGCAATGGCGATGCGCTCGGCAAACCTCGGTCTCTTCGGGCTTCTCCGCCAGCGAACACGTGGCGTGCACGCAGGTGACAGCACGCGTGCGCACGCCGAGGCCGCACGACGGCGCGCACGCGCCCCAGCGTCCCACCGTCCACTGCTCAGCCGCACACGGCTCCGTCTCGCGCGGCTTCTCTGCGTCTGCGCACTCGGCGTCGGGCTGCGCGATCTCGTGCGAGGCCACGCACATCACGCTGCGCCGGCGTTGCGTCATTGCGTTCTCGTTTATGTTGTCGGGGGCGGGGGCGGGGGCGCAGTGTTGCCAGGGACCGGTCCACCAGCTGCAAGGCACAAGCATGTCGGTTCGGCCAGGTTCGGCTAGGTTCGGCTAGGTTCGGCTAGGTTCGGCTAGGTTCGGCTAGGTTTGGCTAGGTTCGGGCTGTGGTCGGATTCGGGTTCTGGAATCTGCGCTCCCTTCTGCTGCAAGTGGCGCTCGGCCACAACGTGCACCGGGGCGCTGGAGCTACAGTTAGTCTACACTTAGGTAACACTACGTCTTGGTGATCACGTGACTTGTTCGTGACAAGCGACGAAGCCATGTCTCACCGCGCAGGACAACGATGCGTGTTGCATGCGCGCGCAGCCGGCACCGGCGCAGCCAGACCGGCGCAGCGGTCGTCGTGCGCAGCCGCCCCGCCCCCTTCCCCTTCCCCGCGCAGCTCGCGGCACGCCGTGCGCCTGCGCTGTTCCCCGCCGCCGCACGTGACCGAGCACGCCGACCAATCAGAGGAGACCCACGCGAAGCGAGGCTGCGCGGCGTCGGCTGCGCGCAGCTCAGTGAACTCGAAGCGCACGCCGAAGTTGCGGTAGCGTCCGCGGAAGATGAGCTGCAAGGTCAACCAAGGTCAGCTTCAAGAAGAAATCACGAAGATTTGGTTTTTTCGTGAATGAGAGGCTGATGAAAGCGAAGAAACTATTTAAGAAACTTGTGGTCTTAGCTTGACGAATTTGTGACGCATTAGCCAGGCTGCGTGAGGCGATCTCTCGTAAATATTAGTCATTAGCTGAGTTCAAGTGATGGCAATTCCTCCCATCCAATGTTCCATCATTATCTCCAATCTTTCAAACATTCAAGTAATCTTGAGCCAACCGTTGCAAACTTCAAACTCCGCCCAGCTTTATAAGGATTTCTCCATTTCATGACGCGAAGGGAGGGAGGGAGGGAGGGAGGGAGGGAGGGAGGGAGACTCACGTAGACGAGGATGCTTTCCTTCAGCGGGCCCGCGATTCGCAGCTTCTCGTTGTCTCTGTCTCTCTCGTATTGCGCAGTAGCACCGCCAACCTCGTACTCCCCGGCCACGCTGATCTGTCTGCAACATCAACCATCAACCATCAACCATCAACCATCAACCATCAACCATCAGCAGCAGCAGTATTGCACCAGGCTGTAGGATGCAGGACACTCTGCCAGCAAACATGTCACCAGGCTGTAGGATGCAGGACACTCTGCCAGCAAACATCTCACCAGGCTGTAGGATGCAGGACACTCTGCCAGCAAACATCTCACCAGGCTGTAGGATGCAGGACACTCTGCCAGCAAACATCTCACCAGGCTGTAGGATGCAGGACTCTCTGCCAGCAAACATCTCACCAGGCTGTAGGATGCAGGACACTCTGCCAGCAAACATGTCACCAGGCTGTAGGATGCAGGACACTCTGCCAGCAAACATCTCACCAGGCTGTAGGATGCAGGACACTCTGCCAGCAAACATCTCACCAGGCTGTAGGATGCAGGACACTCTGCCAGCAAATATCTCACCAGACTATAGGATGCAAGACACTCTGCCAGCAAACATCTCTCCAGGCTGTAGAATGCAGGACACTGCCAGCAAACATCTCACCAGGCTGTAGGATGCAGGACACTCAGCCAGCAAACATGTCACCAGGCTGTAGGATGCAGGACACTCTGCTAGCAAACATCTATCCAGGCTGTAGGATGCAGGACACTCTGCCAGCAAACATCTCACCAGGCTGTAGGATGCAGGACACTCTGCCAGCAAACATGTCACCAGGCTGTAGGATGCAGGACACTTGGGAGGTTCTCACCGCTTGCCGTTGAGGTAGAACTTGCCGGTGGCGGCGCTGCCGACGCCGATGAAGTTCCTGGAGTTTCCGATTTCCTCCACCAGGACGTTCCTAGCGCCAGCGGGCACCACGGTTATCTCCTTGTAGCCTGCAAACATCCACGATTGGTTGCTGGTGTTTAACGACACGCTGTTTTGACAGCTGGCCTGTGGCACTGGTCTAACGGCGTCGGTGAATGAAAGGGTGATGATAAACCTAACCTATGGCTAGAAGGGAGGAGGGGAAACCCGGTGCCGGCACGTAGCCCACTCCTGTCGAAAAGCACCGAGGGGACCACCGGCTTTACGTCCCTTCCGACGTAGGGTTGCGATGCTGCTTAACTTCGGTGATCACGCTCACATTACCTAAGATCCAGCTATTTAAATATCTACCAACTTGTTCACAGCAAGTTTCTCACTCCGGAGGGCAAACCGTTCCAGAGGAACCTTCCGCAATGACAACTCCATGAAACTACTCAGAAGTGTGTTTGAAAACGACTTTTTATGTAAACGCGGTCCCCCGGCCATGGGGGGTGGGGGGGGGGGGGGGGGGGGGGGCGTGACGCACTTACCCGTGCCGTGCGTGCGTGCGTATACGCCGCGCTGCGTGCGGCACCGCGAGCCGTCGCCTCGGCAAACCCCGCAGCGGTCGTCGACGGCGTCCGAGTCCAGCAGCCAATCGCAGCCCACCTGGCGGCAGGCCCCGCCCACACACATGTCACGTGCGCCTGCGCGGCAAGGCGTGCCGTCGGCCGCAGCACCCCACGGGACCAGCACGGAGTCCGTCACGTCGGCGCAGTAGAGTTCGCACGGTTCTTCTGCACAGTACAGGTGCCAGGTTACAGGTGCCAGGTTACAGGTGAAGGGTTACAGGTGCAGGGTTAAAGTTAAGATTGATTGATTGCCGGTGTTTAACGACGCACTGTTTTGACAGCTGGCACCGTGGCGCTGGTCTATAATGAAAGGGTGATGATGAACCTAACCTATGGCTAGAAGGCATGAGGGGAAACCCGGTGCCGGCACGTAGCCTACTCCTGTCGAAAAGCACCGAGGGGACCACCGGCTTTACGTCCCTTCCGAAGGACGGTACAACTCGAACGACAGGATTCCTCCGCTAATCCGTGCTGTCGAGAGGTTGACAAGCAAGGCGAGTGAAGTTGTCGTACTAACTTCAAACCCTCCGACCTCTCTCCCGAACAGAACTGATCATGTGCATGATGGTCACCCATCAAACAGCGCGATGTTGCTTAACTTGGGTGATCGGTGTTTCCAACGTTGCCAAACCGTTCTACGCTTTTAAGAGCTGTACGTACGGGCGTCGAAGTGCGCCTGCCAGGTGTACTTGTTGCCGAGATACGTCTGGTTGTCTTTCTGCGCACACTGCTGCGCACGAAACGACGGCTGCGCGCGTGCGCACGGATGCACGTTGCACACGCGATGGCGCAGGCGCTCTCCGACGCAGAAGCGTCCGCCGTGCGCCGGCGCCGGGTTGTCGCAGCGTCGCTCGAGCGTCGCGACGCCGGCGTCGCAGGGACGCGAGCACGCGGACCAGCCGGCCCAGGCCCCCCACCCCCCCGGCACGGCCGCGGGGCGCTCCCCCACCTCCACGCACTGCTGGCCGGAGCACCACTGGCAGGGCAGGAGACACGGGGTGAAGCTAGCAAAGTCTGGGCGAGGCCTACAAGATGCTGCGCCGGTTCGACCTTTGGTTGCTCTAGGTGACAGCTCGCGCACGAAACCGGCTTCGTCGTCAAGACGGAAACACCTTCCTCCGACCACCTTGAAGCTAACATGTCAATCCCAGTTCGCTAAGAGGGACACTCCGCTCTAGAGAGGAGCTCCTGGCAGCTTTGTTGGGTTTGTTTGGTTTCCAAGGTTTGTGAGGCCTAGGAGGTGTGGGTTTGTCAGGTTGTACCTTGTACCTTGTACCTTGTACCTCGTACCTTGTGCTTGCCGCAATGCGTGCCGGGCGCAGCGGGTCGCAGGAGCGTGGAGCACGTCGCGTTCACTTGGCACCAGAGCCGCGAGCATATCTGTGTGCAGACAGGTGGTCAGCAATGTCGGAGAATCGGGCTCCTTAGCGCCTGGCAACTTCAAGGGAAAGGAGAGCAGACAGAGACGGAGGTGGCTACCTCCTCGAGCGGCGTACACACGGTGGCCGTCTGGTCGGCGAACTGCATTCGGCACTGCCGCTCGGCGTCGTACATCGCGCCGGGCGGGAGTTCCGGGTAGTGGAAGTCCTGCGCGCCGGGCTCGTCCTCGAGACAGGCGCCCAGGCCGCGGCTGAAACACACAGCAGGAGGGAGGTGACAGGCGCCCAGAACACACAGCAGGAGGGAGGTGACAGGCGCCCAGAACACACAGCAGGAGGGAGGTGACAGGCGCCCAGAACACACAGCAGGAGGGAGGTGACAGGCGCCCAAAACACACAGCAGGAGGGAGGTGACAGGCGCCCAGAACACACAGCAGGAGGGAGGTGACAGGCGCCCAGAACACACAGCAGGAGGGAGGTGACAGGCGCCCAGAACACAAAGCAGGAGGAAGGTGATAGGCGCCCAGAAGACAAAGCAGGAGGGAGTTGACAGGCGCACAAACTCAAAGCAGAAAGTGAGCTGGAGTGGAGAGGAGCTACTCACTCCAGGAAGGTGGTGATGTCTCGTCGGCTGCACGCGGACCAGCCCACGTCCACCGTGTCGGCTTCGAAGCTCGGCGTCATCACGTGCAGCGTTGCGCCTGCGCGTCGGCTGCAGCCCGACTTGTCCGTGTCGTGGTACATGCCGAAGCTGCAACATGCGTTCAACAGGCTTTCAACAGGCGTTCAACATGCGTTCAACATGCGTTTAACAGACTTTCAACAGGCGTTCAACAGGCTTTCAACAGGCGTTCAACAGGCGTTCAACAGGCGTTCAACATGCGTTCAACAGGAAACCCGGAGGTTCGATCGAAGGCTAAACGCTTGCCAGGAAAACCTCACAAGATTTTTCTTGAATTTTGTAACGACTTTAATTTATTTTTGTTAATTTAATTTGATCATAGCTTCCATGATTCACGTGAGAGACACTCAAACGAAGACATTGTAGCACTTGTCGTAGCCTACTTGTGTCCGAGCTCGTGCGCGACGGTGTGCGCAAGCGTGATGCCGTTGTCCTCGTTGACGTTGCAGCTCTTGTCGGGGTGACACATGCCGGCCACGTGCGCCACGCCCAGCGTGCTGCACGGCGCATGCGCACGCGCGCAGATGTCCGCCCGGGTGACGAGCACGGCGACGTCGTGGTGGTCGGGATGCGCGTCGTCGGCCGCGTTCAGCGCCGCCTGCCAGCGACAGAAGCTGTCCAGCGTCGCCGCAGCGTCCACCGACACGTTCAGCCCGCGCTGCGCACACACACACCCGTCACGTTGCGTCACGTAGCGTCACGTTGCGTCACGTTGCGTCACGTTGCGTCACGTAGCGGGCCTTGTAGGCGGGACATTGAAAATCTGGCATGCAAAGAACACTATCCTCCTGATAGTTACTGTACTCTAAACTCCTCTACTCGACTATTGTCTTGTTCGCTTGGATGCTGGGCTCCAGTAATACAGGATGCTGGGCTCCTGATAGACATGATGCTGGGCTCCTGATAGACATGATGCTGGGCTCCTGATAGACATGATGCTGGGCTCCTGATAGACATGATGCTGGGCTCCTGATAGACATGATGCTGGGCTCCTGATAGACATGATGCTGGGCTCCTGATAGACATGATGCTGGGCTCCTGATAGACATGATGCTGGGCTCCTGATAGACATGATGCTGGGCTCCTGATAGACATGATGCTGGGCTCCTGATAGACATGATGCTGGGCTCCTGATAGACATGATGCTGGGCTCCTGATAGACATGATGCTGGGCTCCTGATAGACATGATGCTGGGCTCCTGATAGACATGATGCTGGGCTCCTGATAGACATGATGCTGGGCTCCTGATAGACATGATGCTGGGCTTCTGATAGACATGATGCTGGGCTCCTGATAGACATGATGCTGGGCTCCTGATAGACAGGCTCACCTCGGCGAGTTCGTCGTCGATGAGCACGACGCGCACGACGGCTATGTTGACGGGATGACCGATGCTGGGCTCCCGGTAGAGAGCAGACACGAGGTTCATGATGGTCAACAAGTAGGTCTCGACGTCGCCGTCCGCGTGGAACGCCATCATCGACGCGTCGGCCACCACCAGCGCCTCCACGTGGCGCTCGCGCGAAACTGACCGCCGGCAGCGCGCCTTGCGGGACTTGCGCGACTCGCTGCGCGCAGCCGCCTCGCGTTCGTCCGGCACGCGCGGCGGCTCTGCGCACGCGCAAAACCAAACACACACTTCAGTCCCCGCGGCGGGAGGGACTCGAGAGGTTGTTTGAAACATTTGACAGGACGAGGACTTGTCCATTCTTGAACCACCTAATTCTTCATGACACGCACTCGAACACAAGCATCTCTCAACTCCTTTCTTCTCCGATGCTCATGCCGCCTCCGGGCACGCAACTCTCCCTAGCGGCAACCTACGGCCATGGATAGAGCCATGGTCGAAGGCAACCCAATCTCTGCAAAGCATGTGCATCGTCATCGTCATCCATCGTCACGCTGCAGCCCTACACATTTTACTCGCTGCACCTAAGAAATGTCTCACCGCGCGTGCCGCAGTTCTTCTGCTGCCGGCGCTGCTTCTTGCGCCTGCGCCGACGCCTGCGCGGTGGCACCGAGACGGCCGAGCGACGGAACACGACGTGCGCATGCCCGGTCTGACTGGGCGGGGCTTCGCGTCTAGGCTCCACCCAGAAGTCGCCCGACGGAAGGCGAATCAGCCCCGTCTGGAATCGCGCATGCGTCGTGACGGACTTTGCTGGAGCCTGGTTGAGTCGAGGATAGCTGTGCGTGCTAGCAGGTGGTTGTACATGGTTACAAGTGGTTACAAGTGGTTACAAGTGGTTACAAGTGGTTACAAGTGGTGACACCTTAGCTTAGCACGTCGGTGTGAAGCTCGATGGGGGTTGGTTGCTGGAGGTATTTCGATACCTCATCGTGATTGGTCAAGCTGGCTCCTTTGCGGGCTTCTAGAATCTAGCTGTAGGATGTCTTGTCCCTTCACTCTTAGATTCGATTAGATTCCTTGTCGATCAAGCGATCTTCAAGAAAAACCTTCAAAACCGCAGCCGCGAACAGCAATTTAATGAGAATTTTACCAATAGTTAATATCTTTCAAAACCAACCAACAATTTGGTTTGGTAGGAAAACCTGAAGGCATCCACGTTTCGATCGGTGGAAAATTAAATCTCCTGACTGCTGGGCAGAAGGCAACTCTCTTATCATCAACAGTTGGCATGACGCATGACGCAACTCACGAGTCCGGCGCAGGCCGAGACGGCGACCATCGAGCCGACCACGCCGCGCACGACGCCGTGGAAGTGACATCCGGGCGACGCGGGCGTCGTGGTGGTCGGCTCGGCGCCGCGACGCCGACGCTCGACGCGCGCGCCCGGCGCCAGCAGGCGTCGGTTCGGCCACAGATCCAGGAGGCGGAGGACGCCGGCCACGCGCACCGCGTAGTGCACCACGGGGGCAGCCGTGTCGGGGGCAGCCGTGTCGGGGGCAGCCGTGTCGGGGGCAGCAGTGTCGGGGGCAGCCGTGTCGGGGGCAGCAGTGTCGGGGGCAGACGTGTCGGGGGCAGCAGTGTCGGGGGCAGCGGGGGCGTGGTGGTGCTCCAGTTGGTGAGACACAAACGCCCCCGTAGACGTTGTCTTGCTCGGCACGACGCCGTCGAACGTGTGCAGCGGGTGGCTGTATCGACCTGCAACCGTCCGACCAGCCTCTTGTTAAACCATGGACCACACGGCGCTCGCTGTCGCTGCTCGCTGCTTGCTTGCTGCTTGCTGCTTGCTGCTTGCTGCTTGCTGCTCGCTGCTTGCTGCTCGCTGCTCGCTGCTCGCTGCTTGCTGCTTGCTGCTCGCTGTCGCTGCTTGCTGCTCGCTGCTCGCTGCTCGCTGCTTGCTGCTCGCTGCTCGCTGCTCGCTGCTCGCTGCTTGCTGCTTGCTGCTTGCTGCTCGCTGCTTGCTGCTTGCTGCTCGCTGCTTGCTGCTTGCTGCTTGCTGCTTGCTGCTCGCTGCTTGCTGCTCGCTGCTTGCTGCTTGCTGCTTGCTGCTCGCTGCTCGCTGCTTGCTGCTTGCTGCTTGCTGCTTGCTGCTCGCTGCTTGCTGCTTGCTGCTCGCTGCTCGCTGCTCGCTGCTTGCTGCTCGCTGCTCGCTGCTCGCTGCTCGCTGCTTGCTGCTTGCTGCTCGCTGCTCGCTGCTCGCTGCTTGCTGCTTGCCGCTCGCTGCTCGCTGCTCGCTGCTCGCTGCTTGCTGCTTGCTGCTCGCTGCTTGCTGCTCGCTGCTTGCTGCTTGCTGCTTGCTGCTTGCTGCTTGCTGCTTGCTGCTTGCTGCTTGCTGCTCGCTGCTCGCTGCTTGCTGCTCGCTGCTCGCTGCTTGCTGCTCGCTGCTCGCTGCTCGCTGCTTGCTGCTTGCTGCTTGCTGCTCGCTGCTCGCTGCTCGCTGCTTGCTGCTTGCTGCTTGCTGCTTGCTGCTTGCTGCTTGCCGCTCGCTGCTCGCTGCTCGCTGCTCGCTGCTCGCTGCTTGCTGCTTGCTGCTTGCTGCTCGCTGCTTGCTGCTTGCTGCTTGCTGCTCGCTGCTTGCTGCTTGCTGCTCGCTGCTTGCTGCCTGCTGCTCGCTGCTCGCTGCTTGCTGCTCGCTGCTCGCTGCTTGCTGCTCGCTGCTCGCTGCTTGCTGCTGAGATTACGTGCCACTGCTACCAAATCTTGAAATACCTTGTCAAACGCACGCTATTCATTCCTTGTAATAAATCCACTCACTCCCCTCGAAAGTAAAGCTATCCGCGATCTAAGCACACAACATGTAAGTCTACATTTACACACAAGAGAGAAACTAATCCCCGTTTTAAAAGCGTGACCCAAACTCCTAAATCACGTCGGCCAGGTAGAATTATACGAGCAAACATTTAACACGTTGACTAAGTCTTTAAGTTATGGAATTGTCTGGCAGGTCGGCAGGACTGTCCTAAGCTCTTTACTTGAGTTGCCCGACACATCTACGTCATCTAAGTTAGTTTTCAAAACAGTGGAAAACTGAAATACATATTCGTTTTCAGGAACGAATGAGAGGTGCAGGAAGGTGCTAGGAACTATCAGCTCGCGGCTCGTAGCTTGTAGCACGTAGATCGTAGATTGTAGCTAACAGCTAGCAGCAAGCAGCCAGCAGCTTACAGCTAACGGCTAGCAGCTCGTAGCTCGTAGCTAGCTGCTGGGAGCTAACAGCTAGCAGCTAGCAGCTCGTAGCTCGTAGCTAGCTGCTGGGAGCTAACAGCTAGCAGCTAGCAGCTCGTAGCTCGTAGCTAGCTGCTGGGAGCTAACAGCTAGCAGCTAGCAGCTCGTAGCTCGTAGCTAGCTGCTGGGAGCTAACAGCTAGCAGCTAGCAGCTCGTAGCTCGTAGCTAGCTGCTGGGAGCTAACAGCTAGCAGCAAGCAGCTCGTAGCTCGTAGCTAGCAGCTAGGAGTGGCAAGGCAGGGCAAGGGAAGGCGTGCGCGGCGACCCCCGCTACCGGCTGTCCGGCGTGGGCCGTTCATTCAGTGTTCGTCGCTCGCTGCTCGCTGCTCGCTGCTCGGCGCAGCGTAGGATTGAGGAGTAGGACTTGCTCGTCGCATACACGTCGTTATGTCGGCGGACTCGGACTCGGACACGGCCAGCGTGGGACCTCGCTCGCCAGCTTGCTGCTGCCCACTACGCTTCGCCAAATCAGATTCACGCGCAATTTCGCACTCAATGCTAATCCGTGATTTATATCTCAAAGATTCAAATGTATTCGATACTTGGAAACACAAACAATGACAGCGGATTACAAAAAAGCTCAAAATAGAGGATAGAGAATGGGACAATTTTCAGTGTGTTCATAAGATCTATGAAGATATCCTTTCAAAGTATTATGAATGTCTATACAACCAACAAAACAGTCTTTGTGGTGGCGGTGGGATCGAAAAATTGAGGACCTTTGCGATGATACAAATATGAGATAACGTTTAAAACGTAGCTAAAATATTGGGCGGTGGGTGTGCTTTGTGAGGTGCCTTTTTGTTCTTGTTCTATGAACAAAGTATGTTTGATGGCAGACTGCTCGAGCACGAACACGAGCACGAGCACGACCACGACCACGACAAAACAGCGACAGAGACAGTGACCTGGGAGCGAGCGTGACAGGCCGATAGAGCCATCGAGCACCGCGTGACTCGATGACCACGACTCAGGAGGAAAGCCGGAAGCCCTGCAGGAAGACTGCTGTTGTCAGCAGCAAGCAGCGAGCAGCAAGCAGCAAGCAGCAAGCAGCAAGCAGCAAGCAGCAAGCAGCGAGCAGCGAGCAGCGAGCAGCAAGCAGCGAGCAAGCAGCAAGCAGCAAGCAGCAAGCAGCTAGCAGCGAGCAGCGAGCAGCGAGCAGCGAGCAGCGAGCAGCAAGCAGCGAGCAGCAAGCAGCAAGCAGCAAGCAGCAAGCAGCGAGCAGCGAGCAGCAAGCAGCGAGCAGCAAGCAGCAAGCAGCGAGCAAGAAGCAGCAAGCATCAAGCAGCGAGCAGCGAGCAGCAAGCAGCGAGCAGCGAGCAGCGAGCAGCAAGCAGCGAGCAGCGAGCAGCAAGCAGCGAGCAGCAAGCAGCAAGCAGCGAGCAGCGAGCAGCGAGCAGCAAGCAGCGAGCAGCATGCAGCGAGCAGCATGCAGCGAGCAGCAAGCAGAAAGCAGCAAGCAGAAAGCAGCACGCAGCAAGCAGCAAGCAGCGAGCAGCAAGCAGCGAGCAGCGAGCAGCGAGCAGCGAGCAGCGAGCAGCAAGCAGCAAGCAGCGAGCAGAAAGCAGCAAGCAGCAAGCAGCAAGCAGCGAGCAGCGAGCAGCAAGCAGCAAGCAGAAAGCAGCGAGCAGCGAGCAGCAAGCAGCAAGCAGCAAGCAGCAAGCAGCGAGCAGCAAGCAGAAAGCAGCGAGCAGCGAGCAGCAACCTTCCTGAACACTGGATCAGGCTGATGTACATACATGGCGATGTCCGTGTCGTGGTCAGCCAGAAACACATACTTATCTCAGAGGTAAAAAAGACGCGAAAATACGTGTTTTATGGCTATTTATTTGTTCGCTTTTTTCCGGCTTTTGCATCGCGGACAGGACAAGAGAGCGAGTGAGCAAGAAGAGCGGACAGGACAAGAGAGCGAGTGAGCAAGAAGAGCGGCGTGGGGGAAGAGAGGAGGGGGAAAGAGAGCAACAGGCAGCAGGTAGTGCGAGGTGCAGGCAGGAAGCTGCGGAGATCAACGTGACATTGAACGCGGCGCCGGCCTTCCTGAGCCGCGGGCAGGTTTCCTAATGTCATCATCAGCTTGGCTGCGAGCACGCTGCTAGCACGCTGCGAGCTTGTCGGTGACGGGGTTGTTCACCAACACCCCAATCTACATGCTCGCTGCACGGAAACACGGCCAGCGATCAACGAATCTCTTGTGCCAACTCTCAGCTCGAACATCTCTCAAACTGACGTCAATTTTGTCTCTATTTTCCATAACATCTAAAGGATCGTGGGTTCTGATATCTGGCGAAGTGGAGCCTGGATGCAACGGGGTGTTGAGATTCGATGGCCGGTGCTAGATAAAGTGGGCGTGGAGCCTGGATGCAACGGGGTGTTGAGATCCGATGGCCGGTGCTAGATAAAGTGGGCGTGGAGCCTGGATGCAACGGGGTGTTGAGATTCGATGGCCGGTGCTAGATAAAGTGGGCGTGGAGCCTGGATGCAACGGGGTGTTGAGATTCGATGGCCGGTGCTAGATAAAGTGGGCGTGGAGCCTGGATGCAACGGGGTGTTGAGATTCGATGGCCGGTGCTAGATAAAGTGGGCGTGGAGCCTGGATGCAACGGGGTGTTGAGATCCGATGGCCGGTGCTAGATAAAGTGGGCGTGGAGCCTGGATGCAACGGGGTGTTGAGATTCGATGGCCGGTGCTAGATAAAGTGGGCGTGGAGCCTGGATGCAACGGGGTGTTGAGATTCGATGGCCGGTGCTAGATAAAGTGGGCGTGGAGCCTGGATGCAACGGGGTGTTGAGATCCGATGGCCGGTGCTAGATAAAGTGGGCGTGGAGCCTGGATGCAACGGGGTGTTGAGATCCGATGGCCGGTGCTAGATAAAGTGGGCGTGGAGCCTGGATGCAACGGGGTGTTGAGATCCGATGGCCGGTGCTAGATAAAGTGGGCGTGGAGCCTGGATGCAACGGGGTGTTGAGATTCGATGGCCGGTGCTAGATAAAGTGGGCGTGGAGCCTGGATGCAACGGGGTGTTGAGATTCGATGGCCGGTGCTAGATAAAGTGGGCGTGGAGCCTGGATGCAACGGGGTGTTGAGATCCGATGGCCGGTGCTAGATAAAGTGGGCGTGGAGCCTGGCTTTGCTGGGTTTTCACCGACATTGCTGAAGAGGGGCACGGCCCCACGTTTCGATAAATAAAGTCGCCGCGATGAACCGCGGATGCAAGCACTCAGCGGTCTGCTCGAGTGCTCGGCCGCGAGACAGGAAACAGAGCCGTTGTCCGCGCAGGCGCCGGGTGTCTGTCAGGGAGACGAGACACGCCGAAGAATCTGCAAAACACGCGGCGGTCGGCACGCACCTTGAGCCTCGACCCGCCAGCCCCCCAGGAGCGCTGCCAGCACGAGCAGGCGCCGCGACGCCGACGCCGACGCCGACGCCGACGCCATCGCCCGTCTCCTTCTCTCGCTGCTTGCTGCTTGCTGCTTGCTGCTTGCTGCTCGCTGCTCGCTGCTCGCTGCTTGCTGCTCGCTGCTCGCTGCTCGCTGCTTGCTGCTCGCTGCTCGCTGCTCGCTGCTTGCTGCTCGCTGCTCGCTGCTTGCTGCTTGCTGCTTGCTGCTCGCTGCTCGCTGCTCGCTGCTTGCTGCTTGCTGCTTGCTGCTCGCGGCTCGCTGCTTGCTTCTAGCACACGGCGGTCCGCCGCACGTGCTGGCTACTCGGCGCCAGGGACGCTACTGACTGCTGCTGCTGCTGTTGTCTCCGCCGAGGCAGCGCACAAGTCACCGGTGATGAAATCACGCGGCGGCCGGCGTCAGGAAGCGAACAGATCCCTGCGGCTCCAGCACCAGGTCTGGCCGGTCGGCTGGTCGTTAGGAGCGCGCTGGGAGCTGCATTATTACCTGAATCGGTCCAGCCTCGCGTGCGTGCTTCGGAGAGAGGCTGCAGCGATCGCAATCTTCATCTCGCTTCTTCAAATTCTTCATCGCAATGGGCAGTGACGACCAGGACAGTGTCTGTTGACAGCGCCGTTGACAGGTTGACAACCGACAACGTTGGTCGCACTCCTTCGCTCGAATGGCAAGGTGGACATCCTGGTAGACACCCTGGCAGACACCCTGGCAGACACCCTGGTAGACACCCTGGTAGACAGTCAGTACCAGCCGAGAGGTTTTAGACCGCAGTCCGCACCCACCCAACCGGTCCATACAAGCTCCATCCATGGCAATATGCAATTAAATTCCGAGAAAAGCTTGCGTTACACGCGATGAAAATGAAAACTTTGCTGAAAAACCGCGTTCTTCTAAAAAAATATTACAACCTAATGCTGTCGGGAAATTTTCATGCTCGTATAGTAAGCAAGTAGCAAGCAGCAAGCAGCAAGCAGCGAGCAGCGAGCAGCGAGCAGCAAGCAGCAAGCAGCGAGCAGCAAGCAGCGAGCAGCAAGCAGCGAGCAGCAAGCAGCGAGCAGCAAGCAGCGAGCAGCAAGCAGCAAGCAGCGAGCAGCAAGCAGCAAGCAGCGAGCAGCAAGCAGCGAGCAGCAAGCAGCGAGCAGCAAGCAGCGAGCAGCAAGCAGCGAGCAGCAAGCAGCGAGCAGCAAGCAGCAAGCAGCAAGCAGCGAGCAGGAAGCAGCAAGCAGCGAGCAGCAAGCAAGCAAGCAGCAAGCAGTAAGCAGCAAGCAGCGAGCAGCGAGCAGCGAGCAGCAAGCAGCAAGCAGCAAGCAGCAAGCAGCGAGCAGCGAGCAGCAAGCAGCGAGCAGCAAGCAGCGAGCAGCAAGCAGCGAGCAGCAAGCAGCAAGCAGCAAGCAGCGAGCAGGAAGCAGCAAGCAGCGAGCAGCAAGCAAGCAAGCAGCAAGCAGTAAGCAGCAAGCAGCGAGCAGCAAGCAGCAAGCTATGAACCAGACGACAGGGAGACAAATTGATCGGGAACGGAGCCGGCAAATCGCCAATAACTGAACACGAGCGGCGCGTTTTCTCGCCGATAGTGCCACATAGTACTAATTATTTTTGTCTAGCCTTCGTCTGTGCTCCTCGGGAATGTCGTCACGTCTGAGATTATAATAAGGCATGTTGTTGATGTTGTTGTTGTTGTTGTGATGGTCGCTGTTTCGGTCGGGAGATGTTGGAGTGCTTTCACCGAAACAAGGCGATGGTGATCAAGCAAATATCCGAGCTTGATTTTGTTCCCAGTTTGTGTGGATCAGGCTGATAATTTCCAACCTACAACTTACCTACTTGATGTTGCTCCGGTGGTGGGTCCAGAGCTGTCATTGAATATACTGGATGGATGCTTGCTCGGTTTTGCTCTTATTTGAGAAGTTTGACCAGTTTCAGGAGTTTCAATTTTCACACTGATTGCCAAATCTCTGCGACTTGCTTCATGGCATCATGTGGAAACATAACGGTATAGAAAACTTAATCGATTACGAACCTCTAAATTATTTAGCAGCCGCTACCCGAACTTTAGACTCTGTTCACCACTGACGCATTGTGAAAATGATGCGCCACTTACCCAAAGCTAAGACTACAATCTGTATAATACTACAATCTGTATAAGACTACAATCTGTCTGAAATCCACGCTTTGTTGATTTTGTTTCGATCTCAGCTTGGCCCTGTTGTCTCTTTGGTCTTCTGTAAATGAAGGCAGAGTCAAGGGAATCAATCTTGCGAATTACCTCGCTATCTTCTGAAGGTATTAAGGGGGCCGAATACTGTTTGACAGTTCAAGAGAAAAAAAGATATACGATGCGATGAGAACGATTCAAAGAACGTTGCAGAGGGAAGCTTGTATTTTCATTCAGAGAAGCCATGTGAATAATATGTTGTGAGATTTGCGATTATGAGACGGTTTCGAGGAATCTTGGTAATCACTTTGTTCATCTTCGCGGAGTCGACGCGACTGACTGATGCTCGAAGCCCGCCGAAAAGCAGGAGTCAGGCAGCAAGCCGCGTGAAACTTGAGGGTGAGTCACCGCGTCACCGGCACAAACACTCGACTATTTCCGTTCACTCGAGTGTTCTGTCTTGCAAATCAGATTTCACGCACACTAGTTCACGCAAGCAAGTCGCATCGCATCGCATCCCGGCCTGCCTGCCATTGATTGCTACGCAGCTACGTTCACGCTAGCAAGTCGCGTCGCATCGCTTCCCGGCCTGCCTGCCATTGATTGCTACAGCAGCTACGTTCACGCTAGCAAGTCGCGTCGCATCGCATCCCGGCCTGCCTGCCATTGATTGCTACAGCAGCTACGTTCACGCTAGCAAGTCGCGTCGCATCGCATCCCGGCCTGCCTGCCATTGATTGCTACAGCAGCTACGTTCACGCTAGCAAGTCGCGTCGCATCGCATCCCGGCCTGCCTGCCATTGATTGCTACAGCAGCTACGTTCACGCTAGCAAGTCGCATCGCATCGCATCCCGGCCTGCCTGCCATTGATTGCTACAGCAGCTACGTTCACGCTAGCAAGTCGCGTCGCATCGCATCCCGGCCTGCCTGCCATTGATTGCTACAGCAGCTACGTTCACGCTAGCAAGTCGCGTCGCATCGCATCCCGGCCTGCCTGCCATTGATTGCTACAGCAGCTACGTTCACGCTAGCAAGTCGCGTCGCATCGCTTCCCGGCCTGCCTGCCATTGATTGCTACAGCAGCTACGTCAAAACCAAGATTAATTCGCTGATTGAGACTGCATTCCACGCGAATTCCTACTTCCAAAGTCATTTTAAACACTAACCTCAATTTAGGTCTTAGTGAATTCCGAAGTGTAGCCAGGGGAATAGGATTCACAAGGAGAACGTGAAAATATCGGAAATTTATTAAGATTCTAAAATAGCAGTATTTCTCAGTGTAGCAGTGGAATTTCAACAAAGACAAGAAAAGCACGTTCTCTATTTATCTAATTGAATTCTTGGCGCCACCGACATCTTGCCGATGATCAAACAGAAGCACGTAGTTGGCGACAACTCCGACGTGAGCAATCTCCAAGTCCAAGTCAGACCTCCACTGCAGATTAGAAGGCATTCGTGGAGTGAGTCAAATCTGGGGTTTGGATCGGTCAGTGGAGCCACCTTAATATGCACATCTCCCTGCATCAATTACCCCAGGACCGAAGCTCATTACGACCTGAGTCTTTGCTACCGGCTACTGGCTAGGAATCACATATTTCGATGAGATCATTTCCAAACGCACCTCAACGGCCAACGGAGCACTTGTACGTTTGCTTGATAAGATTCAGACGGTAGTTGGACAAAAGAGTTTCCTGGGGCGATGTAATCTCTGCTGGAAGCAATTGTATTCCTGGTAGCCAGAGCAAGGCTGCAGGCATGACGTGCTGTGCTCGCCGGCAGGTAACGTGTCCTGCTCTTCACTCTGCACAGGACGGTTCACGCGCGACATCAGCAACTACGAGGCGGTGATCCCTCGCAAGGTGGACGCCGACGGCACCTTCTCCACGTTCGCCATCCCGCACTTCTACCAGCGTCGCGACGCCGCCGACGCCCGCCGCCGACGCCGCCGCCGCCGCCATGCGAACGAGACCGACGCTGCCGACGCCGACGACGCCGACGAGAGGGTGCACTACGCGTTGACGTTCGGTGGGGCGACGCATCACATCGAGCTCACCCCCAACCACGACTTCCTGTCCCCGGGGCTGATCGTAGAGAAGCGTCGTGCACTTCCGCTGGGAGACACCCGGCTCAGGAAGGTAACTAACCTACTGGCCACCGGCTTACAGCAAGCAATGCTAGCACCTTGCCAACTGACACTGCCCGGGCTGCCTGCTCATAGCTGGGTGCTTGGTGCTAGATGCTAGACGCTAGGTGCTGGGTGCTAGGTGCTAGGTGCTAGGTGCTAGGTGCTAGGTGCTAGGTGCTAGGTGCTCGGTGCTAGGTGCTGGGTGCTAGGTGCTAGGTGCTAGGTGCTGGGTGCTGCCTGCTGCTCGCTGCTCGCTGCTTGCTGCTAGCTGCTTGCTGCTTGCTGCTCGCTGCTCGCTGCTTGCTGCGTGCTGCTCGCTGCTCGCTGCTTGCTGCTTGCTGCTAGGTGCTTGCTGCTTGCTGCTTGCTGCTTGCTGCTTGCTGCTTGCTGCTTGCTGCTTGCTGCTTGCTGCTTGCTGCTTGCTGCTTGCTGCTTGCTGCTTGCTGCTTGCTGCTTGCTGCTTGCTGCTTGCTGCTTGCTGCTTGCTGCTTGCTGCTTGCTGCTTGCTGCTTGCTGCTTGCTGCTTGCTGCTTGCTGCTTGCTGCTTGCTGCTAGCTGCTTGCTGCTTGCTGCTTGCTGCTTGCTGCTTGCTGCTCGCTGCTCGCTGCTTGCTGCTTGCTGCTCGCTGCTAGGTGCTAGGTGCTCGCTGCTCGCTGCTTGCTGATCGCTGCTTGCTGCTTGCTGCTCGCTGCCCGCTGCTCGCTGCTTGCTGCTTGCTGCTTGCTGCTTGCTGCTCGCTGCTCGCTGCTTGCTGCTTGCTGCTAGCTGCTTGCTGCTTGCTGCTTGCTGCTCACTGCTTGCTGCTTGCTGCTTGCTGCTCGCTGCTCGCTGCTCGCTGCTTGCTGCTTGCTGCTCGCTGCTTGCTGCTTGCTGCATGCTGCTCGCTGCTCGCTGCTTGCTGCTCGCTGCTTGCTGCTTGCTGCTTGCTGCTTGCTGCTTGCTGCTAGCTGCATGCTAGCATGCAGCTAGGTGCTGGGTGCTAGGTGCTGGGTGCTAGGTGCTAGGTGCTAGGTGCTAGGTGCTAGGTGCTAGGTGCTAGGTGCTAGGTGCTAGGTGCTAGGTGCTGGGTGCTAGGTGCTAGGTGCTAGGTGCTAGCTGCTGGGTGCTGGGTGCTAGGTGCTAGGTGCTGGGTGCTAGGTGCTAGGTGCTAGGTGCTGGGTGCTAGGTGCTAGGTGCTAGGTGCTAGATGCTAGGTGCTAGGTGCTAGGTGCTAGATGCTAGGTGCTAGGTGCTAGGTGCTAGGTGCTAGGTGCTAGGTGCTAGGTGCTAGGTGCTGGGTGCTGGGTGCTGGGTGCTGGGTGCTAGGTGCTAGGTGCTAGATGCTAGGTGCTAGGTGCTAGGTGCTAGGTGCTAGGTGCTAGGTGCTAGGTGCTAGGTGCTAGGTGCTAGGTGCTGGGTGCTGGGTGCTAGGTGCTAGGTGCTAGGTGCTAGGTGCTAGGTGCTAGGTGCTAGGTGCTGGGTAGGTGCTCGGTGCTGGGTGCTAGGTGCTAGGTGCTAGGTGCTGCTCGCTGCTTGAACACGGCATGTCTGTCCCGGGTTCGAGGTCCGACGCCCGCAGTGCCACTACACGGGCTCGGTGCGGGGCGTGGACGGGTCGCGGGCAGCGCTCTCCGTGTGCGACGGCCTGGTGGGCTTCGTGCGAACTGCGCAAGGACACTTCTTCATCGAGCCGGCGCACAATGCGCAGCCGCGAGACGACGGTCGCCATCTTCACATCGTGTACCGCGGCGACGCGGGGGGCGGGGGCGGTGGCGGGGGCGGGGGCACGGCCCAGCCAAACTGCAACGTGGCAGGTAGGACCTCGACCCGGCTTGTACCGGCTTGTACTGGCTTGTACTGGCTTGTACCGGCTTGCTACCGGCTTGTACCGGCTTGTACCGGCTTGTACTGAGTGCACGTGCACCGGTCTCCAGGCTGGGAGAGCGCGTGGACTGAGAGGATGCGCGCGCAGCTTCGAGAAGGGCAGCCGCTGCGGTCGGTCGAGACGAGCAAGAGGTCGGTGTCCCGGCGTCGGTTCATAGAGGCCATGGTCGTCGCAGACCGGAAGTTCATCGAGCACCACAACGACACGGACGTGGAGACCTACATCCTCACCATCATGAACATGGTCGGTGTCTCCATCTCCTTCTCCATCTCTATCTCCATGAATTGCATCTCCAGTTTTGTGAATGACTGATATTGCAGGGACTTTAAGTCATGCTTGCCATCGTGCGTGGCTTTGAAACAGAGAGAGCCGGTCGTCTGCCGCATTGAGGCCGACCAAGGTGGCGAAAATCTGGCTTCACCTAATTTAACATTGTCTCAATACGATGCGCTGTTCATTTAGCAAGTAGCAGGTAGCAAGTCGTTCCTGGCTCGAGTGTCTGTAACGTGTTACGTTGCGTTACGTTGTGTTACGTTGTGTTGTGTTGTTCTGTGTCACGTTGTGTTGTGTTACGTTGTGTTACGTTGCGTTACGTTGTGTTACGTTGTGTTACGTTGCGTTACGTTGCGTTACGTTGTGTTACGTTGTGTTGTGTTGTTCTGTGTCACGTTGTGTTGTGTTGTGTTACGTTGTGTTACGTTGCGTTACGTTGTGTTGTGTTGTGTTACGTTGTGTTACGTTGCGTTACGTTGTGTTGTGTTGTGTTACGTTGTGTTACGTTGTGTTGTGTTGTGTTACGTTGTGTTACGTTGCGTTACGTTGCGTTACGTTGTGTTACGTTGTGTTGTGTTGTTCTGTGTCACGTTGTGTTGTGTTGTGTTACGTTGTGTTACGTTGCGTTACGTTGTGTTGTGTTGTGTTACGTTGTGTTACGTTGCGTTACGTTGTGTTGTGTTGTGTTACGTTGTGTTACGTTGTGTTGTGTTGTGTTACGTTGTGTTACGTTGCGTTACGTTGTGTTGTGTTGTGTTACGTTGTGTTACGTTGCGTTACGTTGGGTTACGTTGCGTTACGTTGCGTTACGTTGTGTTGTGACACGTTGTGTTGTGTTGTGTTGGCAGGTGTCGGACTACTTCCACGACGCCAGCATCGGCAACCAGATCGAGTTCGTGGTCGTGAGGATCGTGTTCCTCGAGAAGGAGAAGGAAGAGGTAAGCTGCAGGGTTGCCACCCTTCTGTTTCATCTAGTAGCTGCTGCAGGGTTGCCACCCTTCTGTTTCATCTAGTAGCTGCTGCAGGGTTGCCAGCCTTCACCCTTCTGTTTCATCTAGTAGCTGCTGCAGGGTTGCCACCCTTCACCCTTCTGTTTCTTCTAGTAGCTGCTGCAGGGTTGCCACCCTTCACCCTTCTGATTCTTCTTGTAGCTGCTGCAGGGTTGCCACCCTTCACCCTTCTGTTTCTTCTAGTAGCTGCTGCAGGGTTGCCACCCTTCACCCTTCTGTTTCTTCTTGTAGCTGCTGCAGGGTTGCCACCCTTCACCCTTCTGTTTCTTCTAGTAGCTGCTGCAGGGTTGCCGCCCTTCACCCTTCTGATTCTTCTAGTAGCTGCTGCAGGGTTGCCACCCTTCACCCTTCTGTTTCTTCTAGTAGCTGCTGCAGGGTTGCCACCCTTCTGTTTCATCTAGTAGCTGCTGCAGGGTTGCCACCCTTCTGTTTCTTCTTGTAGCTGCTGCAGGGTTGCCACCCTTCACCCTTCTGTTTCTTCTAGTAGCTGCTGCAGGGTTGCCACCCTTCACCCTTCTGTTTCATCTAGTAGCTGCTGCAGGGTTGCCACCCTTCACCCTTCTGATTCTTCTAGTAGCTGCTGCAGGGTTGCCACCCTTCACCCTTCTGATTCTTCTAGTAGCTGCTGCAGGGTTGCCACCCTTCTGTTTCATCTAGTAGCTGCTGCAGGGTTGCCACCCTTCTGTTTCTTCTTGTAGCTGCTGCAGGGTTGCCAGCCTTCACCCTTCTGTTTCATCTAGTAGCTGCTGCAGGGTTGCCACCCTTCACCCTTCTGTTTCATCTAGTAGCTGCTGCAGGGTTGCCACCCTTCACCCTTCTGATTCTTCTAGTAGCTGCTGCAGGGTTGCCACCCTTCACCCTTCTGATTCTTCTAGTAGCTGCTGCAGGGTTGCCACCCTTCACCCTTCTGATTCTTCTAGTAGCTGCTGCAGGGTTGCCACCCTTCACCCTTCTGTTTCTTCTTGTAGCTGCTGCAGGGTTGCCACCCTTCACCCTTCTGTTTCTTCTAGTAGCTGCTGCAGGGTTGCCACCCTTCACCCTTCTGATTCTTCTTGTAGCTGCTGCAGGGTTGCCACCCTTCACCCTTCTGTTTCTTCTAGTAGCTGCTGCAGGGTTGCCACCCTTCACCCTTCTGTTTCTTCTAGTAGCTGCTGCAGGGTTGCCACCCTTCACCCTTCTGATTCTTCTTGTAGCTGCTGCAGGGTTGCCACCCTTCACCCTTCTGATTCTTCTAGTAGCTGCTGCAGGGTTGCCACCCTTCACCCTTCTGTTTCTTCTTGTAGCTGCTGCAGGGTTGCCACCCTTCACCCTTCTGTTTCATCTAGTAGCTGCTGCAGGGTTGCCACCCTTCACCCTTCTGTTTCTTCTTGTAGCTGCTGCAGGGTTGCCACCCTTCACCCTTCTGTTTCATCTAGTAGCTGCTGCAGGGTTGCCACCCTTCACCCTTCTGTTTCTTCTTGTAGCTGCTGCAGGGTTGCCACCCTTCACCCTTCTGATTCTTCTAGTAGCTGCTGCAGGGTTGCCACCCTTCACCCTTCTGATTCTTCTAGTAGCTGCTGCAGGGTTGCCACCCTTCACCCTTCTGTTTCTTCTAGTAGCTGCTGCAGGGTTGCCACCCTTCACCCTTCTGATTCTTCTTGTAGCTGCTGCAGGGTTGCCACCCTTCACCCTTCTGTTTCATCTAGTAGCTGCTGCAGGGTTGCCACCCTTCACCCTTCTGTTTCTTCTTGTAGCTGCTGCAGGGTTGCCACCCTTCACCCTTCTGATTCTTCTTGTAGCTGCTGCAGGGTTGCCACCCTTCACCCTTCTGTTTCTTCTAGTAGCTGCTGCAGGGTTGCCACCCTTCACCCTTCTGTTTCTTCTAGTAGCTGCTGCAGGGTTGCCACCCTTCACCCTTCTGTTTCTTCTTGTAGCTGCTGCAGGGTTGCCACCCTTCACCCTTCTGTTTCATCTAGTAGCTGCTGCAGGGTTGCCACCCTTCACTCTTCCGTTTCTTCTAGTAGCTGCTGCAGGGTTGCCACCCTTCACCCTTCTGATTCTTCTAGTAGCTGCTGCAGGGTTGCCACCCTTCACCCTTCTGATTCTTCTAGTAGCTGCTGCAGGGTTGCCACCCTTCACCCTTCTGTTTCTTCTAGTAGCTGCTGCAGGGTTGCCACCCATCACCCTTCTGTTTCTTCTTGTAGCTGCTGCAGGGTTGCCAGCCTTCACCCTTCTGTTTCATCTAGTAGCTGCTGCAGGGTTGCCAGCCTTCACCCTTCTGTTTCATCTAGTAGCTGCTGCAGGGTTGCCAGCCTTCACCCTTCTGTTTCATCTAGTAGCTGCTGCAGGGTTGCCAGCCTTCACCCTTCTGTTTCATCTAGTAGCTGCTGCAGGGTTGCCAGCCTTCACCCTTCTGTTTCATCTAGTAGCTGCTGCAGGGTTGCCAGCCTTCACCCTTCTGTTTCATCTAGTAGCTGCTGCAGGGTTGCCAGCCTTCACCCTTCTGTTTCATCTAGTAGCTGCTGCATAGCCAGCCTTCACCTGTCGTGCGTCTGTTTCGCAGATCGACCTGACAATCAGCCCCAACGCCGAGAAGACGCTGGAGAGCTTCTGCGCATGGCAGCACAAAGTGAACCCCAACGTGTCCCATCCGAGCCACCATGATGTCGCCGTGCTGCTCACGCGGTAGGTGCCGGAGTGTTGGAGGCGTTGCTTCTGATCGCGCTGTCCCCGGCTTGTGCGACGCCAGCTCGAGTCCAAGATGTCGCAGCTCTGTGTGTTGTTGGAGTGAAGCGTTGCTTCTGATCGCGCTGTCCCCGGCTTGTGCGACGCCAGCTCGAGTCCAAGATGTCGCAGCTCTGTGTGTTGTTGGAGTGAAGCGTTGCTTCTGATCGCGCTGTCCCCGGCTTGTGCGACGCCAGCTCGAGTCCAAGATGTCGCAGCTCTGTGTGTTGTTGGAGTGAAGCGTTGCTTCTGATCGCGCTGTCCCCGGCTTGTGCGACGCCAGCTCGAGTCCAAGATGTCGCAGCTCTGTGTGTTGTTGGAGTGAAGCGTTGCTTCTGATCGCCAGCTACGACATCTGCGCGGACAACATGTCGAACTGCGGGCTGCTGGGGCTGGCGAGGATGGCCGCGGCGTGCTCGCCGGGCCTCAGCTGCTGCATCAACGAGGACATGGGCCTCAACCTGGCCGTGACCGTCGCCCACGAGGTCGGACACGTGTGAGTCGCTCGCTGCCATTCTATCCCACGCTGGGAGGCACCTCATCAGTGTCACATGTCTCCTAATGGCCACGTCCAGCCGTTGGATTCGTTGGTTGGAGTCGCGCGTCTCTGCTGTTGTTGATCTTCACCGGCATTGTCTTGACCGCTGCAGCGTTGGGTTGAATGTCTCGACCGGATGTCTGCAGGATGGGCAGCGACCACGACGGCGAGGAGAGCGGCTGCCCGGCGCAGGCTGAAGACAAGTCTTACCACGTGATGTCGCCGTTCGTCAAGTTCCACACGACGCGCTGGTCGAGTTGCTCGCGCAAGTTCGTCACCGAGTTCCTCGAGTGAGTGTCTTAGTGTTAAGGCCCTTCCGCAACCACCTTAGGGCCTGTTTTACCATTCTTTTCACAGAAACAGTCGAATTTCAGTGCACGTGTTGCCATTGATGATGCCATGCGGTGAAGAAAAACTGGAATTCCGGTCGCTATTCCACCAGAATAGAGCGGCAGCAGCAGCAGCAGCAGCAGCAGCGGCAGCAGCGTGCACGGCGAGACAGCAGCAGCAGCAGCGAGCGTATTTTAAAGATTTTGCGATGCGTGCACGGGTTCACAGCGGCGGCCTGGGTGACTGTCTGCTCGACGAGCCCCAGGACCAGAACTTCGACACCCCCGAGATGCCGGTGGGAGCGATGTACGACGCCGCCTTCCAGTGCGCGCTCATCTTCGGCGAGGGCGTGCAGCCGTGCAAGACTGGCACGGTAAGCACGCGTGACCTGTCTAGGAGGACTCGTCTTGCCCTCCGCCCACCGCGATCCTGATCACTTGCTCTGCCTCCTTGTTTCCTGCAGGACACGTTCTGTCAGACGCTGTGGTGCCAGACGGAAGGCACGGGCTGTTCAAGCAACGGAGACCCGGCCGCCGACGGAACGACTTGCGGGAACAACATGGTGAGTAGTCAGCAGCAGCAGCAGCAGCAGCAGCAGCAGCAGCAGCAGCAGCAGCAGCAGCAGCAGCAGCAGCAGCAGCAGCAGCAGCAGCAGCAACGGAAACAACTCCAACTGCCGGTTGCGTGTGATTGCAGTGGTGCTACGACGAGCGCTGCGTGGAGATCGGCGAGCGGCCGGGGGCGGTCGACGGCGGCTGGGGGCCGTACGGGGGGTGGTCCGAGTGCTCGCGGACCTGCGGGGGCGGCGTGCGCTTCCAGGAGCGCTTCTGCGACAGCCCTCCGCCGCAGAACCGCGGCCGGTACTGCCTGGGCCGACGCAAGCAGTTCCAGACCTGCAACACGGCGGTACCCACTACCCACTTCTCACTACCCACTACCCAGTACTGTCATAGAGAACTCATCACTGCTACGTTGAAATCAACTGACAACTTCATCATGCAACATCTTTGCCGATTCCTTGTTCGCCTTTCATTGGTGGTAGCGGCGGTGGGATGCATCTTGCTCGATCGTCACGTGGTTAATCTGGCTCGTTGTTTGCGCAGCCGTGCGGTGAAAACAACACGCCGTTCCGCGCGCAGCAGTGCGCAGGCTTCGACAAGAAGAAGTTCAAGAACACGTTGCACACGTGGAAGCCGTTCCGCCCAGTTGGGGGTAAGCAGGTCGCCGTTATTACTCCTCCCTCCTTCCACCTTCCTTCCTTCCTTCCTTCCTTCCTTCCTTCCTTCCTTCCTTCCTTCCTTCCTTCCTGATAGTTTGCACCTGCGCAGTGTTCAACCCGTGCGCGCTGATCTGCGTCAACGAGCAGCGAGTCTTCTCCACGCTTGCGCCGCGCGTCAAGGACGGCACCAAGTGTCGCCCCGGCTCCAAGGACCTCTGCATCTCCGGTCAATGCACAGTACGTTGCCTTGCCTTGCCTTGCCTTGCCTTGCCTTGCCTTGCCTTGCCTTGCCTTGCCTTGCCTTGCCTTGTCTTGCCTTGCCTTGCCTTGCCTTGCCTTGCCTTGCCTTGCCTTGCCTTGCCTTGCCTTGCCTTGCCTTGCCTTGCCTTGCCTTGCCTTGCCTTGCCTTGCCTTGCCTTGCCTTGCCTTGCCTTGCCTTGCCTTGCCTTGCCTTGCCTTGCCTTGCCTTGCCTTGCCTTGCCTTGCCTTGCCTTGCCTTGCCTTGCCTTGCCTTGCCTTGCCTTGCCTTGCCTTGCCTTGCCTTGCCTTGCCTTGCCTTGCCTTGCCTTGCCTTGCCTTGCCTTGCCTTGCCTTGCCTTGCCTTGCCTTGCCTTGCCTTGCCTTGCCTTGCCTTGCCTTGCCTTGCCTTGCCCTGCCTTGCCTTGCCTTGCCTTGCCTTGCCTTGCCTTGCCTTGCCTTGCCTCCCGTTGCCCCGTGTTTCCTGCTAAGTGCTGCTTGCTGCTTGCTGGTTGCTGGTTGCTTGCAGAAGGTCGGCTGCGACTGGCAGATAGACTCGGACGCTGTCGACGACCAGTGTGGGATCTGCAGAGGAGACGGCACGCAGTGCGTGCTCAACGAAGGCATCTTCAACCAGACATCCGGCAATGGTAACTGACAGTCACAACTACCACCGGCAATGCGTCATAGGAACTAAGAGTTCCTCGAACCCTCACAGAATCCAGCTCAGATGGAAACTGAACTGTAAATGTCTCAGCAGAACATTGCATATCCAAATGTTATCGTGGTGTGTGCTTGCTGACAGGCTACGTCGAGGTCGTGACGATACCCAAGGGGTCGCGCAACATCAAGGTGGAGGAGCTGAAGCCCGTGGCCAACTCGCTGGCTGTGTCCGGAGCGTCCAACGGCACCAAGAAGTTCTACCTGAACGGTGACTTGTGAGTCCCACCTGCACCTAGCTGTAACACTAGCCTTCCCTGCCGGCTGCGTGTCCGGCGTCCGGCATTCATCCCTGACTTGTGAGTCCCACCTGCACCTAGCTGTAACACTAGCCTTCCCTGCCGGCTGCGTGCCCGGCGTCCGGCATTCATCCCTGACTTGTGAGTCCCACCTGCACCTAGCTGTAACACTAGCCTTCCCTGCCGGCTGCGTGTCCGGCGTCCGGCATTCATCCCTGACTTGTGAGTCCCACCTGCACCTAGCTGTAACACTAGCCTTCCCTGCCGGCTGCGTGCCCGGCGTCCGGCATTCATCCCTGACTTGTGAGTCCCACCTGCACCTAGCTGTAACACTAGCCTTCCCTGCCGGCTGCGTGTCCGGCGTCCGGCATTCATCCCTGACTTGTGAGTCCCACCTGCACCTAGCTGTAACACTAGCCTTCCCTGCCGGCTGCGTGTCCGGCGTCCGGCATTCATCCCTGACTTGTGAGTCCCACCTGCACCTAGCTGTAACACTAGCCTTCCCTGCCGGCTGCGTGTCCGGCGTCCGGCATTCATCCCTGACTTGTGAGTCCCACCTGCACCTAGCTGTAACACTAGCCTTCCCTGCCGGCTGCGTGCCCGGCGTCCGGCATTCATCCCTGACTTGTGAGTCCCACCTGCACCTAGCTGTAACACTAGCCTTCCCTGCCGGCTGCGTGCCCGGCGTCCGGCATTCATCCCTGACTTGTGAGTCCCACCTGCACCTAGCTGTAACACTAGCCTTCCCTGCCGGCTGCGTGCCCGGCGTCCGGCATTCATCCCTGACTTGTGAGTCCCACCTGCACCTAGCTGTAACACTAGCCTTCCCTGCCGGCTGCGTGTCCGGCGTCCGGCATTCATCCCTGACTTGTGAGTCCCACCTGCACCTAGCTGTAACACTAGCCTTCCCTGCCGGCTGCGTGTCCGGCGTCCGGCATTCATCCCTGACTTGTGAGTCCCACCTGCACCTAGCTGTAACACTAGCCTTCCCTGCCGGCTGCGTGTCCGGCGTCCGGCATTCATCCCTGACTTGTGAGTCCCACCTGCACCTAGCTGTAACACTAGCCTTCCCTGCCGGCTGCGTGCCCGGCGTCCGGCATTCATCCCTGACTTGTGAGTCCCACCTGCACCTAGCTGTAACACTAGCCTTCCCTGCCGGCTGCGTGCCCGGCGTCCGGCATTCATCCCTGACTTGTGAGTCCCACCTGCACCTAGCTGTAACACTAGCCTTCCCTTCCGGCTGCGTGTCCGGCGTCCGGCATTCATCCCTGACTTGTGAGTCCCACCTGCACCTAGCTGTAACACTAGCCTTCCCTGCCGGCTGCGTGTCCGGCGTCCGGCATTCATCCCTGACTTGTGAGTCCCACCTGCACCTAGCTGTAACACTAGCCTTCCCTGCCGGCTGCGTGTCCGGCGTCCGGCATTCATCCCTGACTTGTGAGTCCCACCTGCACCTAGCTGTAACACTAGCCTTCCCTGCCGGCTGCGTGCCCGGCGTCCGGCATTCATCCCTGACTTGTGAGTCCCACCTGCACCTAGCTGTAACACTAGCCTTCCCTGCCGGCTGCGTGTCCGGCGTCCGGCATTCATCCCTGACTTGTGAGTCCCACCTGCACCTAGCTGTAACACTAGCCTTCCCTGCCGGCTGCGTGTCCGGCGTCCGGCATTCATCCCTGACTTGTGAGTCCCACCTGCACCTAGCTGTAACACTAGCCTTCCCTGCCGGCTGCGTGCCCGGCGTCCGGCATTCATCCCTGACTTGTGAGTCCCACCTGCACCTAGCTGTAACACTAGCCTTCCCTGCCGGCTGCGTGTCCGGCGTCCGGCATTCATCCCTGACTTGTGAGTCCCACCTGCACCTAGCTGTAACACTAGCCTTCCCTGCCGGCTGCGTGCCCGGCGTCCGGCATTCATCCCTGACTTGTGAGTCCCACCTGCACCTAGCTGTAACACTAGCCTTCCCTGCCGGCTGCGTGTCCGGCGTCCGGCATTCATCCCTGACTTGTGAGTCCCACCTGCACCTAGCTGTAACACTAGCCTTCCCTGCCGGCTGCGTGCCCGGCGTCCGGCATTCATCCCTGACTTGTGAGTCCCACCTGCACCTAGCTGTAACACTAGCCTTCCCTGCCGGCTGCGTGTCCGGCGTCCGGCATTCATCCCTGACTTGTGAGTCCCACCTGCACCTAGCTGTAACACTAGCCTTCCCTGCCGGCTGCGTGTCCGGCGTCCGGCATTCATCCCTGACTTGTGAGTCCCACCTGCACCTAGCTGTAACACTAGCCTTCCCTGCCGGCTGCGTGTCCGGCGTCCGGCATTCATCCCTGACTTGTGAGTCCCACCTGCACCTAGCTGTAACACTAGCCTTCCCTGCCGGCTGCGTGCCCGGCGTCCGGCATTCATCCCTGACTTGTGAGTCCCACCTGCACCTAGCTGTAACACTAGCCTTCCCTGCCGGCTGCGTGTCCGGCGTCCGGCATTCATCCCTGACTTGTGAGTCCCACCTGCACCTAGCTGTAACACTAGCCTTCCCTGCCGGCTGCGTGTCCGGCGTCCGGCATTCATCCCTGACTTGTGAGTCCCACCTGCACCTAGCTGTAACACTAGCCTTCCCTGCCGGCTGCGTGTCCGGCGTCCGGCATTCATCCCTGACTTGTGAGTCCCACCTGCACCTAGCTGTAACACTAGCCTTCCCTGCCGGCTGCGTGCCCGGCGTCCGGCATTCATCCCTGACTTGTGAGTCCCACCTGCACCTAGCTGTAACACTAGCCTTCCCTGCCGGCTGCGTGCCCGGCGTCCGGCATTCATCCCTGACTTGTGAGTCCCACCTGCACCTAGCTGTAACACTAGCCTTCCCTGCCGGCTGCGTGTCCGGCGTCCGGCATTCATCCCTGACTTGTGAGTCCCACCTGCACCTAGCTGTAACACTAGCCTTCCCTGCCGGCTGCGTGTCCGGCGTCCGGCATTCATCCCTGACTTGTGAGTCCCACCTGCACCTAGCTGTAACACTAGCCTTCCCTGCCGGCTGCGTGTCCGGCGTCCGGCATTCATCCCTGACTTGTGAGTCCCACCTGCACCTAGCTGTAACACTAGCCTTCCCTGCCGGCTGCGTGCCCGGCGTCCGGCATTCATCCCTGACTTGTGAGTCCCACCTGCACCTAGCTGTAACACTAGCCTTCCCTGCCGGCTGCGTGCCCGGCGTCCGGCATTCATCCCTGACTTGTGAGTCCCACCTGCACCTAGCTGTAACACTAGCCTTCCCTTCCGGCTGCGTGTCCGGCGTCCGGCATTCATCCCTGACTTGTGAGTCCCACCTGCACCTAGCTGTAACACTAGCCTTCCCTGCCGGCTGCGTGTCCGGCGACCGGCATTCATCCCTGACTTGTGAGTCCCACCTGCACCTAGCTGTAACACTAGCCTTCCCTGCCGGCTGCGTGTCCGGCGTCCGGCATTCATCCCTGACTTGTGAGTCCCACCTGCACCTAGCTGTAACACTAGCCTTCCCTGCCGGCTGCGTGCCCGGCGTCCGGCATTCATCCCTGACTTGTGAGTCCCACCTGCACCTAGCTGTAACACTAGCCTTCCCTGCCGGCTGCGTGTCCGGCGACCGGCATTCATCCCTGACTTGTGAGTCCCACCTGCACCTAGCTGTAACACTAGCCTTCCCTGCCGGCTGCGTGCCCGGCGTCCGGCATTCATCCCTGACTTGTGAGTCCCACCTGCACCTAGCTGTAACACTAGCCTTCCCTGCCGGCTGCGTGTCCGGCGACCGGCATTCATCCCTGACTTGTGAGTCCCACCTGCACCTAGCTGTAACACTAGCCTTCCCTGCCGGCTGCGTGTCCGGCGTCCGGCATTCATCCCTGACTTGTGAGTCCCACCTGCACCTAGCTGTAACACTAGCCTTCCCTGCCGGCTGCGTGCCCGGCGTCCGGCATTCATCCCTGACTTGTGAGTCCCACCTGCACCTAGCTGTAACACTAGCCTTCCCTGCCGGCTGCGTGTCCGGCGTCCGGCATTCATCCCTGACTTGTGAGTCCCACCTGCACCTAGCTGTAACACTAGCCTTCCCTGCCGGCTGCGTGCCCGGCGTCCGGCATTCATCCCTGACTTGTGAGTCCCACCTGCACCTAGCTGTAACACTAGCCTTCCCTGCCGGCTGTGTGTCCGGCGTCCGGCATTCATCCCTGACTTGTGAGTCCCACCTGCACCTAGCTGTAACACTAGCCTTCCCTGCCGGCTGCGTGTCCGGCGTCCGGCATTCATCCCTGACTTGTGAGTCCCACCTGCACCTAGCTGTAACACTAGCCTTCCCTGCCGGCTGCGTGCCCGGCGTCCGGCATTCATCCCTGACTTGTGAGTCCCACCTGCACCTAGCTGTAACACTAGCCTTCCCTGCCGGCTGCGTGTCCGGCGTCCGGCATTCATCCCTGACTTGTGAGTCCCACCTGCACCTAGCTGTAACACTAGCCTTCCCTGCCGGCTGCGTGCCCGGCGTCCGGCATTCATCCCTGACTTGTGAGTCCCACCTGCACCTAGCTGTAACACTAGCCTTCCCTGCCGGCTGCGTGCCCGGCGTCCGGCATTCATCCCTGACTTGTGAGTCCCACCTGCACCTAGCTGTAACACTAGCCTTCCCTGCCGGCTGCGTGTCCGGCATTCATAATTTTCTTCCAACGGCAGCCAGGAAAACGCGGACGGCGAGTTCCGCTTCGGCACGGCCATCGGCATCTACAGCCACCCGGAAGTGGAGCGTGAGGAGCTGGAGATCGCTGGACCGACGTCGGAGGACCTCGTGCTCTACGTGAGTGCTGGCAGAAGGCAGCTGCCGACGCCTCGGCGCTCTTAGCTGCAAGGCAACGCAATGCAGCGCTCGGTCCGCCCCCACAGGTGGTGTTCTACGGCAACGACAACCCGGGCGTGTGGTACAAGTTCTTCGTGCCGAGCGCCAACTCCAGCTACCTGCCCGTCTACACCTGGGAGTTCCTGGACTGGGGGCCCTGCTCTACGCGCTGCGGCGCCGGCACGGAGGTACTCCTTGCTTAACACAACCAGCTACCTGCCTGTCTACACCTGGGAGTTCCTGGACTGGGGGCCCTGCTCTACGCGCTGCGGCGCCGGCACGGAGGTACTCCTTGCTTAACACAACCAGCTACCTGCCCGTCTACACCTGGGAGTTCCTGGACTGGGGGCCCTGCTCTACGCGCTGCGGCGCCGGCACGGAGGTACTCCTTGCTTAACACAACCAGCTACCTGCCCGTCTACACCTGGGAGTTCCTGGACTGGGGGCCCTGCTCTACGCGCTGCGGCGCCGGCACGGAGGTACTCCTTGCTTAACACAACCAGCTACCTCGTTGTGCTGGCGCATCTGATATTTTACGTTTTAAAATATTTGAAGAATTTCACGACTTAAACATTATATTTCCAGGTAACGAATTCCATCAAGAAAGCTGCTTAAAAATGTACATTCGAACATTTTAAATGTGCTCACAAATGTGCACACACTCAATGAAATCGCGTTGTACAATGCGATTGTTCGCATAGCCTAGTAATTAATATCAATAGGAAATGCGGGTTACAATTGAAGATTGTAATTGTCATTGTACATCGCTAAATGTTTGGTGAAGTGGAGTTGGATGTGTGGTGATATCTCGTTCGTCACGAGTCACGAGTCACGAGGCACGAGTCACGCTCCAACGCTCCCACGCTCGCGTCCACACATGCATGCTCCGTTTGCCGCAATTCATCTGCTAAACTCCAACGCTTTACCTCATAAGAGCTAGAGGCTTCGAGATCGTGCTTGTTTTCCTACCTTCGTTGTTTGTACTGCTTTCTGTCGATGATTACCTGTGCTTAGTTGATAGAATCTGAGCGCCTATTGTGCCATGAACATTATGACCTCATCAATACTCTCTTGCACCGATGCAAACTGAAAGTGACACTTTTTTGCTTCTAGATTTCTGAGACGAGCTGCGTGGAGCTCCACACGGGCAAAGTGAGCAACACGTTCTGCCATCAATCGGATCGGCCGCATCCGAAGTCCCGGGTTTGCAGCCAGCGTCCCTGTCTGACCAGGTGAAGAAGCCTCCTCCACCTTTTCCTTAGCCACTCTGCTATTACACATTGCAATGTTTGCAAGCAGCGACACGTGGTTGACACGGAGGTAACACGGAGGTAACACGGAGGTAACACGGAGGCTACACGGAGGGAACACGGAGGTAACACGGAGGTAATACGGAGGTAACACGGAGGCTACACGGAGGTAACACGGAGGTAACACGGAGGTAACACGGAGGCTACACGGAGGTAACACAGAGGCTACACGGAGGTAACACGGAGGTAACACGGAGGTAACACGGAGGTAACACGGAGGTAACACGGAGGCTACACGGAGGTAACACGGAGGTAACACGGAGGTAACACGGAGGTAACACGGAGGTAACACGGAGGTAACACGGCAAGAGCGGTGTGTTTCGTGTTGCAGATGGAAGACGGGGGCGTGGAGCATGTGCGAGGGCAAGGACGGCAAGGGGTTGTCGCACCGGAAGGTGGCGTGCGTCAAGGAGGCGCCGCACGCCGACGAGCCGGACATCGAGGTGCCCGTCGACGAGTGCAAGGAGTCCAAGCCGCGACCCTCCAAGGAGTGCGACCTGCTCGAGGAGACGCCGCCGAAGCGCGAGGTCGCGGCGACGGCGACGGCGCCGGCGAGGATGAAACACGAGTGCGTTGCCGACAAGCACAAGGTGGAGAAGGAGGGCTGCAAGACGGAGCACGCTACGCACGCAACGCACGCAACGCACGCAACGCACGCACCGTGCGAGAAGGAGCCCGGCGAGACGGACGAAGAGGCTGCGGCGGCGGCGGCGGCTGCGGCGGCGGCGGCGGCCAGGTTCAAGTCCTGCGTCGCCGGCAACAAGGCTGTGGAAGACCGGGTCTGTCCCGGCGAGATCGTCTTCATGGAGGCGGCGGTGGTGAAGGTTAAGCCGAGGAACGGGACGGGCAACGCGACCTCGTGCCCGGGGGTGGCGCCGCCGCCCGCCAATGAGGGTGGTGAGTCGGCGGGGGCGGCGGGCACAGAACCGCCCCTGTCCGACCAGGTGCTCGAAGAGCTGGGCGACAAGATCCCCGAGGTGACCCTCGATCTGAAGAACGAGCTGGTCGTCAAGGGGGAGAAGGCGGTCAAGAAGTACAAGCAGCTCAAGCAGCATGCGTCCAAACTTCACTGTCACTTGACCAAACGAGACAACGACGAGTGATTTTACTTACGGGACTCCTCCCGATATTATCTTGTTGTTATCTGCCGGTTATTATTTAATTTTAAATGTTTCTTGGATTGAAAATGTGAAAATGTGATGTTTTATTTCAAACTGAAGAAAAAAAAGGTTGATAAATTGTCAGTTTTCGAGATGACAGCAAAGTGATTTGGAACGTTAACAATCCAGGAGGCCGTCCCGGAGCTGAAAAGACAATCAACTATCGCAATCTCTGCTGACAGATATTGAATATCCCCCGTATTTTTATATCAATACAAATTATTTTCTAACGTGTGTTAATGAAAGAACCGGGCAGAAAACCTCGCAGATGCATCCGCTCAGAGTTGCAGCACTGATTTTCCTGACTGCATCGGTAGCACGGAGCTCCGCCCCACCACAGGACGCCCACGCCCACGCACATAAACGCAAGTAGCTAGCAGCTAGACGTCTTGAAATTTGAAAACACACAGATTCATTCACAACGTTCACTCGGCAACTATTTCAACTATGCAATTGCAATTCCAGCGCGTTTCACGCACAACGTGGACAAGTTCAAGGTCGTCGTGCCGAAGAAAGTCACTCACGATGGCAAGTTCTTGTCGCACGCGCTTCCTCACGAGTACAAGCGGTCGTACTACGCGCAAAGAACGATGGGCGCCCACGACAAGGTGCACTACCACGTGCCTCTCAACGGCAGGGTGCACCACGTGGAGCTGTGGCCGAACCACGAGATGCTCTCTCCAGGGATGCTGGTCGAGACGAGGAAGGCTGGAGACGACGTGGCCTTCCGCAAAGGCGCCGACGTGTCCTGTCATTACCAGGGTCGGGTCAGGGGGCACGGCAAGCGCCGCAGCGCCGTTTCCACGTGCGACGGCTTGGTGAGTTTACCCGGAAACACTGGAAACACCGGAAACAACGCTTTCGTTGCAATTCATCGCTAACTTTCGATGCCAGCAAAGTGCACTTGAAATGTGAATGTGTCAGTGTGCTACACGTAGACTAGGCAGAACCAGTAGAACTTGTGGAATAATTTGCATTGAAAAAATTACCATAATCTTAATTACATGTTAGAGAAACAGATTATAATTCAAGTGAATGCTGTTAACTTTCATGTCCAATGTCAGCTTTGTCATTGAGACTTGTAAATTGTAATGAATAATCTTACTTCGCGCTTCGTTCACCACGATACGAGTTACGAGCGCACATCTGAAATAATAACACAGTAACAAGTGAAATACAGTGAAAACACAGTAAAAACATAGTAAAATACACTACAAGACACAGTAAGAACACAGTAAAAACACAGTAAAAACACAGTAAAAACACAGTAAAAACACAGTAAAAACACAGTAAAAACACAGTAAGAACACAGTAAAAACACAGTTAAAACACAGTAAAAACACAGTAAGAACACAGTAAAAACACAGTAAGAACACAGTAAAAACACAGTAAAAACACAGTAAAAACACAGTAAAAACACAGTAAAACACAGTAAGAACACAGTAAGAACACAGTAAGAACACAGTAAGAACACAGTAAAAACACAGTAAGAACACAGTAAGAACACAGTAAATGAACACAGTAAAAACACAAGAACGGGCTGCCGACGCGACGGACTGGCGATGCACACGACGGATTGCAGGGCTCCGGTGTCTAACAATTCAACAACAACAACAACAACAACAACAACAACAACAACATGACAACGAGGGGTGTTCTTTCAGACGGGCGTTTTGCGCACTCGCCACGGCTCGTATCTCATCGAGCCTTCTGCGTCGGCGTCGGCGTCGGCGACGGCGTCGGCTGGTCAACACCACGTGGTCTACAAGCTCGAGGACGATGACGCACCAAACTGTGGAACCACCGGTCGGTAACACCCCTCCCTTCCATCTTACCTTTATCTTACTTTTACAAATAATTTTGCTCGCTGCTCGCTGCTTGCTGCTCGCTGCTCGCTGCTCGCTGCTCGCTGCTTGCTGCTTGCTGCTCGCTGCTCGCTGCTTGCTGCTCGCTGCTCGCTGCTTGCTGCTTGCTGCTCGCTGCTTGCTGCTCGCTGCTCGCTGCTCGCTGCTCGCTGCTTGCTGCTCGCTGCTCGCTGCTTGCTGCTTGCTGCTCGCTGCTCGCTGCTTGCTGCTTGCTGCTTGCTGCTTGCTGCTTGCTGCTTGCTGCTCGCTGCTTGCTGCTTGCTGCTTGCTGCTTGCTGCTCGCTGCTCGCTGCACGTTGCTTGCTGCTTGCTGCTTGCTGCTTGCTGCTTGCTGCTTGCTGCTCGCTGCTCGCTGCTTGTTGCTTGCTGCTCGCTGCTCGCTGCTTGCTGCTTGCTGCTTGCTGCTCGCTGCTTGCTGCTTGCTGCTTGCTGCTCGCTGCTCGCTTCACGCTGCTTGCTGCTTGCTGCTTGCTGCTTCCTGCTCGCTGCTCGCTGCTTGCTGCTTGCTGCTTGCTGCTTGCTGCTCGCTGCTTGCTGCTTGCTGCTCGCTGCTTGCTGCTTGCTGCTTGCTGCTTGCTGCTCGCTGCACGCTGCTTGCTGCTCGCTGCTCGCTGCTTGCTGCTTGCTGCTTGCTGCTTGCTGCTCGCTGCTTGCTGCTCGCTGCTTGCTGCTCGCTGCTCGCTGCACGCTGCTTGCTGCTTGCTGCTTGCTGCTCGCTGCTTGCTGCTTGCTGCTTGCTGCTCGCTGCTTGCTGCTTGCTGCTTGCTGCTTGCTGCTTGCTGCTCGCTGCTCGCTTCACGCTGCTTGCTGCTTGCTGCTTGCTGCTTCCTGCTCGCTGCTCGCTGCTTGCTGCTTGCTGCTTGCTGCTTGCTGCTCGCTGCTTGCTGCTTGCTGCTCGCTGCACGCTGCTTGCTGCTCGCTGCTCGCTGCTCGCTGCTTGCTGCTTGCTGCTTGCTGCTTGCTGCTCGCTGCTTGCTGCTCGCTGCTTGCTGCTCGCTGCTCGCTGCACGCTGCTTGCTGCTTGCTGCTTGCTGCTCGCTGCTTGCTGCTTGCTGCTTGCTGCTCGCTGCTTGCTGCTTGCTGCTTGCTGCTTGCTGCTCGCTGCTCGCTTCACGCTGCTTGCTGCTTGCTGCTTGCTGCTTCCTGCTCGCTGCTCGCTGCTTGCTGCTTGCTGCTTGCTGCTCGCTGCTCGCTGCTCGCTGCTTGCTGCTTGCTGCTCGCTGCTTGCTGCTTGTTGCTTGCTGCTCGCTGCTCGCTGCTTGCTGCTTGCTGCTTGCTGCTCGCTGCTTGCTGCTTGCTGCTTGCTGCTCGCTGCTTGCTGCTTGCTGCTTGCTGCTCGCTGCTCGCTTCACGCTGCTTGCTGCTTGCTGCTTGCTGCTTCCTGCTCGCTGCTCGCTGCTTGCTGCTTGCTGCTTGTTGCTCGCTGCTCGCTGCTCGCTGCTTGCTGCTTGCTGCTCGCTGCTTGCTGCTTGTTGCTTGCTGCTCGCTGCTCGCGGCTTGCTGCTTGCTGCTTGCTGCTCGCTGCTTGTTGCTTGCTGCTTACTGCTCACTGCTCGCTGCTCGCTGCTTGCTGCTTGCTACTTGCTGCTTGCTGCTCGCTGTTTGCTGCTTGCTGATTGCTGCTCGCTGCTCGCTGCACGCTGCTTGCTGCTTGCTGCTTGCTGCTTGCTGCTTGCTGCTTGCTGCTCGCTGCTTGCTGCTTGCTGCTTGCTGCTCGCTGCTTGCTGCTCGCTGTTTGCTGCTTGCTGCTTGCTGCTCGCTGCTCGCTGCACGCTGCTTGCTGCTTGCTGCTTGCTGCTTGCTGCTTGCTGCTTGCTGCTTGCTGCTTGCTGCTTGCTGCTCGCTGCTTGCTGCTTGCTGCTTGCTGCTCGCTGCTTGCTGCTCGCTGCTCGCTGCACGCTGCTTGCTGCTTGCTGCTTGCTGCTTGCTGATTGCTGCTCGCTGCTTGCTGCTTGCTGCTTGCTGCTCGCTGCTTGCTGCTCGCTGCTTGCTGCTTGCTGCTTGCTGCTCGCTGCTTGCTGCTCGCTGCTTGCTGCTTGCTGCTTGCTGCTCGCTGCTTGCTGCTTGCTGCTTGCTGCATACGAACCGATGGGATGGCGCTTGGCAAATCAGTCATAGACAGATTAATTACCTTCAAACCTGTCCAAGCCTACATTCTAAGCGAGCTGCGAGCCAGCTTCTAGGAATGAACACATCTCGATGATCGACTCGATTCGATTCCATGAAGCTCAACCATCGAACATTTAACAATGAAGATCGCATCATTTCACGAAACACGATGGCAGCTGTTGACGAAATCTGGGCTCACTTTTAGCTTTTATACCTGCGACTTTGATAGCCAACGAGACCGTACAACTTATTGGAGACGTTCTGTAATGAGTAACATATGTAGCAAGGTAATGAAACGGTTGGATCACGTGAGACCGTGTGAGACCGCGCGACGAGGAATCGCTAGCTGCCATCGGCTGCATGATCCAAGTGATCCGCGCGACGAGGAATCGCTAGATGCCATCGGCTGCATGATCCAAGTGATCCGCGCGACGAGGAATCGCTAGATGCCATCGGCTGCATGATCCAAGTGATCCGCGCGACGAGGAATCGCTAGCTGCCATCGGCTGCATGATCCAAGTGATAAATACTGATTGGCGCTTCGACTCGTCGCGTAGATCATGTCTTGGACAGCTTCTTGGAAGCCTCGCCTTATTTACAACGTGACACAATTATCACCGAGTCACGATCTTCCACAAAGCGAGCTGAGAAAGACGTGGATGGATTAGCATGAGGAAATGGCGAGCCGCGGAGAGCTGCTGTTTAGGTAGGCCAAGGAAATGCCGCCGTCGCTAACATGGCAGCCACCTTTCTTTATCACTTTTAATCACTCGAAGAAAAAGTCACTTGCGCTCGATTTTTCGGTCGGCTTTTTTTTACACATGATGGCCTTAAAAATGCATAATTTTTCAATATAAACACCAATAATTTATGATATTTTACAGAGGTTTTTAGTTATTTACGAATTTCAATGTCAGGTGTGTAAAGATGCTGAAGAGACAGCCATGTTGCCATGTAACCTTGTTGCCATGTTGCCATGTTGCCATGTAGCGATGTAACAATGTTGCCATGTTGCCACGTAGCGATGTAGCGATGTTGCCATGTCGCCAAGTAAACGAGCAGTGTGTGAATACCCTGCAGACGCGGCGCGCCACGCGCTCTCCAAGCGGGCGGCGCGCGAACTACGCAGCGACGCCGGCGCTGCCAACGCGTCGGCGTCGGGCGTCGACGGCAGGTTTTACATGGAGACGCTGCTGGTGCTGGACAAGACGCTGATCGAGTTCCACGGCGCCACCGACGTCGAGAACTACGCGCTCACCGTGGTCAACATGGCGTGCAACCTGTACAACGAGGACAGCCTGGGCACGCGCGTCAGCCCGACAATCGTGCGCATCATCCGGCTGGAGAACGACGAGAAGGAGGTACGCACACCTCCTGACTCCTGACTCCTGACTCCTGGGTACAGGGTAGACAGCTAGGCAGCATGCCTCTAGGGCTAACACATGCCCAGGCTATGCAGACAAGCAGATGGCATGGGGGCGAAACAGAGACACTAGAACCAGCCAGCTTGTGCAGAGCACGGGGATGAGTTTCAACACAAAATAGACATAGCTAGTGTCAGGGTGCTTTGTTCAGATAATAGGAAGTAGACACGAAAGGTTGGGGAAGCTTTAGAAATTGGAAAGCAATCGAATAATTTTAATACGGATGATAGTTTTCCACTGGATAGGACTTGGTATACAGTTTTAAAACATAGAATAGAGAATAATATCGTAGAATACGTTGAGGTAGAAGAAAGGGAGGAATTAGATAAGTAGGCTGGAAATAGTTGGTTAGGAAGACTTAGGGGCAGAGTCAAATAGTTTTTCGTGTTTTAGTTTTTTGAAAAGCAGAGTCATTTTATTGGTTTGGTTTTTGTGGTTTGGGTAATTTTAGGAGGCTTAGCTTATTGTTGGTAATTTTGTTTAGATTTGTTGGGATTTGGCCTCCGAGTTTAAAGTTTAGACCGTTGATAAAGCAGCCAGCGTAAAGTCGGGAAAACGTTTGAGTTTTTGGGACTTAGTATTCATTACAAAGTTGAATAGTTGTTCGTAAAACTAACGTGCTGAGATTAGAAAAAGACATGAGTCTGAAGAAGGTAATAATCCTGGATACCTGGTCCGTGCGAACACTCACACAGGGATACAGGAACCGGTGAGCCAACGTAACACCCATCCTAGCGCCACACCCACCGGTGAGCCAACGTAACACCCATCCTAGCGCCACACCCAACACAATATATTGACACTTGGCAATGATTTCCAACATCGACACAGTGACGAACGATACTTAATTGATATGATCTGTAACGATCTTGACGACACAGTGACGAACGATACTTAATTGATATGATCTGTAACGATCTTGAACTGCCAATAATGTCTTTATTATTTCTTAAACATGATTTCTTGCCAAGAAAATGATTTGTGCCTGCCATTAAAACACTCGCGGTAACGATACCTCGCTAATGTCAAGATGACACGCATGCATTTCCATCCTGTAAGACACCGTGTACCGTGTACCGTGTACCGTGTACCGTGTACCGTGTACCGTGTACCGTGTACCGTGTACCATGTACCGTGTACCGTGTACCGTGTACCGTGTACCGTGTTCCGTGTACCGTGTCCCGTGTACCGTGTACCGTGTACCGTGTACCGTGTACCGTGTACCGTGTACCGTGTACCGTGTACCGTGTACCGTGTACCGTGTACCGTGTACCGTGTACCGTGTACCGTGTACCGTGTACCGTGTACCGTGTACCGTGTACCGTGTACCGTGTACCGTGTACCGTGTTCCGTGTACCGTGTACCGTGTACCGTGTACCGTGTACCGTGTACCGTGTACCGTGTACCGTGTACCGTGTACCGTGTACCGTGTACCGTGTACCGTGTACCGTGTACCGTGTACCGTGTACCGTGTACCGTGTACCGTGTACCGTGTACCGTGTACCGTGGAACCGGTAACGCAGAATGCAGAGAGGAAGTGAAATAAGAGTCTAATCGCATGCGTCTTATCTCATCCTGTCGACAGATGAACGTGAAGATCACGTCCGACGCGAAGGTCACACTGGACCACTTCTGCGTGTGGCAGCAGAAAATGAACCCCGGCGACGACAAGCACCCCAACCACCACGATGTCGCCCTGCTCATCACCAGGTAGCAACACAAGCAGCAGCAGCAGCCCACCAGGCCTGCCCATCACCAGGTAGCAACACAAGCAGCAGCAGCCCACCAGGCCTGCCCATCACCAGGTAGCAACACAAGCAGCAGCAGCCCACCAGGCCTGCTCATCACCAGGTAGCAACACAAGCAGCAGCAGCCCACCAGGCCTGCTCATCACCAGGTAGCAACACAAGCAGCAGCAGCAGCCCACCAGGCCTGCCCATCACCAGGTAGCAACACAAGCAGCAGCAGCCCACCAGGCCTGCCCATCACCAGGTAGCAACACAAGCAGCAGCAGCCCACCAGGCCTGCTCATCACCAGGTAGCAACACAAGCAGCAGCAGCCCACCAGGCCTGCCCATCACCAGGTAGCAACACAAGCAGCAGCAGCCCACCAGGCCTGCCCATCACCAGGTAGCAACACAAGCAGCAGCAGCCCACCAGGCCTGCCCATCACCAGGTAGCAACACAAGCAGCAGCAGCCCACCAGGCCTGCCCATCACCAGGTAGCAACACAAGCAGCAGCAGCCCACCAGGCCTGCCCATCACCAGGTAGCAACACAAGCAGCAGCAGCAGCCCACCAGGCCTGCCCATCACCAGGTAGCAACACAAGCAGCAGCAGCCCACCAGGCCTGCCCATCACCAGGTAGCAACACAAGCAGCAGCAGCCCACCAGGCCTGCCCATCACCAGGTAGCAACACAAGCAGCAGCAGCCCACCAGGCCTGCCCATCACCAGGTAGCAACACAAGCAGCTGCAGCCCACCAGGCCTGCCCATCACCAGGTAGCAACACAAGCAGCAGCAGCAGCCCACCAGGCCTGCTCATCACCAGGTAGCAACACAAGCAGCAGCAGCAGCCCACCAGGCCTGCTCATCACCAGGTAGCAACACAAGCAGCAGCAGCAGCCCACCAGGCCTGCTCATCACCAGGTAGCAACACAAGCAGCAGCAGCCCACCAGGCCTGCCCATCACCAGGTAGCAACACAAGCAGCAGCAGCAGCCCACCAGGCCTGCCCATCACCAGGTAGCAACACAAGCAGCAGCAGCCCACCAGGCCTGCCCATCACCAGGTAGCAACACAAGTAGCAGCAGCAGCCCACCAGGCCTGCCCATCACCAGGTAGCAACACAAGCAGCAGCAGCAGCCCACCAGGCCTGCTCATCACCAGGTAGCAACACAAGCAGCAGCAGCAGCCCACCAGGCCTGCCCATCACCAGGTAGCAACACAAGCAGCAGCAGCAGCCCACCAGGCCTGCCCATCACCAGGTAGCAACACAAGCAGCAGCAGCAGCCCACCAGGCCTGCTCATCACCAGGTAGCAACACAAGCAGCAGCAGCAGCCCACCAGGCCTGCCCATCACCAGGTAGCAACACAAGCAGCAGCAGCCCACCAGGCCTGCTCATCACCAGGTAGCAACACAAGCAGCAGCAGCCCACCAGGCCTGCCCATCACCAGGTAGCAACACAAGCAGCAGCAGCCCACCAGGCCTGCTCATCACCAGGTAGCAACACAAGCAGCAGCAGCCCACCAGGCCTGCCCATCACCAGGTAGCAACACAAGCAGCAGCAGCCCACCAGGCCTGCCCATCACCAGGTAGCAACACAAGCAGCAGCAGCAGCCCACCAGGCCTGCTCATCACCAGGTAGCAACACAAGCAGCAGCAGCCCACCAGGCCTTCCCATCACCAGGTAGCAACACAAGCAGCAGCAGCAGCCCACCAGGCCTGCTCATCACCAGGTAGCAACACAAGCAGCAGCAGCAGCCCACCAGGCCTGCTCATCACCAGGTAGCAACACAAGCAGCAGCAGCCCACCAGGCCTGCTCATCACCAGGTAGCAACACAAGCAGCAGCAGCCCACCAGGCCTGCTCATCACCAGGTAGCAACACAAGCAGCAGCAGCCCACCAGGCCTGCTCATCACCAGGTAGCAACACAAGCAGCAGCAGCAGCCCACCAGGCCTGCCCATCACCAGGTAGCAACACAAGCAGCAGCAGCCCACCAGGCCTGCTCATCACCAGGTAGCAACACAAGCAGCAGCAGCCCACCAGGCCTGCTCAACACCAGGTAGCAACACAAGCAGCAGCAGCCCACCAGGCCTGCTCATCACCAGGTAGCAACACAAGCAGCAGCAGCAGCCCACCAGGCCTGCCCATCACCAGGTAGCAACACAAGCAGCAGCAGCCCACCAGGCCTGCCCATCACCAGGTAGCAACACAAGCAGCAGCAGCCCACCAGGCCTGCTCATCACCAGGTAGCAACACAAGCAGCAGCAGCCCACCAGGCCTGCTCATCACCAGGTAGCAACACAAGCAGCAGCAGCCCACCATGCCTGCCCATCACCAGGTAGCAACACAAGCAGCAGCAGCAGCCCACCAGGCCTGCTCATCACCAGGTAGCAACACAAGCAGCAGCAGCAGCCCACCAGGCCTGCCCATCACCAGGTAGCAACACAAGCAGCAGCAGCCCACCAGGCCTGCTCATCACCAGGTAGCAACACAAGCAGCAGCAGCAGCCCACCAGGCCTGCCCATCACCAGGTAGCAACACAAGCAGCAGCAGCCCACCAGGCCTGCCCATCACCAGGTAGCAACACAAGCAGCAGCAGCCCACCAGGCCTGCTCATCACCAGGTAGCAACACAAGCAGCAGCAGCAGCCCACCAGGCCTGCTCATCACCAGGTAGCAACACAAGCAGCAGCAGCCCACCAGGCCTGCCCATCACCAGGTAGCAACACAAGCAGCAGCAGCAGCCCACCAGGCCTGCCCATCACCAGGTAGCAACACAAGCAGCAGCAGCCCACCAGGCCTGCCCATCACCAGGTAGCAACACAAGCAGCAGCAGCCCACCAGGCCTGCTCATCACCAGGTAGCAACACAAGCAGCAGCAGCCCACCAGGCCTGCTCATCACCAGGTAGCAACACAAGCAGCAGCAGCCCACCAGGCCTGCCCATCACCAGGTAGCAACACAAGCAGCAGCAGCCCACCAGGCCTGCCCATCACCAGGTAGCAACACAAGCAGCTGCAGCCCACCAGGCCTGCCCATCACCAGGTAGCAACACAAGCAGCAGCAGCCCACCAGGCCTGCCCATCACCAGGTAGCAACACAAGCAGCTGCAGCCCACCAGGCCTGCCCATCACCAGGTAGCAACACAAGCAGCAGCAGCAGCCCACCAGGCCTGCCCATCACCAGGTAGCAACACAAGCAGCAGCAGCCCACCAGGCCTGCCCATCACCAGGTAGCAACACAAGCAGCAGCAGCAGCCCACCAGGCCTGCCCATCACCAGGTAGCAACACAAGCAGCAGCAGCAGCCCACCAGGCCTGCTCATCACCAGGTAGCAACACAAGCAGCAGCAGCAGCCCACCAGGCCTGCCCATCACCAGGTAGCAACACAAGCAGCAGCAGCAGCCCACCAGGCCTGCCCATCACCAGGTAGCAACACAAGCAGCAGCAGCAGCCCACCAGGCCTGCTCATCACCAGGTAGCAACACAAGCAGCAGCAGCCCACCAGGCCTGCCCATCACCAGGTAGCAACACAAGCAGCAGCAGCCCACCAGGCCTGCCCATCACCAGGTAGCAACACAAGCAGCAGCAGCCCACCAGGCCTGCTCATCACCAGGTAGCAACACAAGCAGCAGCAGCCCACCAGGCCTGCCCATCACCAGGTAGCAACACAAGCAGCAGCAGCCCACCAGGCCTGCTCATCACCAGGTAGCAACACAAGCAGCAGCAGCAGCCCACCAGGCCTGCTCATCACCAGGTAGCAACACAAGCAGCAGCAGCAGCCCACCAGGCCTGCTCATCACCAGGTAGCAACACAAGCAGCAGCAGCAGCCCACCAGGCCTGCCCATCACCAGGTAGCAACACAAGCAGCAGCAGCAGCCCACCAGGCCTGCCCATCACCAGGTAGCAACACAAGCAGCAGCAGCAGCCCACCAGGCCTGCCCATCACCAGGTAGCAACACAAGCAGCAGCAGCCCACCAGGCCTGCTCATCACCAGGTAGCAACACAAGCAGCAGCAGCAGCCCACCAGGCCTTCCCATCACCAGGTAGCAACACAAGCAGCAGCAGCCCACCAGGCCTGCCCATCACCAGGTAGCAACACAAGCATCAGCAGCAGCCCACCAGGCCTGCCCATCACCAGGTAGCAACACAAGCAGCAGCAGCCCACCAGGCCTGCTCAACACCAGGTAGCAACACAAGCAGCAGCAGCCCACCAGGCCTGCCCATCACCAGGTAGCAACACAAGCAGCAGCAGCCCACCAGGCCTGCCCATCACCAGGTAGCAACACAAGCAGCAGCAGCCCACCAGGCCTGCCCATCACCAGGTAGCAACACAAGCAGCAGCAGCAGCCCACCAGGCCTGCTCATCACCAGGTAGCAACACAAGCAGCAGCAGCCCACCAGGCCTGCTCATCACCAGGTAGCAACACAAGCAGCAGCAGCCCACCAGGCCTTCCCATCACCAGGTAGCAACACAAGCAGCAGCAGCCCACCAGGCCTGCTCATCACCAGGTAGCAACACAAGCAGCAGCAGCCCACCAGGCCTGCCCATCACCAGGTAGCAACACAAGCAGCAGCAGCCCACCAGGCCTGCTCATCACCAGGTTGCAACACAAGCAGCAGCAGCAGCCCACCAGGCCTGCTCATCACCAGGTAGCAACACAAGCAGCAGCAGCAGCCCACCAGGCCTGCTCATCACCAGGTAGCAACAAAAGCAGCAGCAGCAGCTCACCAGGCCTGCCCATCACCAGGTAGCAACACAAGCAGCAGCAGCCCACCAGGCCTGCTCATCACCAGGTAGCAACACAAGCAGCAGCAGCCCAACAGGCCTGCCCATCACCAGGTAGCAACACAAGCAGCAGCAGCCCACCAGGCCTGCCCATCACCAGGTAGCAACACAAGCAGCAGCAGCAGCCCACCAGGCCTGCTCATCACCAGGTAGCAACACAAGCAGCAGCAGCCCACCAGGCCTGCTCAACACCAGGTAGCAACACAAGCAGCAGCAGCCCACCAGGCCTTCCCATCACCAGGTAGCAACACAAGCAGCAGCAGCCCACCAGGCCTTCCCATCACCAGGTAGCAACACAAGCAACAGCAGCAGCCCACCAGGCCTGCTCATCACCAGGTAGCAACACAAGCAGCAGCAACCCACCAGGCCTGCCCATCACCAGGTAGCAACACAATCAGCAGCAGCCCACCAGGCCTGCTCAACACCAGGTAGCAACACAAGCAGCAGCAGCAGCCCACCAGGCCTGCCCATCACCAGGTAGCAACACAAGCAGCAGCAGCAGCCCACCAGGCCTGCTCATCACCAGGTAGCAACACAAGCAGCAGCAGCAGCCCACCAGGCCTGCACATCACCAGGTAGCAACACAAGCAGCAGCAGCAGCCCACCAGGCCTGCTCATCACCAGGTAGCAACACAAGCAGCAGCAGCAGCCCACCAGGCCTGCTCATCACGAGGTAGCAACACAAGCAGCAGCAGCCCACCAGGCCTGCTCATCACCAGATAGCAACACAAGCAGCAGCAGCAGCCCACCAGGCCTGCCCATCACCAGGTAGCAACACAAGCAGCAGCAGCCCACCAGGCCTGCTCAACACCAGGTAGCAACACAAGCAGCAGCAGCCCACCAGGCCTGCTCATCACCAGGTAGCAACACAAGCAGCAGCAGCAGCCCACCAGGCCTTCCCATCACCAGGTAGCAACACAAGCAGCAGCAGCCCACCAGGCCTTCCCATCACCAGGTAGCAACACAATCAGCAGCAGCAGCCCACCAGGCCTGCTCATCACCAGGTAGCAACACAAGCAGCAGCAGCCCACCAGGCCTGCTCATCACCAGGTAGCAACACAAGCAGCAGCAGCCCACCAGGCCTGCTCATCACCAGGTAGCAACACAAGCAGCAGCAGCAGCCCACCAGGCCTTCCCATCACCAGGTAGCAACACAAGCAGCAGCAGCCCACCAGGTCTGCTCATCACCAGGTAGCAACACAAGCAGCAGCAGCAGCCCACCAGGCCTGCTCATCACCAGGTAGCAACACAAGCAGCAGCAGCAGCCCACCAGGCCTGCTCATCACCAGGTAGCAACACAAGCAGCAGCAGCCCACCAGGCCTGCCCATCACCAGGTAGCAACACAAGCAGCAGCAGCCCACCAGGCCTGCTCATCACCAGGTAGCAACACAAGCAGCAGCAGCAGCCCACCAGGCCTGCTCATCACCAGGTAGCAACACAAGCAGCAGCAGCCCACCAGGCCTGCCCATCACCAGGTAGCAACACAAGCAGCAGCAGCAGCCCACCAGGCCTGCTCATCACCAGGTAGCAACACAAGCAGCAGCAGCAGCCCACCAGGCCTGCTCATCACCAGGTAGCAACACAAGCAGCAGCAGCCCACCAGGCCTGCTCATCACCAGGTAGCAACACAAGCAGCAGCAGCCCACCAGGCCTGCCCATCACCAGGTAGCAACACAAGCAGCAGCAGCCCACCAGGCCTGCTCATCACCAGGTAGCAACACAAGCAGCAGCAGCCCACCAGGCCTGCTCATCACCAGGTAGCAACACAAGCAGCAGCAGCCCACCAGGCCTGCTCATCACCAGGTAGCAACACAAGCAGCAGCAGCAGCCCACCAGGCCTGCCCATCACCAGGTAGCAACACAAGCAGCAGCAGCCCACCAGGCCTGCTCAACACCAGGTAGCAACACAAGCAGCAGCAGCAGCCCACCAGGCCTGCTCATCACCAGGTAGCAACACAAGCAGCAGCAGCCCACCAGGCCTGCCCATCACCAGGTAGCAACACAAGCAGCAGCAGCCCACAAGGCCTGCTCATCACCAGGTAGCAACACAAGCAGCAGCAGCAGCCCACCAGGCCTGCTCATCACCAGGTAGCAACACAAGCAGCAGCAGCAGCCCACCAGGCCTGCCCATCACCAGGTAGCAACACAAGCAGCTGCAGCAGCCTACCAGGCCTGCTCAACACCAGGTAGCAACACAAGCAGCAGCAGCAGCCCACCAGGACTGCTCAACACCAGGTAGCAACACAAGCAGCAGCAGCCCACCAGGCCTGCCCATCACCAGGTAGCAACACAAGCAGCAGCAGCCCACCAGGCCTGCCCATCACCAGGTAGCAACACAAGCAGCAGCAGCCCACCAGGCCTGCCCATCACCAGGTAGCAACACAAGCAGCAGCAGCCCACCAGGCCTGCCCATCACCAGGTAGCAACACAAGCAGCAGCAGCAGCCCACCAGGCCTGCTCATCACCAGGTAGCAACACAAGCAGCAGCAGCAGCCCACCAGGCCTGCTCATCACCAGGTAGCAACACAAGCAGCAGCAGCCCACCAGGCCTGCTCAACACCAGGTAGCAACACAAGCAGCAGCAGCAGCCCACCAGGCCTGCTCATCACCAGGTAGCAACACAAGCAGCAGCAGCCCACCAGGCCTGCTCATCACCAGGTAGCAACACAAGCAGCAGCAGCCCACCAGGCCTGCTCATCACCAGGTAGCAACACAAGCACCAGCAGCCCACCAGGCCTGCTCATCACCAGGTAGCAACACAAGCAGCAGCAGCAGCCCACCAGGCCTGCTCATCACCAGGTAGCAACACAAGCAGCAGCAGCCCACCCGGCCTGCTCATCACCAGGTAGCAACACAAGCAGCAGCAGCAGCCCACCAGGCCTGCCCATCACCAGGTAGCAACACAAGCAGCAGCAGCCCACCAGGCCTGCCCATCACCAGGTAGCAACACAAGCAGCAGCAGCAGCCCACCAGGCCTGCTCATCACCAGGTAGCAACACAAGCAGCAGCAGCAGCCCACCAGGCCTGCTCAACACCAGGTAGCAACACAAGCAGCAGCAGCCCACCAGGCCTGCCCATCACCAGGTAGCAACACAAGCAGCAGCAGCCCACCAGGCCTGCTCATCACCAGGTAGCAACACAAGCAGCAGCAGCAGCCCACCAGGCCTGCCCATCACCAGGTAGCAACACAAGCAGCAGCAGTCCACCAGGCCTGCCCATCACCAGGTAGCAACACAAGCAGCAGCACCCCCCCAGGCCTGCTCATCACCAGGTAGCAACACAAGCAGCAGCAGCCCACCAGGCCTGCCCATCACCAGGTAGCAACACAAGCAGCAGCAGCCCACCAGGCCTGCTCAACACCAGGTAGCAACACAAGCAGCAGCAGCAGCCCACCAGGCCTGCTCATCACCAGGTAGCAACACAAGCAGCAGCAGCAGCCCACCAGGCCTGCTCATCACCAGGTAGCAACACAAGCAGCAGCAGCAGCCCACCAGGCCTGCTCATCACCAGGTAGCAACACAAGCAGCAGCAGCAGCCCACCAGGCCTGCTCATCACCAGGTAGCAACACAAGCAGCAGCAGCCCACCAGGCCTGCCCATCACCAGGTAGCAACACAAGCAGCAGCAGCCCACCAGGCCTGCTCATCACCAGGTAGCAACACAAGCAGCAGCAGCAGCCCACCAGGCCTGCTCATCACCAGGTAGCAACACAAGCAGCAGCAGCCCACCAGGCCTGCCCATCACCAGGTAGCAACACAAGCAGCAGCAGCAGCCCACCAGGCCTGCTCATCACCAGGTAGCAACACAAGCAGCAGCAGCCCACCAGGCCTGCCCATCACCAGGTAGCAACACAAGCAGCAGCAGCAGCCCACCAGGCCTGCTCATCACCAGGTAGCAACACAAGCAGCAGCAGCCCACCAGGCCTGCCCATCACCAGGTAGCAACACAAGCAGCAGCAGCAGCCCACCAGGCCTGCCCATCACCAGGTAGCAACACAAGCAGCAGCAGCAGCCCACCAGGCCTGCCCATCACCAGGTAGCAACACAAGCAGCAGCAGCAGCCCACCAGGCCTGCTCATCACCAGGTAGCAACACAAGCAGCAGCAGCCCACCAGGCCTGCTCATCACCAGGTAGCAACACAAGCAGCAGCAGCAGCCCACCAGGCCTGCTCATCACCAGGTAGCAACACAAGCAGCAGCAGCCCACCAGGCCTGCTCATCACCAGGTAGCAACACAAGCAGCAGCAGCAGCCCACCAGGCCTGCCCATCACCAGGTAGCAACACAAGCAGCAGCAGCCCACCAGGCCTTCCCATCACCAGGTAGCAACACAAGCAGCAGCAGCAGCCCACCAGGCCTGCCCATCACCAGGTAGCAACACAAGCAGCAGCAGCAGCCCACCAGGCCTGCTCATCACCAGGTAGCAACACAAGCAGCAGCAGCAGCCCACCAGGCCTGCTCATCACCAGGTAGCAACACAAGCAGCAGCAGCCCACCAGGCCTGCCCATCACCAGGTAGCAACACAAGCAGCAGCAGCCCACCAGGCCTGCCCATCACCAGGTAGCAACACAAGCAGCAGCAGCAGCCCACCAGGCCTGCCCATCACCAGGTAGCAACACAAGCAGCAGCAGCCCATCAGGCCTGCCCATCACCAGGTAGCAACACAAGCAGCAGCAGCAGCCCACCAGGCCTGCTCATCACCAGGTAGCAACACAAGCAGCAGCAGCCCACCAGGCCTGCTCATCACCAGGTAGCAACACAAGCAGCAGCAGCCCACCAGGCCTGCTCAACACCAGGTAGCAACACAAGCAGCAGCAGCAGCCCACCAGGCCTGCCCATCACCAGGTAGCAACACAAGCAGCAGCAGCCCACCAGGCCTGCTCATCACCAGGTAGCAACACAAGCAGCAGCAGCCCACCAGGCCTGCTCATCACCAGGTAGCAACACAAGCAGCAGCAGCCCACCAGGCCTGCTCAACACCAGGTAGCAACACAAGCAGCAGCAGCCCACCAGGCCTGCTCATCACCAGGTAGCAACACAAGCAGCAGCAGCCCACCAGGCCTGCCCATCACCAGGTAGCAACACAAGCAGCAGCAGCCCACCAGGCCTGCTCATCACCAGGTAGCAACACAAGCAGCAGCAGCCCACCAGGCCTGCTCATCACCAGGTAGCAACACAAGCAGCAGCAGCCCACCAGGCCTTCCCATCACCAGGTAGCAACACAAGCAGCAGCAGCCCACCAGGCCTGCCCATCACCAGGTAGCAACACAAGCAGCAGCAGCCCACCAGGCCTGCTCATCACCAGGTAGCAACACAAGCAGCAGCAGCCCACCAGGCCTTCCCATCACCAGGTAGCAACACAAGCAGCAGCAGCCCACCAGGCCTGCCCATCACCAGGTAGCAACACAAGCAGCAGCAGCCCACCAGGCCTGCTCATCACCAGGTAGCAACACAAGCAGCAGCAGCCCACCAGGCCTGCCCATCACCAGGTAGCAACACAAGCAGCAGCAGCCCACCAGGCCTGCTCAACACCAGGTAGCAACACAAGCAGCAGCAGCAGCCCACCAGGCCTGCTCATCACCAGGTAGCAACACAAGCAGCAGCAGCAGCCCACCAGGCCTGCTCATCACCAGGTAGCAACACAAGCAGCAGCAGCAGCCCACCAGGCCTGCTCATCACCAGGTAGCAACACCAGCAGCAGCAGCAGCCCACCAGGCCTGCTCATCACCAGGTAGCAACACAAGCAGCAGCAGCCCACCAGGCCTGCCCATCACCAGGTAGCAACACAAGCAGCAGCAGCCCACCAGGCCTGCTCATCACCAGGTAGCAACACAAGCAGCAGCAGCAGCCCACCAGGCCTGCTCATCACCAGGTAGCAACACAAGCAGCAGCAGCCCACCAGGCCTGCCCATCACCAGGTAGCAACACAAGCAGCAGCAGCAGCCCACCAGGCCTGCTCATCACCAGGTAGCAACACAAGCAGCAGCAGCCCACCAGGCCTGCCCATCACCAGGTAGCAACACAAGCAGCAGCAGCAGCCCACCAGGCCTGCTCATCACCAGGTAGCAACACAAGCAGCAGCAGCCCACCAGGCCTGCCCATCACCAGGTAGCAACACAAGCAGCAGCAGCAGCCCACCAGGCCTGCCCATCACCAGGTAGCAACACAAGCAGCAGCTGCAGCCCACCAGGCCTGCCCATCACCAGGTAGCAACACAAGCAGCAGCAGCAGCCCACCAGGCCTGCTCATCACCAGGTAGCAACACAAGCAGCAGCAGCCCACCAGGCCTGCTCATCACCAGGTAGCAACACAAGCAGCAGCAGCAGCCCACCAGGCCTGCTCATCACCAGGTAGCAACACAAGCAGCAGCAGCCCACCAGGCCTGCTCATCACCAGGTAGCAACACAAGCAGCAGCAGCAGCCCACCAGGCCTGCCCATCACCAGGTAGCAACACAAGCAGCAGCAGCCCACCAGGCCTTCCCATCACCAGGTAGCAACACAAGCAGCAGCAGCAGCCCACCAGGCCTGCCCATCACCAGGTAGCAACACAAGCAGCAGCAGCAGCCCACCAGGCCTGCTCATCACCAGGTAGCAACACAAGCAGCAGCAGCAGCCCACCAGGCCTGCTCATCACCAGGTAGCAACACAAGCAGCAGCAGCCCACCAGGCCTGCCCATCACCAGGTAGCAACACAAGCAGCAGCAGCCCACCAGGCCTGCCCATCACCAGGTAGCAACACAAGCAGCAGCAGCAGCCCACCAGGCCTGCCCATCACCAGGTAGCAACACAAGCAGCAGCAGCCCATCAGGCCTGCCCATCACCAGGTAGCAACACAAGCAGCAGCAGCAGCCCACCAGGCCTGCTCATCACCAGGTAGCAACACAAGCAGCAGCAGCCCACCAGGCCTGCTCATCACCAGGTAGCAACACAAGCAGCAGCAGCCCACCAGGCCTGCTCAACACCAGGTAGCAACACAAGCAGCAGCAGCAGCCCACCAGTCCTGCCCATCACCAGGTAGCAACACAAGCAGCAGCAGCCCACCAGGCCTGCTCATCACCAGGTAGCAACACAAGCAGCAGCAGCCCACCAGGCCTGCTCATCACCAGGTAGCAACACAAGCAGCAGCAGCCCACCAGGCCTGCTCAACACCAGGTAGCAACACAAGCAGCAGCAGCCCACCAGGCCTGCTCATCACCAGGTAGCAACACAAGCAGCAGCAGCCCACCAGGCCTGCCCATCACCAGGTAGCAACACAAGCAGCAGCAGCCCACCAGGCCTGCTCATCACCAGGTAGCAACACAAGCAGCAGCAGCCCACCAGGCCTGCTCATCACCAGGTAGCAACACAAGCAGCAGCAGCCCACCAGGCCTTCCCATCACCAGGTAGCAACACAAGCAGCAGCAGCCCACCAGGCCTGCCCATCACCAGGTAGCAACACAAGCAGCAGCAGCCCACCAGGCCTGCTCATCACCAGGTAGCAACACAAGCAGCAGCAGCCCACCAGGCCTTCCCATCACCAGGTAGCAACACAAGCAGCAGCAGCCCACCAGGCCTGCCCATCACCAGGTAGCAACACAAGCAGCAGCAGCCCACCAGGCCTGCTCAACACCAGGTAGCAACACAAGCAGCAGCAGCCCACCAGGCCTGCCCATCACCAGGTAGCAACACAAGCAGCAGCAGCCCACCAGGCCTGCCCATCACCAGGTAGCAACACAAGCAGCAGCAGCAGCCCACCAGGCCTGCCCATCACCAGGTAGCAACACAAGCAGCAGCAGCCCACCAGGCCTGCCCATCACCAGGTAGCAACACAAGCAGCAGCAGCAGCCCACCAGGCCTGCTCATCACCAGGTAGCAACACAAGCAGCAGCAGCCCACCAGGCCTGCTCAACACCAGGTAGCAACACAAGCAGCAGCAGCAGCCCACCAGGCCTGCCCATCACCAGGTAGCAACACAAGCAGCAGCAGCCCACCAGGCCTGCTCATCACCAGGTAGCAACACAAGCAGCAGCAGCCCACCAGGCCTGCTCATCACCAGGTAGCAACACAAGCAGCAGCAGCCCACCAGGCCTGCTCAACACCAGGTAGCAACACAAGCAGCAGCAGCCCACCAGGCCTGCTCATCACCAGGTAGCAACACAAGCAGCAGCAGCCCACCAGGCCTGCCCATCACCAGGTAGCAACACAAGCAGCAGCAGCCCACCAGGCCTGCTCAACACCAGGTAGCAACACAAGCAGCAGCAGCCCACCAGGCCTGCCCATCACCAGGTAGCAACACAAGCAGCAGCAGCCCACCAGGCCTGCCCATCACCAGGTAGCAACACAAGCAGCAGCAGCCCACCAGGCCTGCTCATCACCAGGTAGCAACACAAGCAGCAGCAGCCCACCAGGCCTGCTCAACACCAGGTAGCAACACAAGCAGCAGCAGCCCACCAGGCCTGCTCAACACCAGGTAGCAACACAAGCAGCAGCAGCAGCCCACCAGGCCTGCCCATCACCAGGTAGCAACACAAGCAGCAGCAGCCCACCAGGCCTGCTCATCACCAGGTAGCAACACAAGCAACAGCAGCCCACCAGGCCTGCTCAACCCTTCTAGGAGTGTTGTTGTATTTGCCGGCTGGTTGTTTCGACAGAGTGGACATCTGCACCGACGATGCGAACTGCGGCCTGCTGGGGCTGGCTCGCATGGCGGGCGCCTGCGACCCTCCGGCCGCGTGCGCGCTCGCCCAGGACAACGGACTCAAGCTGGGCTACGTCGTCGCTCACGAGCTCGCACACACGTGAGTCCTGCCGCCTCCCTCAATCTCTCTGTTTCTCCGTCTCTTGCTCGCTCTTGTGTTGTCCACGGCGGGACGGAGCAGCTGAGGCTGATGTCTTGTGTTGTCCACGGCGGGACGGAGCAGGCTGGGCGTGGACCACGACGTAAAGTCCGGCAGCGAGGGGTGCGAGGGACGCCTGCCCGACGGCTTCACCACCGTCATGAACCCGGGCATCTCGATGAAGACCGAAGAGTGGACCTCGTGCTCCACCGAGGACATGCGAGCTTTTCTCATGTGAGTCACGTTTGCCATAACTCTCCTCTCCTTTCCTCTCTCACAGTGTTACTCCATCTTGAAACAGGGAGCTGCATTTGGGATGAGGGCACTGCAAATCCACACATGCCTGCGTTCTTTTCTCAAAGCTAGCCCATTTGAAGTGCGTACTAAGGTTTCTTAGAAAGATATACACCTAGAACGTCTGCGTCTCACGTGTATTATCTTCAGTTTGTATACTTTCTGGGTGACTTACCTGCAGATACTCTTAGCCAACTTTTTGCGAAAGTTAGGTAAAGTTAAATTTCGCATCGAAAATAGCTGCCTTCCAAATACTCTATAAGAACAGAACAGATCAAATAATTTCATAACGCAATATTTTGTACAAATGTGTTTATTTGGTGGACATACTCCCCATATCTCAGCGAACAGCAGATCGCCCCTAAAAGTCTTAATTGACTCAAGTATTTGACGATCGAGCACCGATCCGATTTGATTTCATGACAATTACTAGACAGACAAACTGAACACAAAATGAGTCAGCCAAGGTTTGCCCGATTGGTTCAATCCCAGACTCATTTACTCTGCAACGCTTTTGAGTTCAAAACCAACCTTTTCACTAGGAATGGAAATTTAAATCAGTGTCACGTTCGATAGTTACATTGGAAAGCTGTCCCTGCTGACAACTGCTGACAACTGCTGACAACTGCTGACAACTGAGTGCGATACAGCCTCGAGAGCAAAGTTGTTCCCCACGACGGCTGTGGACCAGTCGGGAGGCAGTTGACGTTCAGCGTCACCCAAACATGCTGGCCCTCTGAGTCTTCTGCAGACCGCTCACCGCTCACCGCTCACCGCTCTCCGCTCACCGCTCTCCGCTCAGCGCTGAGCGCTCAGTGTCGGGTGGCGGGCTTGTGGGCGGCGGGCTTCCTCGGTGCGAAGGACACGTTGCTGATGTGCACGAGGCTGTGGAACTTCTTGGGCAGGCCGTAGAGCAGCCGCGACCTCGTGTTGGCCGACGCCGCCCTCACCTTGTTCAGCCGCGGCGTCGGCGTCGGCGTCGGCGTCGGCGTCGGCGTTGCGGCGGCGGCGGGCTCGACGATGGGTGCGGTCGGGTGCGCCGAGTTCCACAGCGGCGACCAGCGCGAGATCTCGCTGACCTTGTCTTCATGCGCGATCGCCGCGTGGACCACCTCGTAGTCGAAGCTTTCTTCGTCTGCCTCCTCTTGGGTTGAAACCTCGTCCTCAGGTTCCGTCTCTTCCTCCAGTTCCTCCTCTTCCTCGGGTTCCGTCTCTTCCCCCAGTTCCTCCTCTTCCTCAGGTTCCGTCTCTTCCTCGGGTTCCGTCTCTTCCTCGGGTTCCGTCTCTTCCCCCAGTTCCTCCTCTTCCTCAGGTTCCGTCTCTTCCTCGGGTTCCGTCTCTTCCTCGGGTTCCGTCTCTTTCTCAGGTTCGGCCTCGCTCTCATACTCAACGTCTTCCTGAGACTCAACACCGAGCTCGGGTGCAACCACTTGCTCATACACAACATCCTCGTGAGGTTCAGCTTCTGCCTCGTGTTCAGCTTGTTCCTCGGGTTGAAGCTGCTGCGGCTGCTGCTGCTGCTGCTGCTGCTGCTGCTGCTGCTGCTGCTGCTGCTGCTGCTGCTGCTGCTGCTGCTGCCGCTGCTGCTGCTGCTGCTGCTGCTGCTGCTGCTGCTGCTGCTGCTGCTGCTGCTGCTGCTGCTGCGGCTGCTGCTGCTGCTGCTGCTGCTGCTGCTGCGTGGTCGCTTCTTCCCACGGAGCCTGTCCCAGCGGCCGACCGAAGAAGTCTTCCAGGGGCAGCACGGGCTTCGGGCGCTGCGTCACCTTCATCTTGTTGGGTCGCGCCGGCTTCAAGTCGGGCAGACTCGCATCCACGCTCTGGGGCTTCGTTTGCTGGGGTTTGGTTGGCTGGGGTTGAATTTGTTGGGGCTTGCTCTGCTGGGGCTTGCTCTGCTGTGGCTTGCTCTGCTGGGGCTTGCTCTGCTGGGGCTTGCTTTGCTGGGGCTTGCTCTGCTGGGGCTTGCTCTGCTGGGGCTTCGCTTGCTGGGGTTTGGTTGGCTGGGGTTGAATTTGTTGGGGCTTGCTCTGCTGGGGCTTGCTTTGCTGGGGCTTGCTCTGCTGGGGCTTGCTCTGCTGGGGCTTGCTCTGCTGGGGCTTGCTCTGCTGGGGCTTGCTCTGCTGGGGCTTGCTCTGCTGGGGCTTGCTCTGCTGGGGCTTGCTCTGCTGGGGCTTGCTTTGCTGTGGCTTGCTCTGCTGTGGCTTGCTTTGCTGGGTCATCGCTTGCTCAGAGGACATCTCAGCGTGGTTGGTGGCTAGCTGGTAGCTGTGCTGTGCTTGCGACCCGTGCTGTGGTTCAGTGTGCGGGGGTTTACCTGGTGGCTTCGGCCTCCTCCGGTTCTTGTTCGGCTTCACCGGGTGCGCGTTGGTCGCTGCTTGTTCGTTGGTCGACGCTAGCACCGAGTCCTCGGACGCCTCTGAAACAGTCGTCGGCAGCTCGGTCAGCGTTTGCCCATCGTGCGGCTGCGCGGACTGCTCGCTGCCAACTACCTGCTGGCTGCTCGCCGTCACCGGCCTGTTGATCGCGTCCCAGGGCACAGTGTTACTGTCGCCGAAGAAAGCCGTCGCCTCTGCGTCTTCGTTGCCTGTGTGGCCCATGTTTCCCACGTTGACAGCTGTGGGCCTGGTGTTCGAGTTTCCCATGTTATTTCCCACGTTGACAGCTGTGGGCCTGGTGTTCGAGTTCCCCATGTTATTTCCCACGTTGACAGCTGTGGGCCTGGTGTTCGAGTTCCCCATGTTATTTCCCACGTTGACAGCTGTGGGCCTGGTGTTCGAGTTCCCCATGTTATTTCCCACGTTGCCAGCTGTGGGCCTGGTGTTCGAGTTCCCCATGTTATTTCCCACGTTGACAGCTGTGGGCCTGGTGTTCGAGTTTCCCATGTTATTTCCCACGTTGACAGCTGTGGGCCTGGTGTTCGAGTTCCCCATGTTATTTCCCACGTTGCCAGCTGTGGGCCTGGTGTTCGAGTTCCCCATGTTATTTCCCACGTTGACAGCTGTGGGCCTGGTGTTCGAGTTCCCCATGTTATTTCCCACGTTGACAGCTGTGGGCCTGGTGTTCGAGTTTCCCATGTTATTGCCGTTGCCAGCTGTGGGCCTGGTGTTCGAGTTTCCCATGTTATTTCCCACGTTGACAGCTGTGGGCCTGGTGTTCGAGTTCCCCATGTTATTTCCCACGTTGACAGCTGTGGGCCTGGTGTTCGAGTTCCCCATGTTATTTCCCACGTTGCCAGCTGTGGGCCTGGTGTTCGAGTTCCCCATGTTATTTCCCACGTTGCCAGCTGTGGGCCTGGTGTTCGAGTTTCCCATGTTATTGTCGTTGAAAGCTGTGGGCCTGGTGTTCGAGTTTCCCATGTTATTTCCCACGTTGACAGCTGTGGGCGTGGGGTTCGAGTTCCCCATGTTATTGCCGTTGCCAGCTGTGGGCCTGGTGTTCGAGTTTCCCATGTTATTGTCGTTGAAAGCTGTGGGCCTGGTGTTCGAGTTCCCCATGTTATTTCCCACGTTGACAGCTGTGGGCCTGGTGTTCGAGTTTCCCATGTTATTGTCGTTGAAAGCTGTGGGCCTGGTGTTCGAGTTCCCCATGTTATTTCCCACGTTGACAGCTGTGGGCGTGGGGTTCGAGTTCCCCATGTTATTGCCGTTGCCAGCTGTGGGCCTGGTGTTCGAGTTCCCCATGTTATTGTCGTTGAAAGCTGTGGGCCTGGTGTTCGAGTTCCCCATGTTATTGCCGTTGCCAGCTGTGGGCCTGGTGTTCGAGTTCCCCATGTTATTTCCCACGTTCAAAGCTGTGGGCCTGGTGTTCGAGTTTCCCATGTTATTTCCCACGTTGACAGCTGTGGGCCTGGTGTTCGAGTTCCCCATGTTATTGTCGTTGAAAGCTGTGGGCCTGGTGTTCGAGTTCCCCATGTTATTGCCGTTGCCAGCTGTGGGCCTGGTGTTCGAGTTCCCCATGTTATTTCCCACGTTCAAAGCTGTGGGCCTGGTGTTCGAGTTCCCCATGTTATTTCCCACGTTGACAGCTGTGGGCCTGGTGTTCGAGTTTCCCATGTTATTTCCCACGTTGCCAGCTGTGGGCCTGGTGTTCGAGTTTCCCATGTTATTTCCCACGTTGCCAGCTGTGGGCCTGGTGTTCGAGTTCCCCATGTTATTTCCCACGTTGCCAGCTGTGGGCCTGGTGTTCGAGTTCCCCATGTTATTTCCCACGTTGCCAGCTGTGGGCCTGGTGTTCGAGTTCCCCATGTTATTTCCCACGTTGACAGCTGTGGGCCTGGTGTTCGAGTTCCCCATGTTATTTCCCACGTTGCCAGCTGTGGGCCTGGTGTTCGAGTTCCCCATGTTATTTCCCACGTTGCCAGCTGTGGGCCTGGTGTTCGAGTTCCCCATGTTATTTCCCACGTTGCCAGCTGTGGGCCTGGTGTTCGAGTTCCCCATGTTATTTCCCACGTTGCCAGCTGTGGGCCTGGTGTTCGAGTTCCCCATGTTATTTCCCACGTTGACAGCTGTGGGCCTGGTGTTCGAGTTCCCCAGCTTGTTTCCGACGAGATTCGTGGGCAGGCCGTTAGCAAGCCCCACGTTGTTGTTGATGAAGGCCGAGGGCCGGGTGTTGACGTTTCCCAGCCTGTTGACAACCACCTGTGCCGGACTGGGCTGCGTTCCGTCGAACAAGATGCCGTTGCCTGGACCCGTCTTGACGGCCGTCACGACGCCGGCTCCTCCAGCCGCGGCGCTCGCTGCCGTCAACAAGTTGGGATTGGCGCCGGCGCCGGCAAGTGACGTCACGGCCAGGCCGTAGCCCGCGCAGAACGGCCAGTTGTTGTCGTTGCATGGCGTGGTCGCTCCGAGGCTGCAGTAGCCGAGCGTGTTGGCGTTGCACGGCACGCCCAACGCCGCGCACGACGCCAGCCCGTTGTTGTTGCACGGCGAGCCGCTAGCCGCGCTGCACGCCGGGTACCCGTTGCTGTTGCACCGCGGCCAGTTGGCGTAGCACGCAGGCAGCCCGTTGCTGTTGCACGCCGTTGCCGTGGTGGCGCTGCACGCAGGCAGCCTGTTGTTGTTGCACGCCGCGCCGTACGAGGCGCTGCTGGCCGCGGGGCCGCCGTAGCTGACGGTAATGGCCAGGTTGAAGATGCGACCGAGCCAGCCGAGGCCCGAGCCGCTGGCTGCAGGCGTCGCCGACGGCCGGGCGAGGAACTTGCCCAACTTGACGCCGGCCAGCAAGCCTAGCGCCTTGATGAGCAGCCGCGCCTGCCGCGTGGGTGTGTCGCCGTGCGGGGCTGCCAACGCGACCACGCGGCGTTGGATGGCGCGCACCTGCCGCTCTTGCGCGCTGGACAGCGCCACGCTGGAGTTGCCGTCGCCGCCGCCGCCGCCGCCGCCGCCGCCGCCGCCGCCACGCAGCGAAGCGTTCAATGCACGGATGTCCGCCACCAGCTCGCCCACAAGACGTCCGCTGCTGCCGGGTCGTTGGTGTCCCAGGAAGCTCTGCATGTTCTTCACGTACACCTCGCTGTCTGCGTTGCCTGCGTTGCCAGCGTCGGCAGCGTCGGCAGCGTCGGCAGCGTCGGCATCTGCACAGGAGACGTTGGCTCTAAGGTTGCTCGGGACTCAGACAAGGTGGCTCGGTCCCAGCAGCAAGCACGGGTCCGAAAGGCAGCAGCGGTCGGCTTGCGAATGCCAGGGATGATGCGCTCTCTCGATGCATTGGGACGCGAGCGTCTGTCTGTGCTTTCAATGGCTTCTCATCAACCAGCATTGGAAGTTTATCGCATTCACTTTTAAACGACTTCTTATGTCGATTATGAAGAAGAGCTGGCACAATCAACAATTTGGTTGGAAAAAAAGTTGGGAATTTCAACGCGGTAAATTAGGCGCTAGAAATTATGGGAAAGAGAGAGAGTCGGTTTAAAGAAACAACGATGTAGCCAAGTAAATTTCCACAGATTTGTTCCGTTAGTACGTTTTGCCTGTCTTACTTTCTTCGGATGGGAAAGGCACACACAAAAACCAAAGCTCACAGAATTGTGTCTGCTTGCACATCGTGATTGTGTGATTCAAGCAAGGACATCACACTGACCATGTGGAGCCCAGGATAAGACAACCTCGGTTACTTTCAGAAGTACACTGTCTTCCTTACTTTTATCTTGAAAGCGTTGGGCAAATTCTGTATAATGGCTGCTGCTGCTGCTGCTGCTGCTGCTGCTGCTGCTGCTGCTGTTGAATCAGTCTCAGTCACACAAAGTCCTGATTCCATGATCAGTTCTCCATTTCATTAGAATACAAGGCCAGGATGGAACCACGGAGAAAGTTTCGTTTTGCAAAGCACTTTGATCGATTACAATAACATGACCTATATAGATGGCTTTAGGAATTATCAATTCAATGTGTTAACTCGCTTACAAAAATCTGTATATATCCTTGAAAGATCTCAAAGTAACGAGGACATTAAAGAAGGTGGATAAATCGGACGACCCCTCCCGAAGGGATGACTATCAAACGAACCTGGGCGCCCAGCGGGCGAAGCTGCAGGTATGAGGTACGAATGTTGTACTCACGGTGCACGAGGCAGTGCAGAGAGCAGGCTGCTGCGAGCATCGCCACCCAGAGCACGTTGTGGTCCGTCATCTCGGCCGGCGCACACTGGTGTCCCGTCGCCTGCCCGCCCGGGTTTTACTCGCTTGGGCGTCGTGTGATGCGGGCCTGCTCTGGCTTGCTCTGGCTTACTCTGGCTGGCTCTGGCTTGCCCTGGCTTGCTCTGGCCTGCTCTGGCTTGCCCTGGCTTGCTCTGGCTTGCCCTGGCTTGCTCTGGCTTGCTCTGGCTGGCTCTGGCTTGCTCTGGCTTGCCCTGGCTTGCCCTGGCTTGCTCTGGCTTACTCTGGCTGGCTCTGGCTTGCCCTGGCTTGCTCTGGCTTGCTCTGGCTTGCCCTGGCTTGCTCTGGCTTGCTATGGCTTGCTATGGCTTGCTATGGCTTGCTATGGCTTGCTATGGCTGGCTCTGGCTGGCTCTGGCTTGCCCTGGCTTGCTCTGGCTTGCTCTGGCTTGCTCTGGCTTGCTCTGGCTTGCTCTGGCTTGCTCTGGCTTGCCCTGGCTTGCCCTGGTCTGCTCTGGCTTGCCCTGGCTTGCCCTGGCTTGCCCAGGCTTGCTATAGCTTGCTCTGGCTTGCCTGGGACGGGCCATGGGACGGGATGCCCTGCGGGGCGCCGTGCGGGGCGCCGTGCGGGGCGTCGTGCGGGGCGCCGTGCGGGGCGTCGTGGACCGCAAAGCCGGCCGGCTAAACGGTGAAATGCGCCGAACGAAATTAAGAGTGCAATCGCGGAGGAGTTAATTATCGCCCGCACGACGCCGTCGGCTTGCAGCGAGGGGGACACCGACACCGACACGGACACGGACACGGACACGGACACGGACACCGACACGGACACCGACACGGACACTTTCTATACGTTCCAGCGATCGCGCGGCTGCAGCTAGTTTCTTATCACCGCTCGATGGCATTCGGCCCGCCCCCCGGAGATTAGGCCAGCTGGCTGCCAGCACAGTTCTACGACCGCCGCTTTATGGGCCCGATCATTTGGACAGTGGTTACTAAATAATGCCGGGCGGTGCGGACGCTTATCGCTGCGTGAAAGCTGCTTTTACTGGCGCTGTTCGACGAATGCTTTTCATCATTTCAACTTTGATTGCAACTTCCAAAGCAACGCTGCGATGCCAAGAGTGCGATCGATATCACGTGATCACATGGCTTTGTGACTCAAAACGCGGACACAGTACCGTGATGATTTTATATCGTTGTTCTATTTATCAAGTCGGTATGATTTCTTAATAGCCTATTGTTGTACTTGAAAGTTGGCTGTGTTCCTCAGAGCTATCTGACGTTAGCTCTTCGTAAGACTCAACCAGCAACACAAGCAAGATCATCCAGATCCTCTTCTCCCTTCGTTCATTTCATTCGTACAGTTCATTTGCTTTCTCATTTCCTTGCGTCCACCGGCGAGCAAACAATTCAACAGCGAACACCAACGAAAACTTGCGATAGAAAAGAACACACTTCCAATTGATGTGAAAGTTTCTCTAATTTTGTAGGTTTGATTTTCATAACAAATCTGTAGAACTGAGCGCGCGATTGGCTGAAAAAACTGTCAGAATTATTTCATCTACCAGACATATTATTAAATCCCCAACTATCTCGTTTATAGAAATTTTTTAATTAATAAAAAGTGATAGACTTTTCTGTATAATGCTGGTCTGATAATTGAAATCAAAACACCGGCGTCTGGTTTATTAGTTGGTTGATTATTTCAAACAAGCTTGCTTTCTGATTGTCTAAATTCTTCCAACGTCATATCGGATATTTTTAACCTGGGTTCCTATTCACTCACTTGTTCTGTTTCTAATCCTGCAGAATTAGGTGAATTTCATGGCTTTTGTTTCCTAACACTTCATTTGGAAACAGAAGCCAAGATTTTCCAATTCTGTAGAATTAGACACAGCAAAAGTTAGTAAATAAGGGTCCAGCAGTGTCCAGTTTTATCGGTGAAAAAATCGACAGACACACAGTATTTTTCTCTAGGATTTTCCAAGCAATAGCCTGATTGTCAGCTTGGCCGTGTCACGTGGTGTGACGAGGTGTCATGTGACATGGTGTCGTGTGACGTGATGTGTGTTGTCGAGCAGAGCTGGTTTCGGCGGCTGCCTACACGACGAGCCCGCCGACCACGCGTTCAACATCCAGGACATGCTGCCAGGAGTGATGTACGGCGGGGACTACCAGTGTCGCTCGCTCGTCTCCCAGCAGGCGGTCGAGTGCGAGATGGGTCTCGTGAGTACACGCAGCATCCTCTCTCTAGTCTCTTGACACTCGTGACTCTTCCTCATCGCAGCACGTTAGTGTTCAGTCTCACGTTTCACAAAGCGTTGCTGCAGCTGCTTGATCTTAACTCGAGAACCAATTCATGAAATCGAGTGCCAAAAACTTTCCCAATACGTCGGGAAAAGTTTGAGTTTTCGGGACTTCGCTTTCATTACGCAGTTAAATAGTTTTTCTGAATATACGCACTCTCTTCTGTCTCTCTTCCCTGCATTCCCTGCATTCCCTGCATTCCCTGCATTCCCTGCATTCCATTCCCTGCATTCCATTCCCTGAATTCCCTGAATTCCCTGCATTCCCTGCATATCATTCCCTGCATTCCATTCCCTGAATTCCCTGCATTCCCTGCATTCCCTGCATTCTCTGCATTCCCTGCATTCCATTCCCTGCATTCCCTGCATTCTCTGCATTCCATGTATTCCCTGCAATCCCTGCATTCCCTGCATTCCCTGCATTTCCTGCATTCCCTGCATTCCATGTATTCCCTGCAATCCCTGCATTCCCTGCATTCCCTGCATTCCCTGCATTCCCTGTCTATCCTCCTTGAGTCGTCTGCATCGCCTAAATAGCGTACTCTGAGCTCCTTGTTTTGCGTACGCGTGTTTAAAGGCAGCACCATGGGGAGAAGAGATAGGAAGCAGTTTCAACTCCTGCTCCTGAAGAGGAAGCTGATGAAATTGTGAGATTCCTGGAAAAGAAATTGAAAACTGAAAGGTGTGAATGCGAGCTATGAAATGATGATGGATTTTAGAAAGACTTCATTGCTAAATGGTAATGACATTTGATGATGTTTTGCAAAAACGAATAATGATTGGCACTTAGCAATTTCATGCTTTGATTGGGCAAATAGTAGTTTATCTATGTCAGTGGATGAAAAATGTGCTGGCCAATAAAACTGAATTATTATTTGTTAATATCGGTCCAGTTACGCGGAAGATTTACGAGTCTAGTCAGGAACCACCAGATGGCCACGTGATTGTGAAAGTATTTCATCAATTAAAAGCAGGACACCGCCAAAGCGTTTCAAAACATATTGACAGCATATCATTAGATCGGCGATCTGATTGCGTTGGAATTTGAACTGATAACAAAGTTGCTTGCTAAGTGCAGGCGCTGTTACATTGGTGGTAGCCGTCTGCAAAACACTATCCCGACAAGACATCTATGGACGCCACTAAGTTGCTTGCTAAGTGCAGGCGCTGTTACATTGGTGGTAGCCGTCTGCAAAACACTATCCCGACAAGACATCTATGGACGCCACTAAGTTGCTTGCTAAGTGCAGGCGCTGTTACATTGGTGGTAGCCGTCTGCAAAACACTATCCCGACAAGACATCTATGGACGCCACTAAGTTGCTTGCAAAGTGCAGGCGCTGTTACATTGGTGGTAGCCGTCTGCAAAACACAATCCCGACAAGACATCTATGGACGCCACTAAGTTGCTTGCTAAGTGCAGGCGCTGTTACATTGGTGGTAGCCGTCTGCAAAACACAATCCCGACAAGACATCTATGGACGCCACTAAGTTGCTTGCTAAGTGCAGGCGCTGTTACATTGGTGGTAGCCGTCTGCAAAACACAATCCCGACAAGACATCTATGGACGCCACTAAGTTGCTTGCTAAGTGCAGGCGCTGTTACATTGGTGGTAGCCGTCTGCAAAACACTATCCCGACAAGACATCTATGGACGCCACTAAGTTGCTTGCTAAGTGCAGGCGCTGTTACATTGGTGGTAGCCGTCTGCAAAACACTATCCCGACAAGACATCTATGGACGCCACTACCCTTATGAAAAAGTTTGGCCTAGTCCAGATCTGAAAGTCATGCATTTTTCCAGATCTGGACTTGTATTAAAATTGGCACACTTTTCCAGGTCTGGGCAGACCTGGGATACTGACCAGACCTGGGATACTGACCAGATCTGGGATACTGACCAGATCTGGGTGACTTACCAGATCTGGGTGACTTACCAGACCTGGATGGGTACTAGATCTGGAACTGGGTCTGGGAATTTGTATGGGTGATGAATGGAATCTTTGGAACACTCACCTACTCAAAAAATATAACAAAGATTATTTATGATATGATGAAATTTATTCTGTAACATCGAATAAATTACTTTTGGCAACATAGAGTTTGGCGATCGTTATAAAATATATTGGTAACCATTATACATTTTTGGCATGAAAATTGGCTAATACTTTTAAATTATTTGCATCTTATAGTACACAGGTAATTCCTATCCATAATTAACCTTAGTAACAAGTTATATTAAATGTACATATAGTTTACGTAGTTCGTTTCGTTTGTTCGTTTACGTTAGTTCGTTAGTACGTTATATAGTTTAGTTTACATATAGTTTAGAGTACATATAGTGCGATGAATATCAATCAAATTTGAAACAAAATCTGCGGCCGAGAATTCGCACTTACACTATTTGGCGCGTGGGCTTGGTGTGGCGTCATCGCAGGCATACACTGCTGATGACAGCAGCACGTGGTTGGTCGCGATTCCGCTTGCCAAGGCTATGAAAAGTTTGTGTGCGCTAAACCTATACTGACAGAAGGTTTAGGTTGCGATGACGCCACACCAAGCCCACGCGCCAAATAGTGAAAGTGCGAATTCTCGGCCGCAGATTTTGTTTCAAATAAAATTTCAACGGAATGTTCTATTGATTGATATACTTCACACTCTCTCAGAAGCAAATCAGAGCAAATACCAAGTGTAAGAGTATATATGTGCAGCGGTCACCATAATTATTATAGAAGACATCACAAAAGCGTGCAATATTTATTTGGTAAGGCCACACAGATAAGACTTGCACATATATACCGTGCCTATGTTAAAGCGGCAATGTAATTAGTGCTCACACAGTAGAAGACCTTATGTGATGATCGGTAGAGCGAGTGAGTCGACAGCTTGCCATTTCACTTGCCGAGGCCGCTTTAACATTGGCATAGTATCTGGGTAAGTTTATCGGTGGTAATTGGCTGATTATTTGGTTACATAATATTATGAGTGGTGTTTTTTACCCATCCATCCATTATTTAATATAGTTAAATAAAATGAGATTTAAGTAGTTGGACCCAAGAGCGCAATAAAAAGTGAAAATATTACTACTTATTAATGAAGCATAAATTGTGGTCTAAGTAGGTAATACAATAGGTAACCTTTTAAATTGGCAATGAATTTCACATTTAGCAATGGAAAGATAATTAAAAACATAGAAAGAATTAGTAGCGGCCCAGACCTTAATCTAAATTGGAGGCTGCAGGCGCCGACCGCGACCGGAGCTCACTTAACTTCGTTCCCATTGCCCGGATGATGTTTGTAACGGTGAAGTCTTTCCAGCCCATTGACTTGGAGAGATCAGCCACAAATGCTGAAACATGAACGTTTAATGCATCAGAAAAATAAATACATTTTTGGACGCAGCAGTGCACAATGGCTAGACAAGCCTCTTTTTCGGATGGGTACATTTTTTCGAGCTGTTCATGGCGAATTTGCATAGCAAATGTCGTATGAATCACAAAAAAACCACAACGCATACATATAGCCGGCATCGAGATGATAACCCCTACCCTGCACGTAGCCACGCTCTTTATAGTTTAACCAAGCCGGCCACCAGGATTGAACCATGGGACCTTCCGAATGCAATTGGCAGACACCCCAGATATTAATACTCCAAAATTGACATAATAAATAATTACTACCAGGTTGGATTTGGGACATGACCAAGGTTTTGGTAACGGAGAATGACAAGTACCACTTCACGCTCCAGTGGGACCACATGGATCACTTCACCTAATCATTATAGTATTAATCTACTTACCAAGGATGGCCTCGACCCCAGCTAAATCAAGGGCGTCCCGGCGCACCGACGGCTTGCCGATATGTGGCCCTTTCGCCAGCCCCCCCTTCACCGAGCACACCGTCAGTGCATCTTCAGTAAAAACTGAGTCCATAAGCTGCCTGGCAGCACTGCTTGGGTTCTTGGCGCTGCGACGAACCGCAGCAATGGCACTCGCTGGCACGTAAACTCCACAGCCAGGCATCAGCTCGGAAACCTGTTCAACAAACAACTTATATTTTTGGCCATATTTATTAATTTAGCTGACACGACTTAAATAAACAGTCATACATTTTATCAAACCACTTTCACTGATTGACACAAAGAAACAGCAACAATTAAAAGTTTAAAACTAACAATGAAAACTAGATAGAATTTTTGAAACTTTGCAATTAAGATTAATATTTGTACCCAAAGAACCGAGTCAGAAAGACCCGAAAATACCCTATCCTCTGTTGGTTTATTGTAGAGAGCCAATATTGCCCAAAAACATGTCCACGTACCTGATCGTCTATCCTGGAAAACTTCAGGCTCTTGGTTGTTGGCAAGACGGCTGGAGACAGCTGGCTGCAGTTCGGCGACACTGGCACGCCATAGAAGGCATTCTGCCTTTCAAGGCGTGGAGTTTCGCTGCCAAAAACTCTCTTTGGTTCCGACACGGCGACAACTGTGTTTCCAGAACCTGGCGACCAGGTTAATTCGTCCTCGGGGACGTTTGCTTCCCTGAATTTGGAAGATGGGCTCGACTTGAGCCTGTCTACCAACTGCTGAGCCGTTGTCAGCAGTGCCCTTATTTCTGAAAGTCCACCAATAGGATTCAGATGTTACAGAATATGTATAATTTCTAATGTAGGACCACATGCAGATAGCAGCAATTCTTACAAAATGATATATATATGCTATATTACTGAGCGATGGAACAGCAAGAGTAGTACTAACCAAGCGCATCGTCCCTCTCTCTCCTAAGACGGGCATTCTCCTTCCGGATCTTACGTAGCTCATTGTGGTCGGCCAGGTCTGAGGCAGGGAAGGCGTTGGTTTCTGCATCTGGATCGACCTTCTTCTCGGCCTTCTCCTTGATCTCCTCCATCTGGCCCAGGATAAACTTTGCCGTAGCGGCTGCCGCTGCATTCTCGTTCTTATCCTTCCCTTGCACCTAAATTGCGTGCAAAAGGAAAGCATTGAAAAAAATGTAAACAGGCATATTAATTGAAATAAGTGAAATATGGGACATATTAAGTGAAATAGGACACTAACCTTCTTCGAAGCCTTGGTGTAATTCAGTTTTCTTCCAACCACCTTGGGCTCGTCAACTGCCGGCGCAGCATTGGCCAGCATTTCTGTCATCTGCCCCTCCAAAAAATCTTTGTCCTCTGAAATAAAGTTAGGACGTACATCATTCATGGTACTATTTATCTTGCCAAAGTTTGCCAAAATTTTCAAAAGGTTATCAAATTGGGGCTTACCCGAAATGTCGATGATTTTGGCTGCGTACTCCACCAGTTTCTTCTTTTTCTTCGGGTCGGGGTACAGAACCGTTACCATTTCGCCGATGGCGAGATCGGCATCGGTTACGACAGTAGTGTCGCAAACGATATCGATAGACATATCGCAATTTTCAACTAAAACCCACATCATTGAAAATATGCCGAACCGTTGAGATTGAATTGGAAGAGACGCCACAAACCCAAGTTTGAGCGGGACGGAGCGAGTTGTGCGCGCGCACCTACAAATGATGCCAACCTAAAATAATTGGACCGTGTGCCGTTAGCTTTCACGAACAATATTATTATTCATATATCGTTGTTTGATGCGGTTTGGTGAACAGATATAAAAATATAATATTTTGCATCAGAGAATACGTGATTTTTTCGAATAAAATCGTTAAATTATGAACCGGTTAAATTTATAAAAGTTATAAAGGAACTTTGTTAAGTTACCTTTATACAAATTGTATGTCAAGGTTCTCTTGGTTCGAGACCCGAGTTGACACTTGACTGTGACATTTGACAGAGATAGTGTCGGATCTTTGATTTTGCTGGTGTAAATTATATTATTATCCCACGAAAACGGTAATTTGCTTTGCAAAATGGACAATGTGCCAGAAAACAAATCACGGTACAAAAGATATATGACCGAAAATAGCGAGGTAATTATCCAAATACATCCAATATGAACAATGGTGAAACTATGAAAAACTCAGAATTCATAACCTATAATAACAACTAGTATTTTGATATATTTTGATTGCAGATTCCTCGACGCACTTTATACAACTGGAAAAAGAGTAGGGATGCGAAAAGCAATACCCCACCAAGAAACGATGATGCCCAGTCCGAAAATGTCAAGCATTTCAATGCTGGCAATAACATGTTTGTGCATCGAGAGACCACAAAAAAATTATATCATATCATTCCCATCACAGAAACCAACCTAGCACATGCAATATATGCAGACGATGTTTTGTGCAAGGTCATTCGAGTTGGGTCATACGTGTGCTTGCGACCCAACCACAAGGAGCTCAATCTATAGGTATTATGTATAAGTTCATTAAAATTTGGGTGTGAAAATTCATGCACGGCATTTATTCTCTTCCAGATGTCTACGTGCTACCTGCGACTTTTTTGTTGTAATCTTTTGATATTACGTGTTTCTTATGACTTTTTTGTTGTAATCTTTTGATATTACGTGTTTCTTATGACTTTTCTTTTAATTAATTTTACTATAGCTGCACTACCATTTTTTTTAGCTATAATTTTGATGAAAGACGTAATGCAGTCTGCGGCATCCGGCCCATGCGATTTGCATGGTCGATATTGTTGGGGAGCCGCTTGTGAATGCGGTATAAATTTGGCGGGCAATTGCTAAGTTTTGTAAATACAATTTTTGCAGTGTATATTTTTATATTCAACCTAATAGGTTTTTGCATTTAGACTAATGTTCGTAAATTTTTGTGCCTTTTCTTTTAAACAAAAACAACCGCTCATTTATTATAATATATATGCCATATATGCCATGGTATGCCATGGTGAAAGTTGTAGTTGTATAAATTATATACTTATTCGTACATATTTATATAGAATAAAAATAAAAATGTTTGTGATTGGACTCTACATCTTTTCAATGATAGCCCTGACCTAGGAAAAATTCCAGATCTGTCCCAGAGCTGGCCACCAAGCTGTATTAACTCCAGACCTGGAAGCCATCCAGTCCAGATCATTGCCAGATCTGGAATAACCACCAGATCTGGCCGCCTGATAAATCCAGATCTGGAACCATACAAGCACAAAATCCCAGACCTGAACTAGATCTGTTCTGTATTCATCAGATAAGGTCCAGGTCTGGATGGTGATGGCTTTTCCATAAGGGTAAGTTGCTTGCTAAGTGCAGGCGCTATTAAATTGGTGGTAGCCGTCTGCAAAACACAATCCCGACAAGACATCTATGGACGCCACTAAGTTGCTTGCTAAGTGCAGGCGCTGTTACATTGGTGGTAGCCGTCTGCAAAACACTATCCCGACAAGACATCTATGGACGCCACTAAGTTGCTTGCAAAGTGCAGGCGCTATTAAATTGGTGGTAGCCGTCTGCAAAACACAATCCCGACAAGACATCTATGGACGCCACTAAGTTGCTTGCTAAGTGCAGGCGCTGTTACATTGGTGGTAGCCGTCTGCAAAACACTATCCCGACAAGACATCTATGGACGCCACTAAGTTGCTTTCTAAGTGCAGGCGCTGTTACATTGGTGGTAGCCGTCTGCAAAACACAATCCCGACAAGACATCTATGGACGCCACTAAGTTGCTTGCTAAGTGCAGGCGCTGTTACATTGGTGGTAGCCGTCTGCAAAACACAATCCCGACAAGACATCTATGGACGCCACTAAGTTGCTTGCTAAGTGCAGGCGCTGTTACATTGGTGGTAGCCGTCTGCAAAACACAATCCCGACAAGACATCTATGGACGCCACTAAGTTGCTTGCTAAGTGCAGGCGCTGTTACATTGGTGGTAGCCGTCTGCAAAACACTATCCCGACAAGACATCTATGGACGCCACTAAGTTGCTTGCTAAGTGCAGGCGCTGTTACATTGGTGGTAGCCGTCTGCAAAACACTATCCCGACAAGACATCTATGGACGCCACTAAGTTGCTTGCTAAGTGCAGGCGCTGTTACATTGGTGGTAGCCGTCTGCAAAACACTATCCCGACAAGACATCTATGGACGCCACTAAGTTGCTTGCTAAGTGCAGGCGCTGTTACATTGGTGGTAGCCGTCTGCAAAACACTATCCCGACAAGACATCTATGGACGCCACTAAGTTGCTTGCTAAGTGCAGGCGCTGTTACATTGGTGGTAGCCGTCTGCAAAACACAATCCCGACAAGACATCTATGGACGCCACTAAGTTGCTTTCTAAGTGCAGGCGCTGTTACATTGGTGGTAGCCGTCTGCAAAACACTATCCCGACAAGACATCTATGGACGCCACTAAGTTGCTTTCTAAGTGCAGGCGCTGTTACATTGGTGGTAGCCGTCTGCAAAACACAATCCCGACAAGACATCTATGGACGCCACTAAGTTGCTTGCTAAGTGCAGGCGCTGTTACATTGGTGGTAGCCGTCTGCAAAACACTATCCCGACAAGACATCTATGGACGCCACTAAGTTGCTTTCTAAGTGCAGGCGCTGTTACATTGGTGGTAGCCGTCTGCAAAACACAATCCCGACAAGACATCTATGGACGCCACTAAGTTGCTTGCTAAGTGCAGGCGCTGTTACATTGGTGGTAGCCGTCTGCAAAACACTATCCCGACAAGACATCTATGGACGCCACTAAGTTGCTTGCTAAGTGCAGGCGCTGTTACATTGGTGGTAGCCGTCTGCAAAACACAATCCCGACAAGACATTTATGGACGCCACTAAGTTGCTTGCTAAGTGCAGGCGCTGTTACATTGGTGGTAGCCGTCTGCAAAACACTATCCCGACAAGACATCTATGGACGCCACTAAGTTGCTTGCTAAGTGCAGGCGCTGTTACATTGGTGGTAGCCGTCTGCAAAACACAATCCCGACAAGACATCTATGGACGCCACTAAGTTGCTTGCTAAGTGCAGGCGCTGTTACATTGGTGGTAGCCGTCTGCAAAACACAATCCCGACAAGACATCTATGGACGCCACTAAGTTGCTTGCTAAGTGCAGGCGCTGTTACATTGGTGGTAGCCGTCTGCAAAACACAATCCCGACAAGACATCTATGGACGCCAGTAAGTTGCTTGCTAAGTGCAGGCGCTGTTACATTGGTGGTAGCCGTCTGCAAAACACAATCCCGACAAGACATCTATGGACGCCACTAAGTTGCTTGCTAAGTGCAGGCGCTGTTACATTGGTGGTAGCCGTCTGCAAAACACAATCCCGACAAGACATCTATGGACGCCACTAAGTTGCTTGCTAAGTGCAGGCGCTGTTACATTGGTGGTAGCCGTCTGCAAAACACAATCCCGACAAGACATCTATGGACGCCACTAAGTTGCTTGCAAAGTGCAGGCGCTGTTACATTGGTGGTAGCCGTCTGCAAAACACAATCCCGACAAGACATCTATGGACGCCACTAAGTTGCTTGCTAAGTGCAGGCGCTGTTACATTGGTGGTAGCCGTCTGCAAAACACTATCCCGACAAGACATCTATGGACGCCACTAAGTTGCTTGCTAAGTGCAGGCGCTGTTACATTGGTGGTAGCCGTCTGCAAAACACAATCCCGACAAGACATCTATGGACGCCACTAAGTTGCTTGCTAAGTGCAGGCGCTGTTACATTGGTGGTAGCCGTCTGCAAAACACTATCCCGACAAGACATCTATGGACGCCACTAAGTTGCTTGCTAAGTGCAGGCGCTGTTACATTGGTGGTAGCCGTCTGCAAAACACAATCCCGACAAGACATCTATGGACGCCACTAAGTTGCTTGCTAAGTGCAGGCGCTGTTACATTGGTGGTAGCCGTCTGCAAAACACAATCCCGACAAGACATCTATGGACGCCACTAAGTTGCTTGCTAAGTGCAGGCGCTGTTACATTGGTGGTAGCCGTCTGCAAAACACAATCCCGACAAGACATCTATGGACGCCACTAAGTTGCTTGCTAAGTGCAGGCGCTGTTACATTGGTGGTAGCCGTCTGCAAAACACAATCCCGACAAGACATCTATGGACGCCACTAAGTTGCTTGCTAAGTGCAGGCGCTGTTACATTGGTGGTAGCCGTCTGCAAAACACAATCCCGACAAGACATCTATGGACGCCACTAAGTTGCTTGCTAAGTGCAGGCGCTGTTACATTGGTGGTAGCCGTCTGCAAAACACAATCCCGACAAGACATCTATGGACGCCACTAAGTTGCTTGCTAAGTGCAGGCGCTGTTACATTGGTGGTAGCCGTCTGCAAAACACAATCCCGACATGACATCTATGGACGCCACTAAGTTGCTTGCTAAGTGCAGGCGCTGTTACATTGGTGGTAGCCGTCTGCAAAACACTATCCCGACAAGACATCTATGGACGCCACTAAGTTGCTTGCTAAGTGCAGGCGCTGTTACATTGGTGGTAGCCGTCTGCAAAACACTATCCCGACAAGACATCTATGGACGCCACTAAGATGCTTGCTAAGTGCAGGCGCTGTTACATTGGTGGTAGCCGTCTGCAAAACACAATCCCGACAAGACATCTATGGACGCCACTAAGTTGCTTGCTAAGTGCAGGCGCTGTTACATTGGTGGTAGCCGTCTGCAAAACACTATCCCGACAAGACATCTATGGACGCCACTAAGATGCTTGCTAAGTGCAGGCGCTGTTACATTGGTGGTAGCCGTCTGCAAAACACTATCCCGACAAGACATCTATGGACGCCACTAAGTTGCTTGCTAAGTGCAGGCGCTGTTACATTGGTGGTAGCCGTCTGCAAAACACAATCCCGACAAGACATCTATGGACGCCACTAAGTTGCTTGCTAAGTGCAGGCGCTGTTACATTGGTGGTAGCCGTCTGCAAAACACAATCCCGACAAGACATCTATGGACGCCACTAAGATGCTTGCTAAGTGCAGGCGCTGTTACATTGGTGGTAGCCGTCTGCAAAACACTATCCCGACAAGACATCTATGGACGCCACTAAGTTGCTTGCTAAGTGCAGGCGCTGTTACATTGGTGGTAGCCGTCTGCAAAACACAATCCCGACAAGACATCTATGGACGCCACTAAGTTGCTTGCTAAGTGCAGGCGCTGTTACATTGGTGGTAGCCGTCTGCAAAACACTATCCCGACAAGACATCTATGGACGCCACTAAGATGCTTGCTAAGTGCAGGCGCTGTTACATTGGTGGTAGCCGTCTGCAAAACACTATCCCGACAAGACATCTATGGACGCCACTAAGTTGCTTGCTAAGTGGCGCTGTTACATTGGTGGTAGCCGTCTGCAAAACACTATCCCGACAAGACATCTATGGACGCCACTAAGTTGCTTGCTAAGTGCAGGCGCTGTTACATTGGTGGTAGCCGTCTGCAAAACACAATCCCGACAAGACATCTATGGACGCCACTAAGTTGCTTGCTAAGTGCAGGCGCTGTTACATTGGTGGTAGCCGTCTGCAAAACACTATCCCGACAAGACATCTATGGACGCCACTAAGTTGCTTGCTAAGTGCAGGCGCTGTTACATTGGTGGTAGCCGTCTGCAAAACACTATCCCGACAAGACATCTATGGACGCCACTAAGTTGCTTGCTAAGTGCAGGCGCTGTTACATTGGTGGTAGCCGTCTGCAAAACACTATCCCGACAAGACATCTATGGACGCCACTAAGTTGCTTGCTAAGTGCAGGCGCTGTTACATTGGTGGTAGCCGTCTGCAAAACACTATCCCGACAAGACATCTATGGACGCCACTAAGATGCTTGCTAAGTGCAGGCGCTGTTACATTGGTGGTAGCCGTCTGCAAAACACTATCCCGACAAGACATCTATGGACGCCACTAAGTTGCTTGCTAAGTGCAGGCGCTGTTACATTGGTGGTAGCCGTCTGCAAAACACTATCCCGACAAGACATCTATGGACGCCACTAAGTTGCTTGCTAAGTGCAGGCGCTGTTACATTGGTGGTAGCCGTCTGCAAAACACTATCCCGACAAGACATCTATGGACGCCACTAAGTTGCTTGCAAAGTGCAGGCGCTGTTACATTGGTGGTAGCCGTCTGCAAAACACTATCCCGACAAGACATCTATGGACGCCACTAAGTTGCTTGCTAAGTGCAGGCGCTGTTACATTGGTGGTAGCCGTCTGCAAAACACAATCCCGACAAGACATCTATGGACGCCACTAAGTTGCTTGCTAAGTGCAGGCGCTGTTACATTGGTGGTAGCCGTCTGCAAAACACTATCCCGACAAGACATCTATGGACGCCACTAAGTTGCTTGCTAAGTGCAGGCGCTGTTACATTGGTGGTAGCCGTCTGCAAAACACAATCCCGACAAGACATCTATGGACGCCACTAAGTTGCTTGCTAAGTGCAGGCGCTGTTACATTGGTGGTAGCCGTCTGCAAAACACAATCCCGACAAGACATCTATGGACGCCACTAAGTTGCTTGCTAAGTGCAGGCGCTGTTACATTGGTGGTAGCCGTCTGCAAAACACAATCCCGACAAGACATCTATGGACGCCACTAAGTTGCTTGCTAAGTGCAGGCGCTGTTACATTGGTGGTAGCCGTCTGCAAAACACAATCCCGACAAGACATCTATGGACGCCACTAAGTTGCTTGCTAAGTGCAGGCGCTGTTACATTGGTGGTAGCCGTCTGCAAAACACTATCCCGACAAGACATCTATGGACGCCACTAAGTTGCTTTCTAAGTGCAGGCGCTGTTACATTGGTGGTAGCCGTCTGCAAAACACTATCCCGACAAGACATCTATGGACGCCACTAAGTTGCTTGCTAAGTGCAGGCGCTGTTACATTGGTGGTAGCCGTCTGCAAAACACTATCCCGACAAGACATCTATGGACGCCACTAAGTTGCTTTCTAAGTGCAGGCGCTGTTACATTGGTGGTAGCCGTCTGCAAAACACAATCCCGACAAGACATCTATGGACGCCACTAAGTTGCTTGCAAAGTGCAGGCGCTGTTACATTGGTGGTAGCCGTCTGCAAAACACTATCCCGACAAGACATCTATGGACGCCACTAAGTTGCTTGCAAAGTGCAGGCGCTGTTACATTGGTGGTAGCCGTCTGCAAAACACTATCCCGACAAGACATCTATGGACGCCACTAAGTTGCTTGCTAAGTGCAGGCGCTGTTACATTGGTGGTAGCCGTCTGCAAAACACTATCCCGACAAGACATCTATGGACGCCACTAAGTTGCTTGCTAAGTGCAGGCGCTGTTACATTGGTGGTAGCCGTCTGCAAAACACAATCCCGACAAGACATCTATGGACGCCACTAAGTTGCTTTCTAAGTGCAGGCGCTGTTACATTGGTGGTAGCCGTCTGCAAAACACTATCCCGACAAGACATCTATGGACGCCACTAAGTTGCTTGCTAAGTGCAGGCGCTGTTACATTGGTGGTAGCCGTCTGCAAAACACTATCCCGACAAGACATCTATGGACGCCACTAAGTTGCTTTCTAAGTGCAGGCGCTGTTACATTGGTGGTAGCCGTCTGCAAAACACTATCCCGACAAGACATCTATGGACGCCACTAAGTTGCTTGCTAAGTGCAGGCGCTGTTACATTGGTGGTAGCCGTCTGCAAAACACTATCCCGACAAGACATCTATGGACGCCACTAAGTTGCTTGCTAAGTGCAGGCGCTGTTACATTGGTGGTAGCCGTCTGCAAAACACTATCCCGACAAGACATCTATGGACGCCACTAAGTTGCTTGCTAAGTGCAGGCGCTGTTACATTGGTGGTAGCCGTCTGCAAAACACTATCCCGACAAGACATCTATGGACGCCACTAAGTTGCTTGCTAAGTGCAGGCGCTGTTACATTGGTGGTAGCCGTCTGCAAAACACTATCCCGACAAGACATCTATGGACGCCACTAAGTTGACTGACAGGAAATCTATACACGCGCTTTTGGACGGTGGTGACTTTTTGAAGAACCCAATCCCAATGAACTAGTAGTGAGTGATATTATCGGAATGAACTGACTCGAGAACGTGCTAGCAGCCAGCTTACGTCACGTGCTACGTCACGGTTGCTTATCGACGGAGCGCCGCGTCGGCCAGACGGTGCTGCCCTCGCGACGCCCGACGGGAACTTGCCGCGTCATCAGCCGTCTCACAGATGGAGTCCCTGTCCCTGTCTCTGTCCCTGTCCCTGTCTCTGTCCCTGTCCCTGTCCCTGTCTCTGTCCCTGTCCCTGTCCCTGTCCCTGTCCCTGTCCCTGTCCCTGTCCCTGTCCCGTCCCTGTCCCTGTCCCTGTCCCTGTCCCTGTCTCTGTCTCTGTCCCTGTCCTTGTCCCTGTCCCTGTCCCTGTCCCTGTCCCTGTCCCTGTCCCTGTCCCTGTCCCTGTCCCTGTCCCTGTCCTTGTCCCTGTCCCTGTCCCTGTCCCTGTCCCTGTCCCTGTCCCTGTCCCTGTCCCTGTCCCTGTCCCTGTCCCGTCCCTGTCCCTGTCCCTGTCCCTGTCCCTGTCTCTGTCTCTGTCCCTGTCCTTGTCCCTGTCCCTGTCCCTGTCCCTGTCCCTGTCCCTGTCCCTGTCCCTGTCCCTGTCCCTGTCCCTGTCTCTGTCTCTGTCTCTGTCCCTGTCCCTGTCTCTGTCCCTGTCCCTGTCTCTGTCTCTGTCCCTGTCCCTGTCCCTGTCCCTGTCCCTGTCCCTGTCCCTGTCCCTGTCCCTGTCCCTGTCCCTGTCCCTGTCCCTGTCCCTGTCTCTGTCTCTGTCTCTGTCCCTGTCCCTGTCTCTGTCCCTGTCCCTGTCTCTGTCTCTGTCCCTGTCCCTGTCCCTGTCCCTGTCCCTGTCCCTGTCCCTGTCCCTGTCCCTGTCCCTGTCCCTGTCCCTGTCCCTGTCCCTGTCCCTGTCCCTGTCCCTGTCCCTATCCCTGTCCCTGTCCCTGTCCCTGTCCCTGTGACCCGTGCCCTGTGCCCTGTGCTAACACGGTGGTGAATGCGTTCCGGTTTTTGATTGCAGACTTGCGACAGCCTGAACTGTGAGGTGCCTGGCTACGGCTGCATGGAGACCCACGTGATGCCGGCGCCGGGGACGTCGTGTGGGGAAAAGAAGGTACCCACCCCTACCTACCGACCCCTACCTACCCACCCCAACCTACCCACCCCTAGCCACCTATGATGTGAGTCTAGGGCGCTAAGAAGCGTCCACTTCGCCTGCAAGCTGTCACGATAGATATTATTAATCATTGGATCGGGGCGGCTTCCGACGAGGCATCGCCTTCAATATCGACGACGTGCATTTCTCAACTTGATCTCTCAGAAGTGAGTTAAAAACTTACCTGCCGAGGCACAAACTTACGTAGCTCGTGGATTCTTCGGCGTCTCCCAGCACTCGACGAGTGTGCATGGAGAACTTTCATAAATTATATCTACATCCAAGAAGTTATATCAGAAGCTGACGTTCCTGTACGAATTTTAGCGTTCATTAATTCATGGATAAATATGTTACTTGCAATTGGTGGATGCACGCAGAATGGTGAAGTCTCCCGAGCAGTCGGCGACAGGTTGAAACGTAGGTAGGTGTTGGGCTCGAATCCCGGCCTCGCAGCTCCGGGTTTCAACGTTGTAGATGGAAGACACTTATCTCGTGGAAGGCTCCCGTCGAAATGCAGAACCGCCCTTTCCGTGTTGTCATCAGCTGTCGACGGGACAACTCTGTTCCCACTTCTCTCTGGACTCAATCCTGCCAGAAAAGAATTCACGTTTCGCTTCTTTCTACAACAAGCTGTTCGATTTCAACCACAGTGGACGGCGACGCGAACAACGCGAAAATTACGCAGTGCGAATACTTTGCAATTAACTAGGGACACACAAGCACACACTTGAACGTAAGGGTTACGCCCATCCAAAACACGATTATATTTGGTCACGTGCTAGAAGCGTACAAGTTAAAATTTTAAATATTCAGCGATAATTTAGCAGCTTTCTCGATGACAATTAGTAAATCTGAGAATATCATGATGTAGTCATCGTGTTATTATTTCGTTTTGCAAAGAAACAAATTCAAAAGATTTGCTTCAAAATAACTCAGTGACTTACGTTAAGCATCATGGTAATCGCACACAGTAACATTTGTCTACATCAGTCGAGGATGAAGTTGATTTCGTTGCAAAAAACTGCCTGAACCCTGAAAAAGCGCAATAAAAACGTCATAAAGGCGCTATTTTCAAGAAAAGTGTTGAACATAACATACACAAATTAAATTGTGTCTGTACAGGTGAACGACGCACTGTGTTCCTGACCATGTCTCAGCTCGTAGGTGGTGAGAGCTTAGAATGTCCACGTTGCTATTTCCACCGAGGTACCGAGTGTTTTCTCCTAACTCAAGTTAAGAATGGCTATTTCGTCCATGTCTGCGTCGCTTGCTTGAGACCCGGGATTCTTCTCCCTCCATTCGTGGGTTGCCCTCGCTGAGACGGTTGAGTATGAAACCCACCGGGTGGGAGCGATGGCAGCTTGTAGACGAGGACAGGCGTACTGCCCGGAGAGTGCGACTTGTCAGCCGAGCACGAGCACGAGCACGAGCAAGGCACGAGCACGAGCACGAGCACGAGCACGAGCACGAGCAAGGCACGAGCAAGGCACGAGCAAGGCACGAGCAAGGCACGAGCAAGGCACGAGCACGAGCACGAGCAAGGCACGAGCACGAGCACGAGCACGAGCAAGGCACGAGCAAGGCAAGAGCAAGGCACGAGCACGAGCACGAGCACGAGCACGAGCACGAGCACGAGCAAGGCACGAGCAAGGCACGAGCAAGGCACGAGCAAGGCACGAGCAAGGCACGAGCACGAGCACGAGCACGAGCACGAGCACGAGCAAGGCACGAGCAAGGCACGAGCAAGGCACGAGCAAGGCACGAGCAAGGCACGAGCACGAGCACGAGCAAGGCACGAGCACGAGCACGAGCACGAGCAAGGCACGAGCAAGGCAAGAGCAAGGCACGAGCAAGGCACGAGCAAGGCACGAGCACGAGCACGAGCACGAGCACGAGCACGAGCACGAGCACGAGCACGAGCAAGGCACGAGCAAGGCACGAGCAAGGCACGAGCAAGGCACGAGCAAGGCACGAGCACGAGCACGAGCAAGGCACGAGCACGAGCACGAGCACGAGCAAGGCACGAGCAAGGCACGAGCAAGGCACGAGCAAGGCACGAGCAAGGCACGAGCACGTACACGAGCACGAACACGAGCACGAGCACGAGCACGAGCACGAGCACGAGCACGGGCACGAGCACGTTGCCTTGTTTACGGTTCACTAAAGAACGGAGGGCGAAACTCTGAAGCCTTCCGCGCGAATTGATGTGTTTTAAAGCTCCCTTCAATCACAATTACAAATCGCCGGACGGCCAACCACTTTGCCGCGCACAAAAACCAGTTTATTTGTTTTCCTTAAATTCACTAATTGAATTGTAATGCCGAGCTGCGAGTGCGGCGGTGAAACGAAACGATGTGCCGTTGCCCTGGAAACGCATTGTTATTTATCCCACAATTGGCCGCTTTCATTTCCTAATTTGGATTGATGGTTTTCAATTGAAAGACTCGCTCGTTCTCAAACTTCTCCGAATTTACTCGTTGAAATTTCCACCACTGTGCAAATCAATCCGGAAGGAAGGTAATAGCGTGATACTTGAGTAGGGCTGGAGGTAGAGCTGTTCTGGCCGGCGCCCAATCCGCATTCACATTACTTATACTAGATGAACAAAACTAACATTCCTCTCAACTCGCACAAGAAATTTATCGACCAAGTTGGGCTTGCGATCGAACGCACTGGCGATAACATACGTGATAAACTCCACTCGATGCATGGCAACACTGTGCCTGGCAACACTGTGCCTGGCAACACTGTGCCTGGCAACACTGTGCCTGGCAACACTGTGCCTGGCAACACTGTGCCTGGCAACACTGTGCATGGCAACACTGTGCATGGCAACACTGTGCCTGGCAACACTGTGCTAACAACATGGCGTCGGTACAGTGGTGCTACCAGCGGCGATGCTTGGAGCTGGGGGAGCGGCCCGGGGCGCTGGACGGGGGTTGGGGCGCGTGGGGCGCGTGGGGCGCATGCTCGAGATCCTGCGGCTCGGGCGTCGCCGTCGCCGAGAGAGAGTGCGACAACCCGGCGCCTGCGCACCTCGGCAAGTTCTGCGTCGGTGACAAGAAGCGCCACCGCGTCTGCGCGGCGCAGGTCAGTCAACTTCCGGTGCTTACTTCATCGAACATCCCTAAACCTTCTCCAAGATCCTTTCTCCTTCTCTCTTCTTGGGACTTTGTTATGTTATCACCAATCTGCAAACTTCGAGCTTTATAGATCTGAAAATATGTTACGATAACAAGAAATGAGTATGAACATAAACTGTGGTATTGACTGGTTATCTATTTCCCACATTTCGCCAAGCCGCTCCCATTCTTCCTGCTTGACCCACGGTTTTATGAGCTCTCATCTTTGAACGAAATGACGGCTACAATTTCGACGGAGAGTAAGCCATAGACTGCGAATGTGTGAAGATTTTAACCATCTGAAGGTGGTTTGTCAGAGACTGGCGCAATGTGAGTGTCGAGTTGATCGCAGCGTTCCTATGTTGGCAGCCCTGCCCGCCGGGAAGTCCGTCCTTCCGGGACGTACAGTGTGCCGAGTTCAACGACTGGGTCTACCCCGAGGACAGCCGCACGCATTCATGGACGGCCCATTACATGCACGAGGGTAGGACACTCTGCTAGGAGCACCCTCTGCTAGGAGCACCCTTTGCTAGGAGCACCCTCTGCTAGAAGCACCCTCCCTGGCCGTGCTAGTGGTGCTTGAAGCAGGGAGCTAGACCAGCGATGCAGCATGTCCTGCGATGCTTAACCCGTGCTAGTGATGCTTGAAGCAGGGAGCTAGACCAGCGATGCAGCATGTCCTGCGATGCTTAACCCGTGCTAGTGATGCTTGAAGCAGGGAGCTAGATCAGCGATGCAGCATGTCCTGCGATGCTTAACCCGTGCTAGTGATGCTTGAAGCAGGGAGCTAGACCAGCGATGCAGCATGTCCTGCGATGCTTAACCCGTGCTAGTGATGCTTGAAGCAGGGAGCTAGACCAGCGATGCAGCATGTCCTGCGATGCTTAACCCGTGCTAGTGATGCTTGAAGCAGGGAGCTAGACCAGCGATGCAGCATGTCCTGCGATGCTTAACCCGTGCTAGTGATGCTTGAAGCAGGGAGCTAGACCAGCGATGCAGCATGTCCTGCGATGCTTAACCCGTGCTAGTGATGCTTGAAGCAGGGAGCTAGACCAGCGATGCAGCATGTCCTGCGATGCTTAACCCGTGCTAGTGATGCTTGAAGCAGGGAGCTAGATCAGCGATGCAGCATGTCCTGCGATGCTTAACCCGTGCTAGTGATGCTTGAAGCAGGGAGCTAGATCAGCGATGCAGCATGTCCTGCGATGCTTAACCCGTGCTAGTGATGCTTGAAGCAGGGAGCTAGACCAGCGATGCAGCATGTCCTGCGATGCTTAACCCGTGCTAGTGGTGCTTGAAGCAGGGAGCTAGACCAGCGATGCAGCATGTCCTGCGATGCTTAACCCGTGCTAGTGATGCTTGAAGCAGGGAGCTAGACCAGCGATGCAGCATGTCCTGCGATGCTTAACCCGTGCTAGTGATGCTTGAAGCAGGGAGCTAGACCAGCGATGCAGCATGTCCTGCGATGCTTAACCCGTGCTAGTGATGCTTGAAGCAGGGAGCTAGATCAGCGATGCAGCATGTCCTGCGATGCTTAACCCGTGCTAGTGATGCTTGAAGCAGGGAGCTAGATCAGCGATGCAGCATGTCCTGCGATGCTTAACCCGTGCTAGTGATGCTTGAAGCAGGGAGCTAGATCAGCGATGCAGCATGTCCTGCGATGCTTAACCCGTGCTAGTGGTGCTTGAAGCAGGGAGCTAGACCAGCGATGCAGCATGTCCTGCGATGCTTAACCCGTGCTAGTGATGCTTGAAGCAGGGAGCTAGACCAGCGATGCAGCATGTCCTGCGATGCTTAACCCGTGCTAGTGATGCTTGAAGCAGGGAGCTAGATCAGCGATGCAGCATGTCCTGCGATGCTTAACCCGTGCTAGTGATGCTTGAAGCAGGGAGCTAGACCAGCGATGCAGCATGTCCTGCGATGCTTAACCCGTGCTAGTGATGCTTGAAGCAGGGAGCTAGACCAGCGATGCAGCATGTCCTGCGATGCTTAACCCGTGCTAGTGATGCTTGAAGCAGGGAGCTAGACCAGCGATGCAGCATGTCCTGCGATGCTTAACCCGTGCTAGTGATGCTTGAAGCAGGGAGCTAGATCAGCGATGCAGCATGTCCTGCGATGCTTAACCCGTGCTAGTGATGCTTGAAGCAGGGAGCTAGATCAGCGATGCAGCATGTCCTGCGATGCTTAACCCGTGCTAGTGATGCTTGAAGCAGGGAGCTAGACCAGCGATGCAGCATGTCCTGCGATGCTTAACCCGTGCTAGTGATGCTTGAAGCAGGGAGCTAGATCAGCGATGCAGCATGTCCTGCGATGCTTAACCCGTGCTAGTTATGCTTGAAGCAGGGAGCTAGACCAGCGATGCAGCATGTCCTGCGATGCTTAACCCGTGCTAGTGATGCTTGAAGCAGGGAGCTAGACCAGCGATGCAGCATGTCCTGCGATGCTTAACCCGTGCTAGTGATGCTTGAAGCAGGGAGCTAGATCAGCGATGCAGCATGTCCTGCGATGCTTAACCCGTGCTAGTGATGCTTGAAGCAGGGAGCTAGATCAGCGATGCAGCATGTCCTGCGATGCTTAACCCGTGCTAGTGATGCTTGAAGCAGGGAGCTAGATCAGCGATGCAGCATGTCCTGCGATGCTTAACCCGTGCTAGTGATGCTTGAAGCAGGGAGCTAGATCAGCGATGCAGCATGTCCTGCGATGCTTAACCCGTGCTAGTGATGCTTGAAGCAGGGAGCTAGATCAGCGATGCAGCATGTCCTGCGATGCTTAACCCGTGCTAGTGATGCTTGAAGCAGGGAGCTAGACCAGCGATGCAGCATGTCCTGCGATGCTTAACCCGTGCTAGTGATGCTTGAAGCAGGGAGCTAGATCAGCGATGCAGCATGTCCTGCGATGCTTAACCCGTGCTAGTGATGCTTGAAGCAGGGAGCTAGATCAGCGATGCAGCATGTCCTGCGATGCTTAACCCGTGCTAGTGATGCTTGAAGCAGGGAGCTAGACCAGCGATGCAGCATGTCCTGCGATGCTTAACCCGTGCTAGTGATGCTTGAAGCAGGGAGCTAGATCAGCGATGCAGCATGTCCTGCGATGCTTAACCCGTGCTAGTGATGCTTGAAGCAGGGAGCTAGATCAGCGATGCAGCATGTCCTGCGATGCTTAACCCGTGCTAGTGATGCTTGAAGCAGGGAGCTAGATCAGCGATGCAGCATGTCCTGCGATGCTTAACCCGTGCTAGTGATGCTTGAAGCAGGGAGCTAGATCAGCGATGCAGCATGTCCTGCGATGCTTAACCCGTGCTAGTGATGCTTGAAGCAGGGAGCTAGACCAGCGATGCAGCATGTCCTGCGATGCTTAACCCGTGCTAGTGATGCTTGAAGCAGGGAGCTAGATCAGCGATGCAGCATGTCCTGCGATGCTTAACCCGTGCTAGTGATGCTTGAAGCAGGGAGCTAGATCAGCGATGCAGCATGTCCTGCGATGCTTAACCCGTGCTAGTGATGCTTGAAGCAGGGAGCTAGATCAGCGATGCAGCATGTCCTGCGATGCTTAACCCGTGCTAGTGATGCTTGAAGCAGGGAGCTAGACCAGCGATGCAGCATGTCCTGCGATGCTTAACCCGTGCTAGTGATGCTTGAAGCAGGGAGCTAGATCAGCGATGCAGCATGTCCTGCGATGCTTAACCCGTGCTAGTGATGCTTGAAGCAGGGAGCTAGATCAGCGATGCAGCATGTCCTGCGATGCTTAACCCGTGCTAGTGATGCTTGAAGCAGGGAGCTAGACCAGCGATGCAGCATGTCCTGCGATGCTTAACCCGTGCTAGTGATGCTTGAAGCAGGGAGCTAGATCAGCGATGCAGCATGTCCTGCGATGCTTAACCCGTGCTAGTGATGCTTGAAGCAGGGAGCTAGATCAGCGATGCAGCATGTCCTGCGATGCTTAACCCGTGCTAGTGATGCTTGAAGCAGGGAGCTAGATCAGCGATGCAGCATGTCCTGCGATGCTTAACCCGTGCTAGTGATGCTTGAAGCAGGGAGCTAGATCAGCGATGCAGCATGTCCTGCGATGCTTAACCCGTGCTAGTGATGCTTGAAGCAGGGAGCTAGATCAGCGATGCAGCATGTCCTGCGATGCTTAACCCGTGCTAGTGATGCTTGAAGCAGGGAGCTAGACCAGCGATGCAGCATGTCCTGCGATGCTTAACCCGTGCTAGTGATGCTTGAAGCAGGGAGCTAGATCAGCGATGCAGCATGTCCTGCGATGCTTAACCCGTGCTAGTGATGCTTGAAGCAGGGAGCTAGACCAGCGATGCAGCATGTCCTGCGATGCTTCAGAGAACCCGTGCTCGCTGTTCTGCCGGAACGAGCGTGGGACGGTGGCGATGCTTCGACCCAAGGTGGTCGATGGCACGAGCTGCGCGCGAGGTCTTCGAGACATCTGCATCGGCGGCGCCTGTCGGGTGAGCGAGAATAACTTCACTAATGAAAACTTCCGGGAAATGAAGAGTTTAGCAAGTGAGTCGATGCTTGTGTAGGCGGCAGGTAGCGAGGTGAGACAGCGAGGCGAGACAGCGAGGTGAGACAGCGAGGCGAGACAGCGAGGTGAGACAGCGAGGTGAGACAGCGAGATGAGACAGGTGTCCGTCATGCTGCAGGAGGTTCCTTGCGACATGAACCTCGAGTCCCACGCCGTCGAGGACGTGTGCGGCATCTGCCACGGCGACGGCACCGAGTGCACGATCCACGCCGGAACCAGCTCGTTCACCGAGGACCCGTCCGCGCTCAAGACCGTCCTCGAAGTTCCGCTCGGCGCGCGCAACATCCGGGTCGAGGAGCTCGAGCCCACGCATGCGCTGATCGTAGTGCGCGGCGACGACCGTCAGGAGCCCTACGTCCACGGAGACAAGCTCGGCATGTTCGACGTAAGCCCGTGTTAGCAGCTCGCCATGTTCGACGTAAGCCCGTGTTAGCAGCTCGCCATGTTCGACGTAAGCCCGTGTTAGCAGCTCGCCATGTTGGACGTAAGCCCGTGTTAGCAGCTCGCCATGTTCGACGTAAGCCCGTGTTAGCAGCTCGCCATGCTGGACGTAAGCCCGTGTTAGCAGCTCGCCATGCTGGACGTAAGCCCGTGTTAGCAGCTCGCCATGTTGGACGTAAGCCCGTGTTAGCAGCTCGCCATGCTGGACGTAAGCCCGTGTTAGCAGCTCGCCATGCTGGACGTAAGCCCGTGTTAGCAGCTCGCCATGCTGGACGTAAGCCCGTGTTAGCAGCTCGCCATGCTGGACGTAAGCCCGTGTTAGCAGCTCGCCATGTTGGACGTAAGCCCGTGTTAGCAGCTCGCCATGTTGGACGTAAGCCCGTGTTAGCAGCTCGCCATGTTGGACGTAAGCCCGTGTTAGCAGCTCGCCATGCTGGACGTAAGCCCGTGTTAGCAGCTCGCCATGCTGGACGTAAGCCCGTGTTAGCAGCTCGCCATGTTGGACGTAAGCCCGTGTTAGCAGCTCGCCACGTTGGACGTAAGCCCGTGTTAGCAGCTCGCCATGTTGGACGTAAGCCCGTGTTAGCAGCTCGCCACGTTGGACGTAAGCCCGTGTTAGCAGCTCGCCATGCTGGACGTAAGCCCGTGTTAGCAGCTCGCCATGCTGGACGTAAGCCCGTGTTAGCAGCTCGCCATGCTGGACGTAAGCCCGTGTTAGCAGCTCGCCATGCTGGACGTAAGCCCGTGTTAGCAGCTCGCCATGTTGGACGTAAGCCCGTGTTAGCAGCTCGCCATGTTGGACGTAAGCCCGTGTTAGCAGCTCGCCATGTCGGACGTAAGCCCGTGTTAGCAGCTCGCCACGTTGGACGTAAGCCCGTGTTAGCAGCTCGCCATGTTGGACGTAAGCCCGTGTTAGCAGCTCGCCATGTTGGACGTAAGCCCGTGTTAGCAGCTCGCCATGTTGGACGTAAGCCCGTGTTAGCAGCTCGCCATGTTGGACGTAAGCCCGTGTTAGCAGCTCGCCATGTTGGACGTAAGCCCGTGTTAGCAGCTCGCCATGCTGGACGTAAGCCCGTGTTAGCAGCTCGCCATGTTGGACGTAAGCCCGTGTTAGCAGCTCGCCATGTTGGACGTAAGCCCGTGTTAGCAGCTCGCCATGTTGGACGTAAGCCCGTGTTAGCAGCTCGCCATGTTGGACGTAAGCCCGTGTTAGCAGCTCGCCATGCTGGACGTAAGCCCGTGTTAGCAGCTCGCCATGCTGGACGTAAGCCCGTGTTAGCAGCTCGCCATGTTGGACGTAAGCCCGTGTTAGCAGCTCGCCATGTTGGACGTAAGCCCGTGTTAGCAGCTCGCCATGTTGGACGTAAGCCCGTGTTAGCAGCTCGCCATGTTGGACGTAAGCCCGTGTTAGCAGCTCGCCATGTTGGACGTAAGCCCGTGTTAGCAGCTCGCCACGTTGGACGTAAGCCCGTGTTAGCAGCTCGCCATGTTGGACGTAAGCCCGTGTTAGCAGCTCGCCACGTTGGACGTAAGCCCGTGTTAGCAGCTCGCCATGCTGGACGTAAGCCCGTGTTAGCAGCTCGCCATGTCGGACGTAAGCCCGTGTTAGCAGCTCGCCATGTTGGACGTAAGCCCGTGTTAGCAGCTCGCCATGTCGGACGTAAGCCCGTGTTAGCAGCTCGCCATGCTGGACGTAAGCCCGTGTTAGCAGCTCGCCATGCTGGACGTAAGCCCGTGTTAGCAGCTCGCCATGCTGGACGTAAGCCCGTGTTAGCAGCTCGCCATGTTGGACGTAAGCCCGTGTTAGCAGCTCGCCATGTTGGACGTAAGCCCGTGTTAGCAGCTCGCCATGTTGGACGTAAGCCCGTTTTAGCAGCTCGCCATGTTGGACGTAAGCCCGTGTTAGCAGCTCGCCATGTTGGACGTAAGCCCGTGTTAGCAGCTCGCCATGTTGGACGTAAGCCCGTGTTAGCAGCTCGCCATGTTGGACGTAAGCCCGTGTTAGCAGCTCGCCATGTCGGACGTAAGCCCGTGTTAGCAGCTCGCCACGTTGGACGTAAGCCCGTGTTAGCAGCTCGCCATGTTGGACGTAAGCCCGTGTTAGCAGCTCGCCATGTCGGACGTAAGCCCGTGTTAGCAGCTCGCCATGTCGGACGTAGGCCTGGTGTCGGTGCTCGGCAAGGCACCCAGCTCCATTGCTGGATCGTGGTTGCAGGTGGCGGGCTCGGTGGCCTGGCTGGGCATGACGCACATGCGGCAGGAGACGCTGCTGATCCCGGGACCCGTCGACCGGCCCCTCACCATCCTCGTGCGTCCCGTCGAGCCCGTCACGCTCTCCTTCTCTGTGGCGCTGCGTCGCGGGGACGCCGCCAAACGTTGTCTCGGCGGCTGCTACAGCTGGGACTTTATCGAGTGGTCGCCCTGCTCGGCACACTGCGGGCCTGGCGCGGAGGTACGAGTAGATGACACCCGCATCCATCGCATTAAACCTGAAACATTCACAATCCCACGTCCACCGTCCACCGTCCACCGTCCACCATTCCCACAGGTCGCCGTTGCGCGGTGCATCGAGCGCCAAGGCGGCTTGGTGGAGGACGTCTACTGCAAACACATCGACAAGCCAAACGAGAAAAACCGTCCGTGTTTCTTGCAGCCTTGCCTTACCAGGTACAAACCATGTACTAGCATGCAGGGCTTGCCATCCATACCATGTACTAGCATGCAGGGCTTGCCATCCATACCATGTACTAGCATGCAGGGCTTGCCATCCATACCATGTACTAGCATGCATACCATGTACCATCCATACCATGTACTAGCATGCAGGGCTTGCCATCCATACCATGTACTAGCATGCATACCATGTACCATCCATACCATGTACTAGCATGCAGGGCTTGCCATCCATACCATGTACTAGCATGCAGGGCTTGCCATCCATACCATGTACTAGCATGCAGGGCTTGCCATCCATACCATGTACTAGCATGCAGGGCTTGCCATCCATACCATGTACTAGCATGCATACCATGTACCATCCATACCATGTACTAGCATGCAGGGCTTGCCATCCATACCATGTACTAGCATGCAGGGCTTGCCATCCATACCATGTACTAGCATGCAGGGCTTGCCATCCATACCATGTACTAGCATGCATACCATGTACCATCCATACCATGTACTAGCATGCAGGGCTTGCCATCCATACCATGTACTAGCATGCAGGGCTTGCCATCCATACCATGTACTAGCATGCAGGGCTTGCCATCCATACCATGTACTAGCATGCAGGGCTTGCCATCCATACCATGTACTAGCATGCAGGGCTTGCCATCCATACCATGTACTAGCATGCAGGGCTTGCCATCCATACCATGTACTAGCATGCATACCATGTACCATCCATACCATGTACTAGCATGCAGGGCTTGCCATCCATACCATGTACTAGCATGCAGGGCTTGCCATCCATACCATGTACTAGCATGCAGGGCTTGCCATCCATACCATGTACTAGCATGCATACCATGTACCATCCATACCATGTACTAGCATGCAGGGCTTGCCATCCATACCATGTACTAGCATGCAGGGCTTGCCATCCATACCATGTACTAGCATGCAGGGCTTGCCATCCATACCATGTACTAGCATGCAGGGCTTGCCATCCATACCATGTACTAGCATGCAGGGCTTGCCATCCATACCATGTACTAGCATGCAGGGCTTGCCATCCATACCATGTACTAGCATGCAGGGCTTGCCATCCATACCATGTACTAGCATGCATACCATGTACCATCCATACCATGTACTAGCATGCAGGGCTTGCCATCCATACCATGTACTAGCATGCAGGGCTTGCCATCCATACCATGTACTAGCATGCAGGGCTTGCCATCCATACCATGTACTAGCATGCAGGGCTTGCCATCCATACCATGTACTAGCATGCAGGGCTTGCCATCCATACCATGTACTAGCATGCAGGGCTTGCCATCCATACCATGTACTAGCATGCAGGGCTTGCCATCCATACCATGTACTAGCATGCAGGGCTTGCCATCCATACCATGTTTCACGTGTTTAACCTGCGTGTCCTGCGCCTGCGCAGATGGATGGTGGGAGACTGGCAGAAGGATTGCAGAGAATGCGCAGCGGACGATGCGCAGTGCGCGCGCACGCGCTCTGTTGTCTGCATGAAGCCGACGGGCGAGGAGGAGGGGGAGTCGGACCTCGTCGCAGACAACCTTTGCGCCGGCGTGAAGCCACGTGACTCCGAGCTCTGCGCAGCTGTCGCCGCGCATGTGCACCTCGATGACCGCGCGCCCCGCGAAACGTCACCACCTCGACCCCCTCAACCCCTCCAACCCCCTCAAGCCGACGACGCGCAGTCGCAGTTGGGCATCGAGTGCAGCAGTGGGATGAAGGAAACTGTCGGCGCGCTCATGGAGACCTTCAAAGATTTCCTCTTCCGGCCGGAAGTGCTGGCCGGCGGTCCGCCCGCATGCGCAGTGGCTACCACAGGCGCGCCGGACCGCCTTGATGACGATGATGGTGATGATGACGAGTGTGATGATGACGATGATGAAGATATTGATGACGAAGTCGCTGATGATGACGATGACGAGGACGATGACGAGGACGATGATGATGAGCATGATGATGATTGTGATGATGACGATGACGTCAGCGAGCAGCCCGCGCGTGGGAGAGTCCGGCGGGATTGCGTCGAGAAGACTCCTGCGCCTGCGCCGATGAAGACGAAGATCAACCGCGGCCAGACGGTGGTGGACTCGCTGGACGTCGAAGACTTCCGCATCGACTTCTCTCCGGGTCGCGATGGCAACGCGTCCCACGCTCCGTCCTGCCTGTCAGGCGTCGCGGCGCTCAAGCTGCTGGGCCAGCTGCAGGCCGCCGACCGGAAGGAGCGCGAGAAGCAGGCGCAGGCGCAGGTGCCGCCGGACGACGCCGCCAAGCGCGGCAAACGCCTCGCCCCCGCCGCCCCCGCCGCCCCCGCCGCCCCCCCCCGCCCGCCGGGTCAGTCTGCTGGACATCGAGCTGGACGCCGAGCGGGACGCGGACTTGCAACGCATCGCGCGCTCGGACCCACCCTGGGAGGCGGGGGGAGGGAACCTGGCCGTCGTGGCCGCCGTGCTCGAGGAGACCGCTAAGCGCAGCCGCGACCAGCTCGACGTCCCGCCGCCCGCCGCCGACGCCGACGCCGACGCCGACGCCGACGCCGACGCCGGCGGGTGGAGCGGACTGGCGCCATCGCCCGCGAGGGCGAGCCAGGCGCCAGCGAGGGCGAGCCAGGCGCCAGCGAGGGCGAGCCAGGCGGCGGGCCGGCTGAATCCAGGGAGGCTGCCATCGGTTGGCCAGGCGGCCGACAGGTGGCCGCACGTCAAGACGAACAACTTGATGCAGCCCGGAAGGAGCTCCGACCCACCCTCTGCCGTCAAGGTCACCGCCAGCCAGCGCCACGTGCCGCTTCCGTCGCCGCACCCCGCGCACGCGCCGTCGAGCTGGGAGCCGCTGGCCGGGCTTCCGGCGCCGTGCGGCGTCGTGCACACCGACGCCCTCGCCCCGGCGTCGCGACGCCTCGAGCCTAGCGTCGGGGACGCCGACGCCGACGCCGCCGCCGCTGCTGCCGACGCCGACGCCGCCGCCGCCGCGTGGGCGCAGAGTTACGCGCAGCAGCACGCGCGGACCAAGATGCTGTACAACGAGATCTTCGAGGAGCTGCGCGCGCCGCCGGGAAACAGCCCGGCCAGCGTCCAGTCGGAGCCCGCCACGAGCTGGCCGCAAGCCGCCCCGCCGGAAGCCGCCCCGCCGGAAGCCGTCCCGCCGGGAGCCGCCCCGCCGGAAGCCGCGCACCCAGCCCCGAGCCGCGGGGGCAGCGACCTTGGCAAGTTCTGGTTCCGTGACGCGTCGCACGGCGCGCTGCGCGCGCTGTCCGGGCGGGCGCTCGACCTCGAGTCGCTGCTAACGCCTCAAGACAAGCAGCTGCTGAAGCTGAGGCTGGACTCGAAGGCCATCAAGTCCAAGGACGCTCTCGAGCTTCCGGGGCTTCACGACGGTTCGCTGCTAGAGAAGAAAGGGCTCACGAACCGATCGCCGATCGAGCGGGGAACGCAATCCTGGCCGCGTGACGATGGCTTCAAGACGTTCACGCAAGGAAACCTCGGCGAGGAAGAAGCGATAGGTTGCTCCGGGCAGCAGCATCAGAAGGCAGGGAAAGATGTGAATCACAGTGCGTTGAAACCGGGAGGAAATGCTGGCTCAATGGCAGACTGGTCGCAGCCAAACGATTTCAGGGATCAACAAACCGACAAGCCGGTGCAATCGGACTCGAATGATCGCTTGTGGCTGGAGCTGAGAAGCGATTCGGAGAAGCAGCCCTTCAACTCGGTCTTTAAGCACGAGGGAAAACCAGACACGGGGGAGAAAATCCTGGGACCGGAAAAAAATTATGACTCGGAACAAAATCAACTGGAAATGAAGTTAAAACAAGAAGTAAATCTACAGCTGAGAAAAGAGTCACTCGACAAGCCGTTCAAATCTGATGTTAAGCAAGAGTTCAACAATCAAGATTCACTTGAGAAACAGTTAGAGCAAGAGATTGCACAGCAGCTGAAGCCGGATTCAGTGAAGGGACCTTTGAAGGCAGTATCCAGACAGGAGGGTTTGCAGGAGTTGATGCATAACACGTTCAACGCAGGAGACCAGCAGCCGTCGAATCAAGCTTCATTAGGCAGGCCTTTACAGCAAGACTCAAGAGCAGACTTCTGGCGAGACTTGATGGAGAAAGAGCTGGGAGCTGATGGCAAACAGCCTGCCAAACAATATGCCACGGATATGGAGAAGTTTTCCAGAGAAGGCGGTGAGCTAGCGCTTCCGCTGAGAAGCGAGGTGGGTGCCAGCCCGCACGGCGGCTACCCCGAGGTGGGTGCCAGCCCGCACGGCGGCTACCCCGAGGTGGGTGCCAGCCCGCACGGCGGCTACCCCGAGGTGGGTGCCAGCCCGCACGGCGGCTACCCCGAGGTGGGTGCCAGCCCGCACGGCGGCTACCCCGAGGTGGGTGCCAGCCCGCACGGCGGCTACCCCGAGGTGGGTGCCAGCCCACACGGCGGCTACCCCGAGGTGGGTGCCAGCCCGCACGGCGGCTACCCCGAGGTGGGTGCCAGCCCGCACGGCGGCTACCCCGAGGTGGGTGCCAGCCCGCACGGCGGCTACCCCGAGGTGGGTGCCAGCCCGCACGGCGGCTACCCCGAGGTGGGTGCCAGCCCGCACGGCGGCTACCCCGCGGTGTCGCGCAAGGCGATACGACACATCCAGGATCGCATGGATCGCACCCGGAAGCACGCCCGCCCCTCCCTCGCCTTCCCCGACGCCCTCGCCGACGCCGACGCCGACGCCGACGACGACCGCGAGGGCGCGCTCTACTTCCACGACCTGCCGCAACGCGAGCTGGACATCATCGAGGCGATGGGCTCGATCCACCGCGACCGTGGCGTCGCGACGCCCGACGCCGACGCCCAGGAGCGCCGCGTGCTGGCCGCGCCGACGCCGTGCGTCTTGAACAAGCGTGCGTTGGACAACGGCGTCGGCGTCGGCGTGACGCAACGCGTGCGCTACTTGACGCGCGGCGGGCGGCGGCGACGGCGGCGGCGACGGCACGCTGCGTGTCCCGAGCGGCCGCCCCACGCACCCACGCACGTGCGTAGAGGCGAGACGGTGAGCGACGCGGAGGACGCGGCCGGCGTGAAACTAACCTTCGTGGACGACGACGAGGACGACCTCCGTGCCGGGAAGGTCGTGGACAAGACCGAGGTCTGCGGCAAGGAGGCGTTGCATCTGCTCGACGCGATGCAGAAACAGGGGCGCGCTGCCAAGCCCCGTGTCTGACTCCGTGCCGCCTGCTTTACACAATAAACACTGCATCTTGCTACATTCGCATCGTGTTTCGGAGGCCGCGCGTGCTCGGATTTCACTTGATATACACAAACTTTTGTTCTGAGTTTCAAACACACTCTGGCTGTAAAGAATGATTGGCCATCAAAGCGCTAAGCCGGCGTCGTGACATCCTCGGAGTCCGACTCCGCCGAAGGTTTTGCTTTCTGATCTTTGTCGCTAACGGCCCGCTTTGACGGGAGACCCACGGGGGGGGTGGGGGGTAGGTGCCCCCCCCCCCCCCCCCCCCCCCCCCGCCCGGCGACGTCACTTCCCGGCCGCTGCTCGAGATTCGGCGGATATTTTATATCTTCCAGGACACGCCGAGATAATAAAAGTTCCCCTTTAAGTCCTAAAGCGTATTACTTCCCCGGCCGAGATGCGTGCAGCAGTTGGGACGGCGGCGGCGGCGGCGGCGGCGGCGGCGGCGGCGGCGGCGGCGGCGGGGGCTTAGGGTGGGGTGGGGTGGGGTGGGGTGCAGGAGAAAGACATCCCCGGTCGGCTAACCGTCTCATTAGGAATTCTCTCGTGATGAACATTTTTAAATTCTATCTCTCCTTATCCCTCCATTACTAAGATTGTTTCTTTTTATTCCTTCCCTCCTTTGGCGAGGCACAAAGCTTACGGTTTACACCATTATTTCACAAAGTTTGCGACAGCGAGAACGCCTGTAAATTGTGCGTATTTGTCACAAAGAGTTAAGCAAACATGGCGAGCTTTTATCAAGCGACACGTCTCCATTGTCTGCAGGCCTGCGGCAAAACTCTTCTCAAAATGTTCCGTCGTTTGTTTGTATTTGCAACAGAGAAGGCGGCTGGCTGGTTTTTGCCCGGCGTCAAAGTTTCCTGCCGCGATTATCATCTGCCTCCCGTGGAGATGAACCCACCCTCGTCACGTGGGTCCTTCCAGCCTCCGCTCGGAGCCAGTCAAGCGCAGCATCCAGCCAGCCGGCGTCTCGTCGGCAAATCGAAGATGAGCTCTCCGCCCTTTGTCCGATCAAGTGTCGCAATCTGCGAAGACAATAGCGACGCCGTCTGCCTGCCTGCCCTCGGCGTCGGCGTCGGCGTCGGCGTCGGCGTCGGCGTCGGCGTCGCTGGCGCGCGCTAATTTCTTGTTCTGTGAGGCAAGAATAATCGCGTTCCTCGCGCCGACCGTCCGGCTCGCTTCATTTTGCGTCGCCTCGCGTCACGTGACGTCACGTCACAGCGCCCGCCAGCGCGGGGACAGACTTTCCGAGCGAGCGGCCGGCGATCCGCGCGATGGCGACGCAAATCGTGATTAAATTCCACTAATCATCGGCTCGCTGGCAGCTCCCTCCCCCACCCACCCCCCACCCACCCCCGGGAGGGAGCAGGAGCATCCCCCACCCTCGGCGGTCTCGGCTGCAACACACGTGCCGTGTTCAATCCAATCGCTGATTACGTTCACATCTGCATTCTTCCTTCGGATCGGGAAACGGATCAGCGGATGAAACCTTTGCCGAGTTTCCTTTTATCTAAAAATAATATACCCGTGTGAGTCTGCAGATCTCCTGGAAGCACAAACAGCTGGTGTGTTTTATTTTTATTGAGAGCTTTGCGACTCGTCAGCAGGAGTCCTTTCCAGAGAGGAAGCTGCGAGATTTGAGTAACAATTGTTAGCTCTGTGACATGGCAAGCACTCGACATTCGATGACATTATTTTCCGAGCAGTGCTATGGCTTGTTGCAAGGAGATGTACGGGCGGGCGGGCTGGTGACCTGGTTCGACTGATTGTCCTGTTTCATTGTCAGATTCTTCCCGGTTCGATGCAGCATGCCTGGCTGCTGCCGATTCGATGGGCACGCCCACACTGCAGCGGCAGCACTCGAGACCATCCAAGTTGTGCTGCTCAAACTCAAAGTGATCTCCACTCGCGCGTCCCATCATTTGACGAACGAGATTCAATCACTTTTCAATATTATCCATGGCGTAGCGAATAATCCACGGAAAGTGCTGGCTGTCAAATGCTGTTAGGACATTGCGACCATGTCTGCCGTTGCCCATCATAATTACTTGCTGATGATGTTATGTAATCAAACTTAATTGCGTGTATTCTAAATTATAATTTGCCTGACCCAAGGTCTCGTTTCGATCGGCTCGATGTTGAATCTCCCAACTTTTCTCGAGTCCCGACCGCTGACCCTTGTTAACAGAGGTAAACACAGGTAAACAGAGGTAAACAGAGGTAAACACAGGTAAACACATTGCGTTGTGAGAGTTGGGAGCCGGCAGCATACGACGTCCCTGCTGAAAGTTGCAGGAGTGTTTTGCACAACAGTCGCTATTCGGCACAAGAGCTGCGTGATTTGTGACCGTGCATTCTGTGTGCTAGTTTCAGCCAGCAGACAAAGACAGTCGCATTCAATGGACAGCTAGGTTCCGCGGACCGAGCAACCGACAACAAGTAAGTGGAGATTCGCCCTCGCAGTTCATTCGCGTCAGCTCCCAACACATCTGCAAGCGATCGTTCTCGGTTTTCATTTCTAATTACAATCAGTCCCAATTCTCTCGCGAGAGTCACGTCTTCGCTATTGCCCGTGGTGAACACGAGGTTCATTTAAAACTCCCATCAAATGAAGAGAAAGGAAAACATAGCCCTTGTCTCTGATGCATCTCCGCGCAACGGCCTGGTGTCGTTTGCCGGCATCGCAGTTAGCAGGCCGACCATTTGCCGGGTTTCGAACGCATGCTGCAGCAGCGTAATGAACTCGCCGCTTCCCACCGGCGTCTTGACAAACGACGCTTTCACAGCGGCTGCTCGACTAATTAGATCCACGGCGACGCCAGGTGGCGTAGCGGCGCCCATTCAGGCGTCGGCGTCCGCGTCGGCGTCGGCTTCATCTGGTTCCGGTGATGGATAGCGTGCAAGGAACCACACGGCCGTGGCTACCGTGTAACAGCTGCAGCTAGTTCAGCAGCTGCGGCCTAAAGTTCTGATCCGTGGCAATACGCGACGGGATGGACTTGATTCGAGCGACTCGACTTGCTGGTCAGCAAACGCTGGTGTCGCTTGGCAACGAGGCACGGGCTTGGCTGGGATAACTGACATTTCATTAAACAACACAACGTCAAATACAACGGCTATCACTCCACGGTCTTCACATTCCACTGACCTCAGTACAAACTATGGAGGGAAATACAACGGGAAATATCAAGTCCAAAACTTCACAAATGAAATATTGAAATAAATGTTCGCGTTTCTTAGAAGCCAGTTCCTGGCATCTCAGTGCTAGACACCAGCTCCTGGCATCTCAGTGCTGGACACCAGCTCCTGGCATCTCAATGCTAGACACCAGCTCCTGGCATCTCAGTGCTGGACACCAGCTCCTGGCATCTCAGTGCTAGAAGCCAGCTCCTGGCATCTCAGTGCTAGACAACAGCTCCTGGCATCTCAGTGCTAGACACCAGCTCCTATTCATCTCAGTGCTAGACAACAGCACCTGGCATCTCAGTGCTAGACACCAGCTCCTGGCATCTCAGTGCTAGAAGCCAGCTCCTGGCATCTCAGTGCTAGACAACAGCTCCTGGCATCTCAGTGCTAGACAACAGCTCCTGGCATCTCAGTGCTAGACACCAGCTCCTGGCATCTCAGTGCTAGAAGCCAGCTCCTGGCATCTCAGTGCTAGACACCAGCTCCTGGCATCTCAGTGCTAGACACCAGCTCCTGGCATCTCAGTGCTAGAAGCCAGCTCCTGGCATCTCAGTGCTAGACACCAGCTCCTGGCATCTCAGTGCTAGACGCCAGCTCCTGGCATCTCAGTGCTAGAAGCCAGCTCCTGGCATCTCAGTGCTAGACACCAGCTCCTGGCATCTCAGTGCTAGACACCAGCTCCTGGCATCTCAGTGCTAGAAGCCAGCTCCTGGCATCTCAGTGCTAGACACCAGCTCCTGGCATCTCAGTGCTAGACACCAGCTCCTGGCATCTCAGTGCTAGACACCAGCTCCTGGCATCTCAGTGCTAGAAGCCAGCTCCTGGCATCTCAGTGCTAGACACCAGCTCCTGGCATCTCAGTGCTAGACACCAGCTCCTGGCATCTCAGTGCTAGAAGCCAGCTCCTGGCATCTCAGTGCTAGACACCAGCTCCTGGCATCTCAGTGCTAGAAGCCAGCTCCTGGCATCTCAGTGCTAGACACCAGCTCCTGGCATCTCAGTGCTAGAAGCCAGCTCCTGGCATCTCAGTGCTAGACACCAGCTCCTGGCATCTCAGTGCTAGACACCAGCTCCGGGCATCTCAGTGCTAGACACCAGCTCCTGGCATCTCAGTGCTAGTCTCCAGCTCCTGGCATCTCAGTGCTAGACACCAGCTCCTGGCATCTCAGTGCTAGAAGCCAGCTCCTGGCATCTCAGTGCTAGACACCAGCTCCTGGCATCTCAGTGCTAGAAGCCAGCTCCTGGCATCTCAGTGCTAGAAGCCAGCTCCAGGCATCTCAGTGCTAGACACCAGCTCCTGGCATCTCAGTGCTAGACACCAGCTCCTGGCATCTCAGTGCTAGACACCAGCTCCTGGCATCTCAGTGCTAGACACCAGCTCCTGGCATCTCAGTGCTAGAAGCCAGCTCCTGGCATCTCAGTGCTAGACACCAGCTCCTGGCATCTCAGTGCTAGACACCAGCTCCTGGCATCTCAGTGCTAGAAGCCAGCTCCTGGCATCTCAGTGCTAGACACCAGCTCCTGGCATCTCAGTGCTAGACACCAGCTCCTGGCATCTCAGTGCTAGACACCAGCTCCTGGCATCTGAGATCGTGTCTCCTGCAATCTAAATGCTGGACGCCCTTGAAGATTTCCGGAGATTTTGAAGCTTCACAGCTTTAAGGCATAAGTAATTCGATGTTTCAAAAGGCTTCTTTTCAATGGAATCAGATTGAATTGAGTTAAAATCAGCTCGCAGTGGAATCCTATCGCCGAGCTTCCAGCTATTTTGCTATCATGCTATTTTTCATCTCACGCCCGGTGATTAGATCGCCGTTTACCAGGAAGCTTTGACGGGGAAATCCTCGCTTGTCTCCAAGTGCAACAAAGAGAACTTTTCATCTCGGGAAACTTTTCAGATTGTCTAGAAGAGAAGTGTAACTGGCAACCAGAGTGAAATAAAAGACAGTCATCAAATCATTGCCAACTTGGGTTAAGAACAATTATTGTCTGCACCCAGCCTCCTCTGGTGTTGGGTGCTGGGTGCTAGGTGCTAGGTGCTGGGTGCTAGGTGCTAGGTGCTAGGTGCTAGGTGCTAGGTGCTAGGTGCTAGGTGCTCGGTGCTAGGTGCTAGGTGCTAGGTGCTAGGTGCTAGGTGCTAGGTGCTAGGTGCTAGGTGCTAGGTGCTAGGTTCTAGGTGCTAGGTGCTAGGTGCTGGGTGCTAGGTGCTAGGTGCTAGGTGCTAGGTGTTAGGTGCTAGGTGCTAGGTGCTAGGTGCTAGGTGCTAGGAGTTCGATGCTCGATGCTCGGTGCTAGGTGCTCGATGCTAGGTGCTAGGTGCTAGGTGCTGGGTGCTAGGTGCTCGGTGCTAGGTGCTAGGTGCTAGGTGCTAGGTGCTCGGTGCTAGGTGCTCGGTGCTAGGTGCTGGGTGCTAGGTGCTAGGTGCTGGGTGCTAGGTGCTAGGTGCTGGGTGCTAGGTGCTAGGTGCTGGGTGCTCGGTGCTAGGTGCTCGGTGCTAGGTGCTGGGTGCTAGGTGCTAGGTGCTGGGTGCTAGGTGCTAGGTGCTAGGTGCTAGGTGCTAGGTGCTAGGTGCTGGGTGCTCGGTGCTAGGTGCTAGGTGCTGGGTGCTAGGTGCTAGGTGCTAGGTGCTCGATGCTAGGTGCTCGGTGCTAGGTGCTAGGTGCTAGGTGCTAGGTGCTGGGTGCTAGGTGCTAGGTGCTAGGTGCTCGATGCTAGGTGCTCGGTGCTAGGTGCTAGGTGCTAGGTGCTGGGTGCTAGGTGCTAGGTGCTAGGTGCTCGGTGCTGGGTGCTAGGTGCTAGGTGCTCGGTGCTAGGTGCTAGGTGCTAGGTGCTGGGTGCTCGGTGCTAGGTGCTCGGTGCTAGGTGCTGGGTGCTAGGTGCTAGGTGCTGGGTGCTAGGTGCTAGGTGCTAGGTGCTAGGTGCTCGATGCTAGGTGCTCGGTGCTAGGTGCTAGGTGCTAGGTGCTAGGTGCTCGGTGCTCGGTGCTAGGTGCTAGGTGCTCGGTGCTAGGTGCTAGGTGCTCGGTGCTGGGTGCTCGGTGCTGGGTGCTAGGTGCTAGGTGCTCGGTGCTGGGTGCTAGGTGCTCGGTGCTAGGTGCTGGGTGCTAGGTGCTAGGTGCTAGGTGCTGGGTGCTAGGTGCTGGGTGCCAGGTGCTCGGTGCTAGGTGCTTTGTGCTAGGTGCTGGGTGCTCGGTGCTAGGTGCTGGGTGCTAGGTGCTGGGTGCTAGGTGCTAGGTGCTGGGTGCTAGGTGCTGGGTGCTAGGTGCTGGGTGCTAGGTGCTCGGTGCTAGGTGCTAGGTGCTGGGTGCTAGGTGCTCGGTGCTAGGTGCTAGGTGCTCGGTGCTAGGTGCTAGGTGCTGGGTGCTAGGAGCTAGGTGCTGGGTGCTAGGAGCTAGGTGCTGGGTGCTAGGTGCTAGGAGTTCGATGCTCGATGCTCGGTGCTAGGTGCTCGATGCTAGGTGCTAGGTGCTAGGTGCTAGGTGCTCGGTGCTAGGTGCTCGGTGCTGGGTGCTAGGTGCTAGGTGCTAGGTGCTCGGTGCTAGGTGCTCGGTGCTAGGTGCTGGGTGCTAGGTGCTAGGTGCTGGGTGCTAGGTGCTAGGTGCTGGGTGCTAGGTGCTAGGTTCTGGGTGCTCGGTGCTAGGTGCTCGGTGCTAGGTGCTGGGTGCTAGGTGCTAGGTGCTAGGTGCTGGGTGATAGGTGCTCGGTGCTAGGTGCTGGGTGCTCGGTGCTAGGTGCTAGGTGCTGGGTGCTAGGTGCTAGGTGCTAGGTGCTCGGTGCTAGGTGCTAGGTGCTAGGTGCTAGGTGCTAGGTGCTAGGTGCTAGGTGCTAGGTGCTCGGTGCTAGGTGCTAGGTGCTCGGTGCTAGGTGCTAGGTGCTCGGTGCTGGGTGCTCGGTGCTGGGTGCTAGGTGCTCGGTGCTAGGTGCTCGGTGCTGGGTGCTAGGTGCTCGGTGCTAGGTGCTGGGTGCTAGGTGCTAGGTGCTAGGTGCTGGGTGCTAGGTGCTGGGTGCTAGGTGCTCGGTGCTAGGTGCTTTGTGCTAGGTGCTGGGTGCTCGGTGCTAGGTGCTGGGTGCTAGGTGCTGGGTGCTAGGTGCTGGGTGCTAGGTACTGGGTGCTAGGTGCTAGGTGCTAGGTGCTCGGTGCTAGGTGCTAGGTGCTGGGTGCTAGGAGCTAGGTGCTGGGTGCTAGGTGCTCGGTACTAGGTGCTAGGAGCTAGGTGCTGGGTGCTAGGTGCTGGGTGCTAGGTGCTGGGTGCTAGGTGCTGGGTGCTAGGTGCTGGGTGCTAGGAGCTAGGTGCTGGGTGCTAGGTGCTAGGTGCTAGGTGCTGGGTGCTAGGTGCTAGGTGCTAGGAGCTAGGTGCTGGGTGCTAGGTGCTCGGTGCTCGGTGCTCGGTGCTAATTCTTACTGCTGCTGTTGTATACCGGCCACCGCTTTCTAGTTCCTTCTGGAATCTTGTCTTGGACAAGACCGGCGATTGGAGGAATAAACCCTTGCTGCAAAGTTGATTCATCGCCGGTAAATAAAATCTTCTGAAACTCTTCTCTGAGAAATTGACGTCGACGCAGGAAATTTCAGACCAATTGGTCATCGTTTTTAACAGGAAATACAATAACAGCAGGAAACAAAATTTGAGCGCTGTCAAATGCCAAGCAATTTGGGAATTCGGACGGAAAGGAAAACAAATGCCAAGCAATTTGGGAATTCGGACGGAAAGGAAAACAAACAGTGCAGTGTGTGGAAGCAACGTGTGCCAGAGAAGACTCGGCTACATTAGCCGTGAAGGCCGTGCCAGTCACGGCGGGCAATGTTTCGGCCGGGTTTCCGGTCCTCGCTGCGCGCTACAAGAGACCGTGCGTCGGTCGGACATGCGCAGAAGCATGAAGCTGTTCGCTGCGTCGTGTCTCGTCGCCAGCCTCTTGGTCGCCGTCCAAACTCTCAGCTACTTGGTGAGTCTTCCTGCGCTTCAGCCTCTGCTGGAGCTTGCTTCATTCTCTGCTCTAGCTTGCTTCATGCTCTGTTGGAGCTTGCTTCATTCTCTGCTGGAGCTTGCTTCATTCTCTGTTGGATCTTGCTTCATTCTCTGCTGGAGCTTGCTTCATTCTCTGTTGGAGCTTGCTTCATTCTCTGCTGGAGCTTGCTTCATGCTCTGTTGGAGCTTGCTTCATTCTCTGCTGGAGCTTGCTTCATTCTCTGCTGGAGCTTGCTTCATGCTCTGTTGGAGCTTGCTTCATTCTCTGCTGGAGCTTGCTTCAGCCTCTGTTGGAGCTTGCTTCATGCTCTGTTGGAGCTTGCTTCATTCTCTGTTGGAGCTTGCTTCAGCCTCTGTTGGAGCTTGCTTCATTCTCTGTTGGAGCTTGCTTCAGCCTCTGTTGGAGCTTGCTTCAGCCTCTGTTGGAGCTTGCTTCATGCTCTGTTGGAGCTTGCTTCAGCCTCTGTTGGAGCTTGCTTCAGCCTCTGCTGGAGCTTGCTTCATTCTCTGCTGGAGCTTGCTTCATGCTCTGTTGGAGCTTGCTTCATGCCCTGTTGGAGCTTGCTTCATTCTCTGTTGGAGCTTGCTTCATTCTCTGTTGGAGCTTGCTTCATGCTCTGCTGCAGTAGGAAGCAGGCTGCAGCTTGCTTCATGCTATGCTGCAGGCTGGAAGCAGGCAGGAAGCAGGCTGGAAGCAGGCAGGAAGCAGGCTGGAAGCAGGCAGGAAGCAGGCTGGAAGCAGGCTCGCTACAGCATTGAGCGCTACATGGCTACAACTCGCTGCTTGTTGCTTGCAGACCGACATGGAGCGCTACCAGCGGCAGTTCGACGAAGTCTGGCTTCCGGCGTGCGTCGCCCAGACTAACGCCCCGTTGGGTGAGACTTCCCGCTGACCAGGACCAGTACCAGGACCAGTACCAGTACCAGGACCAGGACCAGGACCAGGACCAGGACCAGGACCAGGACCAGGACCAGGACCAGGACCAGGACCAGGACCAGGACCAGGACCAGGGCCAGGACCAGGGCCAGGACCAGGACCAGGACCAGTACCAGGACCAGGACCAGTACCAGGACCAGGACCAGGACCAGGACCAGTACCAGGACCAGTACCAGGACCAGGGCCAGGACCAGGACCAGGGCCAGGACCAGGACCAGTACCAGGACCAGTACCAGGACCAGTACCAGGACCAGGGCCAGGACCAGGACCAGGACCAGGACCAGGACCAGGACCAGGACCAGGACCAGGACCAGGACCTGGACCAGTACCAGGACCAGTACCAGGACCAGGACCAGGACCAGGACCAGGACCAGGACCAGGACCAGGACCAGGACCAGGACTAGGACCAGGACCAGGATCAGGACCAGGACCAGGTTCAGGACCAGGACCAGGACCAGGACCAGGACCAGGACCAGGGCCAGGACCAGGACCTGTCTATGATCACGTTAGGAAGAGTGCCTCGTGTTCTGCGTGGCTGGAGCTAATCTCGTTCCTTGTTTTGACAGACGTGGTGCGAGGCAACGCGTTCTCCGCGTCGAACGCCAGCCAGGAAGTGAAGGTAGGAGCCGGAAGTCAAGTTGTCACACAGGTTGTCAAGCCGCGGCAAGAGATGGCGCTGCGCAGTGACCTTGAGCCGGCGGCTTGCTTGATTCCAGTGCTGCGTGGAGTGTCTCTACGAGAAGGAAGGCATCGTGATCAACGGAGCCGTGATGCGAGGCAAGATGGCGGACCTTGCCAGGAAACTAGACTTCCCGGACTTGCAGAACTTGTTGCACGTCATCAGCATCTGCGAGGACGAAGGTCGGTTGCTAACCTCGGTTGCTAGGTTGTTGGTTGCTAGGTTGTTGGTTGCTAGGTTGTTGGTTGCTATGGTTGAAACACCTGTATGTTTCAGTGGCCGACAGCAGTGAGAAGTGCGTGACCGGCCCGAGGTTGGCCGAGTGTTTCCGAAAACGCACGGGTCCCTGAGTCACCGGCTTCTCGAAGTCAGCACGGCAATAAACGCGATGCATCCATGGACTCTGCCTTGTCAAGCTTGATTCGGTTGATTATCATCATCTTCCTCCCTGACTCCCACCACACTTGCCTGCTTCAACGTCGATCAAAGCAATCGCGTGAGGGTCAAATGTTTTCTTTGAAAAATACAGGAAATACGTGACGAGAAGTTACACTATAGAAGAGATTTGCTACAAAATAACACAGTATCCTCTTTTTATGATTGATTACGTTCATTGTAAATTTTGTAAAAATCGTTTGAAGATAAAAATGATTTAGTTGCAAAAAACCACAAATACGCTTTAAAAGTGTCTTTAAAAGCGCCATTTTCAAGAAAAGTGAGAAGCATACAACAATGAAATTTGTACACAAACATTGAATCGTGAGGGTTAACATATCTGGAAAGTTTCGTCAAATTATATTCCGATTCTTGGCCTCCAGAGTACAAAACGTGATTTGCAAAAAACTAATAAATTTCGTAAAAATTATTAACATAAAAATTACTCGTCCAATTTGCTTCAAAAACGTGGCAGATCTAAGTTCAGAGAAATAAAAGGTTCACAAAAATTTTCATCAAAATCCGTTGTTGGCGTTTGGCCGGTAGAGCGCGAACAAACACACGAAAAAACAATAACATTCCAGAATTTTTTTTAGCAGTAGAGTGTAGTTGAAGATATCGCTTCACTCGCTACGCTCGTCAACAAACAACCGACAATCAACAAAGATCTCTCTGACACTCGGAGATCTTCGAAGCAGCCGTGACCAAGTGGTTTCCATGACGACACTCGGAGATCTTCGAAGCAGCCGTGACCAAGTGGTTTCCATGACGACACTCGGAGATCTTCGAAGCAGCCGTGACCAAGTGGTTTCCATGACGACACTCGGAGATCATCGAAGCAGCCGTGACCAAGTGGTTTCCATGACGACACTCGGAGATCTTCGAAGCAGCCGTGACCAAGTGGTTTCCATGACGACACTCGGAGATCTTCGAAGCAGCCGTGACCAAGTGGTTTCCATGAAGACACTCGGAGATCATCGAAGCAGCCGTGACCAAGTGGTTTCCATGACGACACTCGGAGATCTTCGAAGCAGCCGTGACCAAGTGGTTTCCATGACGACACTCGGAGATCTTCGAAGCAGCCGTGACCAAGTGGTTTCCATGACGACACTCGGAGATCTTCGAAGCAGCCGTGACCAAGTGGTTTCCATGACGACACTCGGAGATCTTCGAAGCAGCCGTGACCAAGTGGTTTCCATGACGACACTCGGAGATCTTCGAAGCAGCCGTGACCAAGTGGTTTCCATGACGACACTCGGAGATCTTCGAAGCAGCCGTGACCAAGTGGTTTCCATGACGACACTCGGAGATCTTCGAAGCAGCCGTGACCAAGTGGTTTCCATGACGACACTCGGAGATCTTCGAAGCAGCCGTGACCAAGTGGTTTCCATGACGACACTCGGAGATCTTCGAAGCAGCCGTGACCAAGTGGTTTCCATGACGACACTCGGAGATCTTCGAAGCAGCCGTGACCAAGTGGTTTCCATGACGACACTCGGAGATCTTCGAAGCAGCCGTGACCAAGTGGTTTCCATGACGACACTCGGAGATCTTCGAAGCAGCCGTGACCAAGTGGTTTCCATGACGACACTCGGAGATCTTCGAAGCAGCCGTGACCAAGTGGTTTCCATGACGACACTCGGAGATCTTCGAAGCAGCCGTGACCAAGTGGTTTCCATGACGACACTCGGAGATCTTCGAAGCAGCCGTGACCAAGTGGTTTCCATGACGACACTCGGAGATCTTCGAAGCAGCCGTGACCAAGTGGTTTCCATGACGACACTCGGAGATCTTCGAAGCAGCCGTGACCAAGTGGTTTCCATGACGACACTCGGAGATCTTCGAAGCAGCCGTGACCAAGTGGTTTCCATGACGACACTCGGAGATCTTCGAAGCAGCCGTGACCAAGTGGTTTCCATGACGACACTCGGAGATCTTCGAAGCAGCCGTGACCAAGTGGTTTCCATGACGACACTCGGAGATCTTCGAAGCAGCCGTGACCAAGTGGTTTCCATGACGACACTCGGAGATCTTCGAAGCAGCCGTGACCAAGTGGTTTCCATGACGACACTCGGAGATCTTCGAAGCAGCCGTGACCAAGTGGTTTCCATGACGACACTCGGAGATCTTCGAAGCAGCCGTGACCAAGTGGTTTCCATGACGACACTCGGAGATCTTCGAAGCAGCCGTGACCAAGTGGTTTCCATGACGACACTCGGAGATCTTCGAAGCAGCCGTGACCAAGTGGTTTCCATGACGACACTCGGAGATCTTCGAAGCAGCCGTGACCAAGTGGTTTCCATGACGACACTCGGAGATCTTCGAAGCAGCCGTGACCAAGTGGTTTCCATGACGACACTCGGAGATCTTCGAAGCAGCCGTGACCAAGTGGTTTCCATGACGACACTCGGAGATCTTCGAAGCAGCCGTGACCAAGTGGTTTCCATGACGACACTCGGAGATCTTCGAAGCAGCCGTGACCAAGTGGTTTCCATGACGACACTCGGAGATCTTCGAAGCAGCCGTGACCAAGTGGTTTCCATGACGACACTCGGAGATCTTCGAAGCAGCCGTGACCAAGTGGTTTCCATGACGACACTCGGAGATCTTCGAAGCAGCCGTGACCAAGTGGTTTCCATGACGACACTCGGAGATCTTCGAAGCAGCCGTGACCAAGTGGTTTCCATGACGACACTCGGAGATCTTCGAAGCAGCCGTGACCAAGTGGTTTCCATGACGACACTCGGAGATCTTCGAAGCAGCCGTGACCAAGTGGTTTCCATGACGACACTCGGAGATCTTCGAAGCAGCCGTGACCAAGTGGTTTCCATGACGACACTCGGAGATCTTCGAAGCAGCCGTGACCAAGTGGTTTCCATGACGACACTCGGAGATCTTCGAAGCAGCCGTGACCAAGTGGTTTCCATGACGACACTCGGAGATCTTCGAAGCAGCCGTGACCAAGTGGTTTCCATGACGACACTCGGAGATCTTCGAAGCAGCCGTGACCAAGTGGTTTCCATGACGACACTCGGAGATCTTCGAAGCAGCCGTGACCAAGTGGTTTCCATGACGACACTCGGAGATCTTCGAAGCAGCCGTGACCAAGTGGTTTCCATGACGACACTCGGAGATCTTCGAAGCAGCCGTGACCAAGTGGTTTCCATGACGACACTCGGAGATCTTCGAAGCAGCCGTGACCAAGTGGTTTCCATGACGACACTCGGAGATCTTCGAAGCAGCCGTGACCAAGTGGTTTCCATGACGACACTCGGAGATCTTCGAAGCAGCCGTGACCAAGTGGTTTCCATGACGACACTCGGAGATCTTCGAAGCAGCCGTGACCAAGTGGTTTCCATGACGACACTCGGAGATCTTCGAAGCAGCCGTGACCAAGTGGTTTCCATGACGACACTCGGAGATCTTCGAAGCAGCCGTGACCAAGTGGTTTCCATGACGACACTCGGAGATCTTCGAAGCAGCCGTGACCAAGTGGTTTCCATGACGACACTCGGAGATCTTCGAAGCAGCCGTGACCAAGTGGTTTCCATGACGACACTCGGAGATCTTCGAAGCAGCCGTGACCAAGTGGTTTCCATGACGACGGCGCCTCTTGGATAACATCTTGTAGAACGACACGCGCCGTGGCGAGATCGTCGCTGGTGAGCCCTGGACTCGATTGATTGATTGCCGGTGTTTAACGACGCACTGTTTTGACAACTGCCACCGTGGCGCTGGTCTATAATGAAAGGGTGATGATGAACCTAACCTATGGCTAGAAGGGAGGAGGGGAAACCCGGTGCCGGCACGTAGCCTACTCCTGTCGAAAAGCACCGAGGGGACCACCGGCTTTACGTCCCTTCCGAAGGACGGTGCAACTCGAACGACAGGATTCCTCCGCTAATCCGTGCTGTCGAGAGGTTGACAAGCAAGGCGAGTGAAGTTGTCGTACCAACTTCAAACCCTCCAACCTCTCTCCCGAACAGAACTGATCGTGTGCATGATGGTCACCCATCCAACAGCGCGATGTTGCTTAACTTCGGTGATCTCACGAGAACCGGTGTTTGCAACGTTGCCAAACCGTTCGGTAAGAGCCCTGGCTTCCTGGATTCTTTGCATCGACACCCTCCCCCCCTCATCCACAACAAAGCCACGTGATTCACGGCCGACGCTCCACAAAGCCGGGAGCGTCGCGACGCTTCCAATCGGGCGTCGCGACGTCGGAAGACGGACGGCGTCGGGACGCCGGCAGGTTTCATCAGACTCGGCTCTAAATGCAAATCCTGGCCAACGATTTCTCCGCTGCTGGCATCGGAAAGTTGCAAAAGTGACCAAAATGAAAAAATACGGCAAGTTTCTTAACAAGGACGAGACGGAGACTGGGACGGGGACAAGGACCAGAATCCGCGGATCACGAGTACAAGATAATTCGACTTCTAGAGTGACGAGCTTGATTTGAAGAAATTGTACGTTTCCAAGAAATTTGATTTCCCAGAAAATTGATTTTCGAAATACGTAAAGGAATAATTGTGGTGGAAATAGCAGGAAGTCGAAGCGGAAACAAAACCTACGAAAATTTCATCAAAATCAGTCTGGTGGCGCGCCTGGTGGCGTGGCTGGAAGGTGAGAAGGAACGAGCCCACAGCGTCCCCGTCGAGTCGGCGACACAAACAACTATCCCTCGCCAAAGTTTGCAAACTAGATTTGAAATATTGAATCACGCTGTTTGTCCTCGCCGCTCGCTCTGTTTGATTTTCTCAATTGATTTGCTGAAGATTCTTCCTCCGAGTTGAAGTATAAATATTGAAGTCTATCTCCGATCTCGTAAATTTCCCGTTGAGAAGGTAACTAATAAATTCCAATAAGCGGAGGCTGCGCTGTCTTTGTTCAACGATTTCCCTTCTCTGCTTTCCCGCATCCAATTAAACCGCGCACTGAGCCGAGAAACAGCTGCCGATCGGCTCCCGACCCAGTCCCGACCCAGTCCCGACCCAGTCCCGACCCAGTCCCGACCCAGTCCCGACCCAGTCCCGACCCAGCCCCGACCCACTTCCGACCCAGTCCCGACCCAGTCCCGACCCAGTCAAGACCTAGTCCCGACCTAGTCCCGACCCACTCCCGACTTACTCCCGACCCAGTCCCGACCCAGTTCCGATCCTCTTCCGACCCACTCCCGACCTAGTCCCGACCCAGTTCCGACCCAGTCCCGACACAGTCCCGACTAAATTCACCACGCGGCGACTTGTTTTTCAAGCTTTCCCGGCTTGCTGGACACTTTCCATTTAAATTTCTGTTGATTTTTGTTTGTGGCAGCAGAAGTGTCCTGTTGAGATAATTGCAGGCCGTGTTCCTGACTTTTAATTCGCTGATATGAGTTGAGAGCAGCAGGCCGCGTGTCGGGTCGGGTCGGGTCGGGTCGGGTCGGGTCGGCTTGTCGCGGGTGGCCTATGAACGATGGGCTGATAATTATTTCAGCGCGGTTCCTGCAACCCGGCCGGCGGCAGGCTTATCTTTGCTTGGCTTGTCCGACACCAGCTGCCAGACGATCCATCAGCGACGCCGCCCGCCGCCCGCCGCCCGCCGCCCGCCGCCCGCCGCCCGCCGCCCGCCGCCCGCCGCCCGCTGGAAACAAATAAAACAAGAACAAGAACGAGAAAAAGAAGAAGAACAATCTTTTTTATCGCTTTGCAAAGTAAAAGAGAGGCCGCTTGGTTACCGGTGAAATATGATGAAGACCAAGCAACTTCGGTCTCTCGAAACAACGGAACAAAAACAATTAACAAGACACAAAATCCCGGTGAAAATTCGCTCAAAGCCATGCGAATAAAATATTACCTGTCCCCCTTCCCCCCCCCCCCCCGTTCTACCATCACCCCCCCCCCCCCCCCACCCCCTCGTCACCAACCACTGGCTGCCGAAGATAGGCAAAGATCGGGAAACAAACCCTCGGTCGCGGCGGGAAACAAACCCTCGGTCGCGGCGGGAAACAAACCCTCGGTCGCGGCGGGAAACAAACCCTCGGTCGCGGCGGGAAACAAACCCTCGGTCGCGGCGGGAAACAAACCCTCGGTCGCGGCGGGAAACAAACCCTCGGTCGCGGCGGGAAACAAACCCTCGGTCGCGGCGGGAAACAAACCCTCGGTCGCGGCGGGAAACAAACCCTCGGTCGCGGCGGGAAACAAACCCTCGGTCGCGGCGGGAAACAAACCCTCGGTCGCGGCGGGAAACAAACCCTCGGTCGCGGCGGGAAACAAACCCTCGGTCGCGGCGGGAAACAAACCCTCGGTCGCGGCGGGAAACAAACCCTCGGTCGCGGCGGGAAACAAACCCTCGGTCGCGGCGGGAAACAAACCCTCGGTCGCGGCGGGAAACAAACCCTCGGTCGCGGCGGGAAACAAACCCTCGGTCGCGGCGGGAAACAAACCCTCGGTCGCGGCGGGAAACAAACCCTCGGTCGCGGCGGGAAACAAACCCTCGGTCGCGGCGGGAAACAAACCCTCGGTCGCGGCGGGAAACAAACCCTCGGTCGCGGCGGGAAACAAACCCTCGGTTGCGGCGGGAAACAAACCCTCGGTCGCGGCGGGAAACAAATCCTCGGTCGCGGCGGGAAACAAACCCTCGGTCGCGGCGGGAAACAAACCCTCGGTCGCGGCGGGAAACAAACCCTCGGTCGCGGCGGGAAACAAACCCTCGGTCGCGGCGGGAAACAAACCCTCGGTCGCGGCGGGAAATTTCCTGAAAATCTTAAAATGAGCGACTTGAAGCGACTGACTTGCTTCTCAGTGTCACGCAGCTGGAAGAACCTGGAATAACGTTACACACCTGGTCGAGGAATTACACTACCTTTTGTATTTCAATACAATTCTATTCAATACAAAACAATAATAATTCAAACAGTAAAAAACAAATGAATTACAAATCAGTACAAATCAGTACAAATCAGTACGATACCTAATTAACTAAAACTGAACACAAAATCGATATAACTTATAATTTCCAGCCAATGCCCGTGGTGTCAGGGGTCAGGTAAAAGGTCAGGGTTCTGTCCCAGGCTGCCGCGGTGCCAGGTTGTGTCTCGAGTTGACGAGTTGACGAGTTGACGAGTTGACGCTGCGAATTCTTGTCTCGCGAAGTTGGCACCACTGCTCTTTGTGACCCGGCGCGATTGACTCCGGAGAATCTCGTAACTTTTTTAATGTGTAAATTCTCGGCACGCAAAGTAACACGGTCTCTCTCTCTCTCTCTCCCTCTCTCTCTCTCTCTCTCTCTCTCTCTCTCTCTAGCAGCGCGCCGCGGGCAAATGTTAAACTTATTTAATATGTATTTTAGTAATAAATAAGTTCATTTCATCTTTCCTCTTCGCATCATAAAACTTTTCCATTCTCGTCACGGCCCGCAGGAAAAAAAAGGAAAATAATTACAAAGCAAAACTTTTCACTGGCGATGCTAAAGACGAGCTCTTCTCTGTGAGGACACGAAGTAGTTCATCAGGTTTCACATTTTACTCCCCGGGACCGGGATAATGGGCCGACTGGGTCCGACCCTAACGCCACCTGGGTCCGACCCTTCACCTTCGACCTTTCACCCTGGACCTGGACCCTGAACCTTGGACCCTTGACCCTGGACCCTGGACCCTGGACCCTTGACCCTGAACCCTCGACCCTGGACCCAATACAGTGGATCATGACGTCAAAATACAGCATCAAAGTTGTCGGTGTCAACTCACAACGTTGAGACTGATTGAGAAGTTGAAGAAGATTACCTGATTGGACGGCTTGCTGCTGCCTGCCAGGTTGATGACGTCACGTCTGGCTTCCGGCTAATCGACGCCATCTTGCATCTGTCATGGCGTCCGACTGACTTTAATGAAGCACGCAGGATGCGATACAAGCGGCCGTGTCGCTTTGATTGGATCCCCCGGGGGGGGGGGGGGGGGAAGGGGGGGGGGGAAGGGGGGGGGGGGGGGCGGATGTCATCTTAGAGATGCGGCGCTGTGTGTTTGACGGTGGTTCCAAGAACTTCTCACGGAGCAGGTTGTGTCCTAATTGCCAGCCAGCGCCCCCTTGTTCCGAAGGCAGCCTTCCGAGTCGCGGCTTCCTCGAACATTCCCAACGCTCCAACCCGCGGGCAACGGTCACGTGACCTGCCGGATATCGCATCGCGCCTGCGCCGATAAATCCAAGACTTCCGGCCGATAAATAACCTACTCCCCCCCCCCACCCACCACCACCACGACGGGAGTGATTGCTCCCTGGCGGCCGGGCGAGGCATTACCGCCCTCCAGGGGGCGAAGGGGGGGGGGGAGGGGGGAGGCTCCGAGAAGACGATCAGCCTCCCTGTGACGCGCCCCCTGGGTTCCGTTGCGCGCTCGTCGGGACTCGAACCCGGCCTCCTGGACGCAGCCCGCAACGCAACCCGGCGCCTCCACCTCCAAGGGCTCCAAGAAGCCGGGACACGGTTTTATTTACACGAGAACTCGAGAACTTCCATTTCGAAGTGATTGTCATCTAGTTGCATCTGTTTGGCTTTCCTTGCGTCACGAGCCTGAATACGAAGTTAAGTTTCACATAGTCACATATTGGGTTGTAGTTGAGCTGTCGCTGCTTTGTGAACTTGTCGCTGAGTGTTCTTGCCGCGATGCGTGTGACACGGTTTCTCGTTCAACACGGGGTCACGGCCCGGTTGGCTTTCAAAGGCCGCCTGCCAGGAAACCCGGACAAAACAAGCGAACGCCGCGCGCCCCGTCGGCAACTGTCTGGAATCCAGCCAGCGCTGGGAGCAAGACTTCGACACGACGAGTGTTAATGCAGTTGCTATGTCAACAAGATATCGACACGCAGAGGACCAATCACAGCAGCGCACGACGCTCACGGATTATCGGGCAGCGAGAACAAGTCACTTGATACTTTGCTTGATGCTGATGTCATATCGCACCAGAATGTAGGATGCAGGACACTCGGCCAGCAAACATCTCACCAGGCTGTAGGATGCAGGACACTCTGCCAGCAAACATCTTACCAGGCTGTAGGATGCAGGACACTCTGCCAGCAAACATGTCACCAGGCTGTAGGATGCAGGACACTCTGCCAGCAAACATCTCACCAGGCTGTAGGATGCAGGACACTCTGCCAGCAAACATGTCACCAGGCTCTAGGATGCAGGACACTCTGCCAGCAAACATGTCACCAGGCTGTAGGATGCAGGACACTATGCCAGCAAACATGTCACCAGGCTGTAGGATGCAGGACACTCTGCCAGCATACATCTCACCAGGCTGTAGGATGCAGGACACTCTGCCAGCAAACATCTCACCAGGCTGTAGGATGCAGGACACTCTGCCAGCAAACATCTCACCAGGCTCTAGGATGCAGGACACTCTGCCAGCAAACATGTCACCAGGCTGTAGGATGCAGGACACTCTGCCAGCAAACATCTCACAAGGCTGTACGATGCAGGACACTCTGCCAGCAAACATCTCACCAGGCTGTAGGATGCAGGACACTCTGCCAGCAAACATGTCACCAGGCTGTAGGATGCAGGACACTCTGCCAGTAAACATCTCACCAGGCTGTAGGATGCAGGACACTCTGCCAGCAAACATCTCACCAGGCTGTAGGATGCAGGACACTCTGCCAGCAAACATCTCACCAGGCTCTAGGATGCAGGACACTCTGCCAGCACACATCTCACCAGGCTGTAGGATGCAGGACACTCTGCCAGCAAACATCTCACCAGGCTGTAGTATGCAGGACACTCTGCCAGCAAACATCTCACCAGGCTGTAGGATGCAGGACACTCTGCCAGCAAACATGTCACCAGGCTGTAGGATGCAGGACACTCTGCCAGCAAACATCTCACCAGGCTCTAGGATGCAGGACACTCTGCCAGCAAACATCTCACCAGGCTGTAGGATGCAGGACACTCTGCCAGCAAACATCTCACCAGGCTGTAGGATGCAGGACACTGCCAGCAAACACCTCACCAGGCTGTAGGATGCATGACACTCTGCCAGGAAACATGTCACCAGGCTGTAGGATGCAGGACACTGTCAGCAAACATCTATCCAGGCTGTAGGATGCAGGACACTCTGCCAGCAAACATCTCGCCCGGCTGTAGGATGCAGGACACTCTGCCAGCAAACATCTCGCCCGGCTGTAGGATGCAGGACACTCTGCCAGCAAACATCTCGCCCGGCTGTAGGATGCAGGACACTGTCAGCAAACATCTATCCAGGCTGTAGGATGCAGGACACTCTGCCAGCAAACATCTCACCATGCTGTAGGATGCAGGACACTCTCCCAGCAAACATCTCACCAGGCTGTAGGATGCAGGACACTCTGCCAGCAAACATCTCACCAGGCTGTAGGATGCAGGACACTCTGCCAGCAAACATGTCACCAGGCTGTAGGATGCAGGACACTCTGCCAGCAAACATCTCACCAGGCTGTAGGATGCAGGACACTCTGCCAGCAAACATGTCACCAGGCTCTAGGATGCAGGACACTCTGCCAGCAAACATGTCACCAGGCTGTAAGATGCAGGACACTCTGCCAGCAAACATCTCGCCCGGCTGTAGGATGCAGGACACTCTGCCAGCATGCAGTATTGAGATGTCTTGAAATATAGACCCGCAGCGAGCGGCGTGCTTCGAATGGCACAGATTCCTCGTCGAGTTCGCCAAGACGTTGGAATCGAACCTGAGCTTGTACGTGAAGTACCGACATACGTCGGCCAGGAATTGATATGCTAAGTTTTCACGAATTATTGACGAGCAACGGAATTTTATGAAAAGCTGCTCGCCAAGCCGACATCCGTTCTCTCTTCATGCCGAGCCAGATAAAGTTGAAAAGCTGGAAAATAATAATAAAAAAAACATTCCGCCCGAGAAACGCCATGCGTAGCGAGTAACTCAAAGGGCTGCGTAGCAAGGAATGCGATATTTCACGCACAATGCAGCCTTCCGGACAAGAAATGTGACCGAGGCAATTACACGGGGCAAGCTTTCGTCGGGCTGCTTATCCAATGAGAAACTTGCTAATCTTCAGCTTGGACGGCGGTCGTTTGGACGCACGACGCAATCCGTCAAAGTCAGTGCGCAGGGCGTAATGGCAGCGCGTCACACCAGCCCTACGTCAGCATCCGAGACACGGCGAGATTCGCTGCCCAGATTGCACGTCCGGCCGACGTTAATTGTGATGCCGCGATAAACATACCCGTTTGTTGACGTCGCGCAAACAACCACGCTGCGTGCGAGCTATCTTTACTGTGACGCAGTCACGCACTTTGCTGTTGCTGCTAGCTGCTTGCTGCTCGCTGCTTGCTGCTGGCTGCTTGCTGCTTGCTGCTTGCTGCTTGCTGCTTGCTGCTCGCTGCTTGCTGCTCGATGCTCGATGCTCGCTGCTCGCTGCTTGCTGCTTGCTGCTCGCTGCTCGCTGCTTGCTGCTCGCTGCTCGCTGCTTGCTGCTTGCTGCTTGCTGCTTGCTGCTTGCTGCTCGCTGCTTGCTGCTCGCTGCTCGCTGCTTGCTGCTTGCTGCTTGCTGCTTGCTGCTCGCTGCTCGCTGCTTGCTGCTTGCTGCTCGCTGCTCGCTGCTTGCTGCTCGCTGCTCGCTGCTTGCTGCTTGCTGCTTGCTGCTTGCTGCTCGCTGCTCGCTGCTCGCTGCTTGCTGCTCGCTGCTCGCTGCTTGCTGCTTGCTGCTTGCTGCTCGCTGCTTGCTGCTCGCTGCTCGCTGCTTGCTGCTTGCTGCTTGCTGCTTGCTGCTCGCTGCTTGCTGCTCGCTGCTCGCTGCTTGCTGCTTGATGCTTTGAAGTAGAACCCCCCCCCCCCCCCCCTTTCACCCCCACCACCACCGGATGGACGCAAGGACGATGGCGGGAGGAAATAAAAGGTTTTTCTTGCTCGACGCGCGATCGCTTGTTCCCGTCGCGCGTCCTCTTCGATCGCCACCAGTCGGCGTCGCCTCGCCTCGCCTCGGTCTCGTGGATCAGAGCCTCGTGGATCAGAGCTTCGTGGATTTGAACGATCTGTTCGCTCGCTCCGCTCGCTCCACGCATCAAAGGAAGGTCCGGCTTCGAGGCGAACCTGGCGGTGAAACCAGCTGAACGAAGGAAGTGTCACGATGACAGCCACGACACGTGGCCATTGTTTCGTAGCAACAGCTGTTTGATGAAACAACCGTCTGACGTCGCCAGCTTTTGGAATGTCACGGCAGCCTGGGTTAGAGTGGGTGGGTGGGTGGGGTGTGGTGGGGAGGGGGGGAGGGGTGATGTCACACGCAGAAAATGAGCAGCAGATTTATGCGCGGCAATCACGCGGAGAACGCAGCGTTCATTGGAATCGAATTGCTGTGCGTTTGTGCTGGGTGGTGGGGGGTGGGGGGGGGGGGTTGCCGCGACGTGCCGCGAGGAAATAGGTAGCGGGAAATGAAGTTCGCCGAGATGTTTGACAATAACCGCTTCCAATTTATCGCCTCTCTGCGACTTGTTGTTTCGCTACAGCCGTGGTTTGTGTTATGTTTGTGTTGTGTTTGTGTTGTGTTTGTGTTGTTTTTTGTTTGTTGTGTTTGTTGTGTTGTGCTGTGTTGTGCTGTGTAAGGAAGTGTAAGGAAGTGTAAGGAAGTGTAAGGAAGTGTAAGGAAGTGTAAGGAAGTGTAAGGAAGTGTAAGGAAGTGTAAGGAAGTGTATGGAAGTGTAAGGAAGTGTCAATCCGATTCGGAGGTCCCAACGCTCGCAGCCGGATTAGCTTCGGATAAACGTCTGAGAAAGTGATCTAGTTGTTGATCTTAACGTCTGGTTGCTAAGCGACCGTGTCGCTGATCGGAGTTTCATCGAGTGCGAGCTTAGCGAGCTGATCGTCGGTCCACTCAGCCACGGCCCAAGGGACTCGTCGAGTCCGGCCAGGCTTTCATTCAGCGCACACCGATCCTAGCGCCAACACTCTCTGCCGGTCGAGGAAGGAAGCTGCCTCACTCACAAAGATCAACCCTGTTCACGACATCATCTCGAGCTGTAAACATTGTCCAGGCATCACGCACCGTCCAACCAATAGGAAGCTGCATTCGCAAAGAAACAATGGAAACCTTATTATCAGTTACTAGGCTGTGCGCACACTCATATAATCGTGTTGTGGATGAGCGTTATATTACGCTCACCCTCAACGCGATGATATTGCGCGTGCGCATAGCCTAGAGGCTCGCATGATCAATTTAACATGTTCGGCGTTAATTAAGCAGCTTTCTTGACGACATTCTTCGGTCATCGATTAATACAATTATTATTATAATTTGGTTTCACACGCCGGACATAATTAAAGATTGAAATAATTAAAACTAGTTTCTTGCTTGGATTTGCCTGACTTGTTCGGTGATCTTCGGAAGAACTGGAGCATCTTGAGTTGTTGCTATCCGCGCTGATGCAGTGACTCTAAGATACCCAGTTCGGAGTGATCTTCGGAAGAACTGGTGCATCTTGAGTTGTTGCAATCCGCGCTGATGCAGTGACTCTAAGATACCCAGAAGGCGGTGAGATCGCAGCCTCCGCCGGCAGGGAAGAAACAAGTAGGCCTTGCTTCATCCTAATGCTGTCTGCCAGGCACGACCTCGCAGCATCAGAAACAGGAGCAGGCAGCAAACAAAGCAATCTCACTGCCTTCCAGACTCCTAGAACTAATTGAGAAACAGGGAAAATATTGCCTTGCCTGATCCAATATTGTTTTTACTTCAAAATTCGCTTTCCTCTCGATGGGGAAGAAGATAATCGTATTTCCAGACGGTTGTAAAACACAACGGAAGTTGCTGCGTCCGGCATTGTTTGAATCCGGTGACGTCACGACCAGATCAAGTCCTGCCGGTGACGTCGATCCAAGATTTCGATCCTTCTTCTGTCTTCTCCTTGGCGAGATAACGGACTCGTGATTACGTCATAGTAATCTTAGACAGTCTCCTGTCGTCGCCATGACTCCTGATAACTTGCTACAAGCTAATTGCCACCTGCTACCTGCTACCTGCTACCTGCTACCTGCTACCTGCTACCTGCTACCTGCTACCTGCTACCTGCTACCTGCTTCCTGCTACTTGCTACCTGCTACCTGCTACCTGCTACCTGCTACCTGCTACCTGCTACCTGCTACCTGCTAACTGCTACCTGCTACCTGCTACTTGCTACCTGCTACCTGCTACCTGCTTCCTGCTACTTGCTACCTGCTACCTGCTACCTGCTTCCTGCTACTTGCTACCTGCTACTTGCTACCTGCTACTTGCTACCTGCTACCTGCTACCTGCTTCCTGCTACTTGCTACCTGCTACCTGCTACCTGCTACCTGCTACCTGCTACCTGCTTCCTGCTACTTGCTACCTGCTACCTGCTACCTGCTACCTGCTACTTGCTACCTGCTACCTGCTACCTGCTTCCTGCTACTTGCTACCTGCTACCTGCTACCTGCTACCTGCTACCTGCTACCTGCTACCTGCTACCTGCTACCTGCTACCTGCTACCTGCTACCTGCTACCTGCTACCTGCTACCTGCTACCTGCTACCTGCTACCTGCTACCTGCTACCTGCTACCTGCTACCTGCTACCTGCTACCTGCTACCTGCTACCTGCTACCTGCTACCTGCTACCTGCTACCTGCTACCTGCTACCTGCTACTTGCTACCTGCTACCTGCTACCTGCTACCTGCCACCTGCTACCTGCTACTTGCTACCTGCTACTTGCTACTTGCTACCTGCTACCTGCTACCTGCTACTTGCTACCTGCTACCTGCTACCTGCTACCTGCCACCTGCTACCTGCTACCTGCTACCTGCTACCTGCTACCTGCTACCTGCTACCTGCTACCTGCTACCTGCTACCTGCTACCTGCTACCTGCTACCTGCTACCTGCTACCTGCTACCTGCTACCTGCTACCTGCTACCTGCTACCTGCTACCTGCTACCTGCTACCTGCTACCTGCTACCTGCTACCTGCTACCTGCTACCTGCTACCTGCTACCTGCTACCTGCTACCTGCTACCTGCTACCTGCTACCTGCTAGCTGCTACCTGCTACCTGCTACCTGCCACCTGCTACCTGCCACCTGCTACCTGCTTTATCTTTACAAGGAACACTGACTGTATTTTGTGGTATGATGTTCTATAAATAGTGTTGAACAACTCGTTGCCAAGGATAACAAACAGAGCAAGACACCGACTTTTTCAACAAGTTGACGGAAACCAACTTTGACGCGGGGCTTTTAAAACGTCGCTCGCAATAAACATTTGGCTGTAATCGAATCACCGTCTCGCCGTCATCGCTGCCAACTTAACAGCATAACATTGTTACGCGAACCTGGCGGCAAATTGCAGCAACTGTTCGTCGGATTGATTAAGAACTAAAACAGCGAGCAGCGCGCGGCGCGGGCCAATTTGCGAACTAGTTTCAAATGCAATGAACCGAGTTTCTGGCTGCTTCAAGGCGGCGGTGGATTAGCATCCGGCTGGTGGTGGTGGGAGGGGGGGGGGGGGGGTAGCGACTGCTGCATTTAATGCAAATGTGACGTTTCACATGCAAAAAACCATGCATCGTAGAGCTACGACCTTTGAAACGCAGCGTACAGTAATCTCTACTCATCACGGGGAAAATATCACACAGGTAACGAGATCAAACAACTAGGTTATGTTCAACTGGTCGTTGTTACGAAATAATTGGTCGAAGCAGTACACAGAACGAGTTGAATTTTACATCAAATGTCGAATCCGATGTGTTTTTATATCTTGGAATTGCCGCTGCGTGTTTCGTCGCAAGCATCGCAAGCCACTGCGCATGACTGTACGCGCGCAGCGACGCCGAATGACGCCGTCACGAGCGCCCATTAAGCCGTCGCGCTGCATTTGCCTCGGCGTCGGCGTCGGCGTCGGCGTTGACCTTGGGGCTGCGGAGTTTTAATAAGATCGTGTTGAAAGTTTGATGGGGTGAGATGTCGGTTGCCATGAGCAACGGATTAGTTGTTGCTTGTCGGCACCGAGCTGCCGAATCCATCGAGTCTGACGTCGTGAATCCAGCAAGCCGAGTTTACCTCCCCCTCCCCCCGCACCCACCCTCCGTCACTTAATTTAAAACTCGCGTCAAGACAGCTTCTTCATAAACTGTCAGCTCGCTTGTCAAATTACACATCAACTTCCAAGTTGATTGCTTCGCAAAGTTGTCACCGGCTCAACGCGAGGAACAGAAATATCAGACCGGGAACTTCGTCATCCTGGTTCAGATGGCCGTGATTAGCGTCGGCTTCTAGCCAATGAACAACGCTTTCATAAGCACGGAGGTTTTATCCACGGGAGAGCTGTCTGGTTGTTGGCTGGGATTTCGGCAGCGTTTCATGGAGCTGGGCCGGGTGATTCGAGTCGGGTGAACCCAGGAGGCCATATCTCATTCCCGGAGCTCGCGTCGCCCGCCATTTGTCTTCATACGTCGACGCGCTATGAAAAGCAGGCGAGGCACGGCCTCGTGGAACCCGCCGCCAGATCGCAGCACCGCGCCTCCTGGTTAATTATCACTGGTGAAACACGCGAGCTGCGTTCCAGCCTCGCACCCCCTGCCCCTGCCCCTACCCCACACTAACTGCCCCTGCCGTGGTTTCCATCCCGGCGACCAATCTATCAAATAATCGATCCAATCTTACACTACTTTCATGAACATCAACAGAACATTCCAACGAATCTCCCTTTGCCATTTTATTCTCACTTTAACTGTGTGGTGTGGTAAACTGTACACAGCACACTGTACACTGCACACTGCACACTGCACACTGCACACTGCACACTGTACACTGCACACTGTACACTGCACACTGCACACTGCACACTGCACACTGTACACTGCCCACTGCACACTGCACACTGCACACTGCACACTGTACACTGCACACTGCACACTGCACACTGCACACTGCACACTGCACACTGCACACTGCACACTGCACACTGCACACTGCACACTGCACACTGCACACTGCTCACTGCACACTGCACACTGCACACTGCACACTGCACACTGCACACTGTACACTGCACACTGCACACTGCACACTGCACACTGTACACTGCACACTGCACACTGCACACTGCACACTGCACACTGCACACTGCACACTGCACACTGCACACTGCACACTGCACACTGCACACTGCTCACTGCACACTGCACACTGCACACTGCACACTGCACACTGCACACTGTACACTGCACACTGCACACTGTACACTGCACACTGCACACTGCACACTGCACACTGCACACTGCACACTGCACACTGCACACTGCACACTGCACACTGCACACTGCTCACTGCACACTGCACACTGCACACTGCACACTGCACACTGCACACTGCACACTGCACACTGCACACTGCACACTGCACACTGCACACTGCACACTGCACACTGCACACTGCACACTGCACACTGCACACTGTACACTGCACACTGCACACTGTACACTGCACACTGCACACTGCACACTGCACACTGCACACTGCACACTGCACACTGCACACTGCACACAGCACACTGCACACTGCACACTGCACACTGCACACTGCACACTGCACACTGCACACTGCACACTGCACACTGCACACTGTACACTGCACACTGCACACTGCACACTGCACACTGCACACTGCACACTGCACACTGCCCACTGCACACTGCAATCAGCGGGGACAAAACAAAGGCTACCCGGTTCCGGGGCCGGGGCACCTAGTTGTAATCCAAGCGAGTCTATCAGAGCGGGGAAAAGTTAGCCCCGGGTCATTTCCCGGCCACATGGACGATCTGGAGCGAGCTGCCGAGTGAATTATCTCTACCGCCGTTCAGAGTGATAAAGATAATTGGCCGGCGTTATTACTGACTCGCCGGGCGCATGCGCGGCTCCTGGTTCCGTTACGACCCCCGCAACTGTTTCTCGCCAATCTTTCCACTGCCTTCCGTTACGTCACTTCCGTCTTATTAATCCATGGCCGGCCTCAAGGAGGCAGTGAAGGACTCCTTCCCACAAAGAAATGCGCGACACGTTCTTGTGATTCCAACATAAATGCAAACGTAAACAAACTGTCATCCCAAGAATCCAAGTATGCGATCCTACGGTCGGCTGTCCGTCCAGCAGACCTGGCTGCAAAGCCCCGGCCAGGATGAAAGACACGACATCGTGGAAGGATCGGAAGCGAGGATGTTTAGTGTCCTGGGCCCTGGAAGCGCCGGCTGGTTATAAAGTGTCTGCAATCTGCATCGCGGGTCGAAGAAGGGAAGCTGAGGGAGCCAGGGTTCTGCCAACACACGTGCTAAGCATTACTCCACCAGGGCTGCAGTCAAAGTATCTCCAATTCGAAACCGCTCAATATTTACCTAATCTAAATGAGGTTAAACAGACATGCACATAAGCAGTGTAGCAAACATGATGCCACAAACAGTTGCAAGCGATGTTGAAAAGTGCGGCATTTTAATGTCAAACATTGATCGTCGATAATTCATCCTGTATTCTACGCGGCCGTGTCTGCCTTTTCCTCGGGGACCCGATCGGCGATAACAGTTGCTATGACGACTATTATAATATTGTAGTTATTTCTGTTATTGTTATTGTTATTGTTATTGTTATCTGCCTGCTGGGAGAACGGCGGTTGCTGGCACGGCCAGATGTCCGCTGATCGCGACAGAGAAGGCGGTGAAAAGCCGACCGCCAATTGTTCGCCCTGCGTCTCACTGCGTCTCACTGCGTCTCACTGTGTCTCACTGCGTCTCACTGTGTCTCACTGTGTCTCATTGTGTCTCATTGTGTCTCACTGTGTCTCACTGTGTCTCACTGCGTCTCACTGTGTCTCACTGTGTCTCGCTGCGTCTCACTGCGTCTCACTGTGTCTCACTGTGTCTCACTGCGTCTCATTGTGTCTCACTGTGTCTCACTGCGTCTCACTGTGTCTCACTGTGTCTCACTGCGTCTCACTGTGTCTCACTGTGTCTCACTGCGTCTCACTGTGTCTCACTGTGTCTCACTGTGTCTCACTGCGTCTCACTGTGTCTCACTGTGTCTCACTGTGTCTCACTGTGTCTCACTGCGTCTCACTGCGTCTCATTGTGTCTCACTGTGTCTCACTGCGTCTCACTGTGTCTCACTGTGTCTCACTGTGTCTCACTGCGTCTCACTGTGTCTCACTGTGTCTCACTGTGTCTCACTGCGTCTCACTGTGTCTCATTGTGTCTCATTGTGTCTCACTGCGTCTCACTGTGTCTCATTGTGTCTCATTGTGTATCACTGTGTCTCACTGTGTATCACTGTGTATCACTGTGTCTCACTGTGTCTCGCTGTGTCTCACTGTGTATCACTGTGTCTCACTGCGTCTCACTGTGTCTCATTGTGTCTCATTGTGTATCACTGTGTCTCGCTGTGTCTCACTGTGTCTCACTGTGTCTCACTACGTTCACAGTCGAAACAATCGACCATCGCGCCACAGCCTTCCAACAACAACAACACCGTGGCACTAACCCGGGGTTAGCTGATCGTTAACTCTACTCATCTTAGAGTTAGGACAGGTATGTTTGTAAGTGATAAGTAAAATTCTACAAATGATTGATTGTGTAGGAGTGTTTTTTGAGGGCGTTTGCAAGCCTCCACGCGGAGGAACTGTGTTTGAAAGTGTTTCATGAGACTCAATTAGTCCCGGTCCCATTCCTCTACCCAACGCTTGCCCAAAACCATTATCAATTAAGAATGGAGAGTGCACGGGTTTAGCTTTGTTTAAACGTTGTGTCCGTCCTCAGAAGGAACTTGTCGGGTGTCGACGTTTCGTCCGCGATGGCCTGGACATCTTCAGCACTGTGGCGGATCCAGGGGGGGGGGCGGTAGGGGCGATCGCCCCCCCCCCCATGAATCCGGTAAACTCCTCATCCCTGAATGCATTTCAAAATTATGTCTTTAGTTTGGCTGAAATTTGTAGATTTGTTTTTTAATTGAGAAAGAAATTGCATTAAACTACATTACAATATAGTTTAGTAGAAAAACTTTCTTCAAAAAACGTAATAACCATTCAAACATGAATATCTTCGGTCCTAACTTTTGTGCCTATGAATTGCCTGAAACGCGTAGATTTGCTTCATTGAGATACCTTGACGTCGCAATTTTTCGGGGGGCTGTGCCCCCCCCCCCCCCCCCCCCCCCCGATGTCAGCTTAATCGCCCCCCCCCCCCATGACTGGTGTCTAGATCCGCCCCTGCTTCAGGATTGTGATGACGGGCATTCATCACACCATATTCTACAATCTAACGCTCTGAAACACAACCACCTACCACCTTCCAATCATCAATATCTTCAAACTCTAATAGAGTTGTCTGCGGTAAACAAACAACTAATATTACCAACAAATGTTGACAAGGGTTTGAAACATCAACATTGCTGCCCGCCCGAGCGCCATGGTGCGCAGTTCTTTTTGATTTCATCGTCGACATCGCGTTGTTTGCAGCAGCCAGCAGTGCGCTATTCATAAGAGTGATAATAAAGCATGGCCCGTCCGTGCACCGGCCCAGGTACAACACACGCCGCCGGGTGCTTTGTTTACCATGCTCTGCCCACCGCAGCAACCGCCGGCCTGTTTTTACTGCAACCCGCTATTTTAAACAACATCGGAATGTTTTCCTAAAATAATTGCTGAAGCTGGTCGCTGATGCGTTGCCCTCCGTTCGACTAAGATAATTATTACCTGGGTGGAGCCACGCAAATATTATACTTGCCTTGTGCAGTGTAGCTCGTAGCTCGCAGCTCGTAGCTCGTAGCTCGTAGCTCGTAGCTCGTAGCTCGTAGCTCGTGGCTCGTAGCTCGTAGCTCGTAGCTCGTAGCTCGTAGCTCGTAGCTCGTAGCTCGTAGCTCGTAGCTCGTAGCTCGTAGCTCGTAGCTCGTAGCTCGTAGCTCGTAGCTCGTAGCTCGTAGCTCGTAGCTCGTAGCTCGTAGCTTGTAGCTCGTAGCTCGTGGCTCGTAGCTAGCAGCTCGTAGCTCGTAGCTCGTAGCTCGTAGCTCGTAGCTCGTAGCTCGTAGCTCGTAGCTCGTAGCTCGTAGCTCGTAGCTCGTAGCTCGTAGCTCGCAGCTCGTAGCTCGTAGCTCGTAGCTCGTGGCTCGTAGCTCGTAGCTCGTAGCTCGTAGCTCGTAGCTCGTGGCTCGTAGCTCGTAGCTCGTAGCTCGTAGCTCGTAGCTCGTAGCTCGTCGCTCGTAGCTCGTAGCTCGTAGCTCGTGGCTCGTAGCTCGTAGCTCGTAGCTCGTAGCTCGTAGCTCGTAGCTCGTAGCTCGTAGCTCGTAGCTCGTAGCTCGTAGCTCGTAGCTCGTAGCTCGTAGCTCGTAGCCCGTAGCTCGTAGCTCGTAGCTCGTAGCTCGTAGCTCGTAGCTCGTAGCTCGTAGCTCGTAGCTCGTAGCTCGTGGCTCGTGGCTCGTAGCTCGTAGCTCGTAGCTCGTAGCTCGTAGCTCGCAACTCGTGGCTCGTAGAAATGTTTTGTCCTTTGAACTTTTGGGTGCAAGAACTCGCCCACGAGGCAATATTTCACTTCCAAGAAGTTAATAATTAATCTATTGGAAACGGATCGCAGTCTTCACAATATGTTTTGCCGAGTGACTAGTTTGTGGAAGTGACTCCACGCTTCACCAAGCAGCGGTGGGCGGGGTGGGGGGGGGGGGGGGGCGGCGATGCGTGAGATGCGTAAGGCGGGACGCCGTCGAGGAAACTCTTGGAATGTAATCCGGGTGCCTGGAACTTGGCTCGCGACTCGTCTGCAGAAAGTTACCACCGACTTCTCTCGACTCGCGTGATGCTGCACTCGACCCTTCCCGGCCGGCCGTCGCAGAATATACTTACATGGCATGGAATATTTTACTCGATTCCGATTCGTTGACGTGTTGTCACAAGAAACCATCTATCGCATCTGTCGCATCTGTCGCATCTATCGCATCTATCGCATCTATCGCATCTATCGCATCTATCGCATCTATCGCATCTGTCGCATCTGTCGCATCTATCGCATCTATCGCATCTATCGCATCTATCGCATCTGTCGCATCTGTCGCATCTATCGCATCTGTCGCATCTATCGCATCTGTCGCATCTATCGCATCTATCGCATCTGTCGCATCTATCGCACCTATCGCATCTATCGCATCTATCGCATCTATCGCATCTATCGCATCTATCGCATCTATCGCATCTATCGCATCTATCGCATCTATCGCATCTATCGCATCTATCGCATCTATCGCATCTGTCGCATCTATCGCATCTATCGCATCTATCGCATCTATCGCATCTATCGCATCTATCGCATCTGTCGCAACTATCGCATCTATCGCATCTATCGCATCTGTCGCATCTATCGCAACTATCGCATCTTTCGCATCTATCGCATCTATCGCATCTATCGCATCTGTCGCATCTATCGCACCTATCGCATCTATCGCATCTATCGCATCTATCGCATCTATCGCATCTATCGCATCTATCGCATCTATCGCATCTATCGCATCTATCGCATCTATCGCATCTATCTCGTTAAGCTATGAATTATTTGTCGCTTCCAAATGAGAAATGCTTTACGCTCAATTTTAACACGGTCTCAACTTTGGCCCCGGATCTTCTTTTACCTTCAACTTTATTTACGTCTTTTCATCAACGCACAACATTTTTTTAATTACTTTTCAAACAAAGCGCCGAAAGGAAACTTTAGCAACAACTTGTCTCCAGCTGGCCGTGCTCGTTGCGTTGCGTTGCGTTGCGTTGCGTTGCGTTGCGTTGCGTTGCGTTGCGTTGCGTTGTGTTGTGTTGCGTTGCGTTGCGTTGCGTTGCGTTGCGTTGCGTTGCGTTGCGTTGCGTTGCGTTGCGTTGCGTTGCGTTGCGTTGTGTTGTGTTGCGTTGCGTTGCGTTGCGTTGCGTTGCGTTGCGTTGTGTTGCGTTGCGTTGCGTTGCGTTGCGTTGCGTTGCGTTGCGTTGCGTTGCGTTGCGTTGCGTTGCGTTGCGTTGCGTTGCGTTGCGTTGCACTGCGTTGCGTTGCGTTGCGTTGCGTTGCGTTGCGTTGCGTTGCGTTGCGTCGCGTTGCGTCGCGTTGCGTTGCGTTGCGTTGCGTTGCGTTGCGTTGCGTTGCGTTGCGTTGCGTTGCGTTGCGTTGCGTTGCTGCTGGTTTTTCGGTCGCCATGGAAACCAGGGAACAACTCGTCGCTAACGAGCGAACGGAAAGAAAAGCTTATTTGATTGAATTATTAACCCTCGGCGCCAGCATGCACTTGTTTCCGGTGCAGATGCACTTCCGGTGAAGCGTGACGTGCCGCGGCGGCGTGACCTTGTTCTTGTGTCGACGCAAGACATCGAGCTGGCCGTGCCGGGCGAGACAAGGAAGAAATAAGACAAAACACTGCTAAGATGGAGCTCGCAGGAAATGCGATCTCTGCGGCGTTGTGTTGCAGCACTGCGTCTAAAAAAACAAACGAGGTCACGACATCGCTGCATTTGTTTTTCTGCAAGATGGCGGCCACGAAGCCTAATTGCTTTTCATCGTCTCCCGGCAACTAAAGTCTGCAACACGTGACTCCATGAAGGACTCACGGCGGGGAACACCGCCTTCTAAATTCTTACAATGATCAAGCGAAGCGAATCGTCATTTCCACTCATTGCTAGATTGTCCAATCAGCATCCAACACGCGATTCAACCAGCCGACCACGAAGCCGTCTCTGCGCATGCTCAGTCGGCAGCCCCGAGTCGAGGCTGGCGTGACGTCACGCTAAGCCAGGCTTAGGCGGAGATCGCTGCCGGCTAATTGAGTGTAATTAACAAGGCTCCAGGAAGCCGGGATCACCGGACAAGCAGACTCCAGGTGAAGTGTCCCCCCCCCCCACCACCCTGTCTCTCTCCCGCTCTGTGATTGGCTGGTTGCATCGATGTGAAGCCAGCTGCAGCACCGGCCACGTGCTCCCGCCAGCCAATCGAGAAGCGATCTCTATAGAAACAATAACAGCGTGACGTAGCTCATCCTTAGCTCACCGCGACGCTTCTTGCCGGTGTCTTCTTAGCAACGCCTGGTCGTCCAGGGCAACGCACCCACGTGACCTTGAGTCGCGGCGTTGACAGGGTTGCCAACTTTACCGCGAGCAATCACGTGACGCGGGTCACGGCCAGGTGGGCAGAAGCACCCGTCTCCACATTCTAGATTCCCCGCAGTTCGAGTTTCATCGCTCGAAGCCTTGAATAGGTCTTCTAGGACTGCCCGATACTTTAGAATACATGAGGCTTTGAAACACATACGAAACATGTGCAATGCATGCGTGGTTTCCATCGCAACGGCCCACATTGCTAGCAACCACCGTCCCTTGGATGCAAGATAGAAGCTGGAACAGCGAGCGTGGCTCAGTCGCGATGACCGCCCACGTGACCTGCACATATTGGTGTTTAACGACGCACTGTTTTGACAACTGACACCGTGGCGCTGGTCTATAATGAAAGGGTGATGATGAACCTAACCTATGGCTAGAAGGGAGGAGGGGAAACCCGGTGCCGGCACGTAGCCTACTCCTGTCGAAAAGCACCGAGGGGACCACCGGCTTTACGTCCCTTCCGAAGGACGGTACAACTCGAACGACAGGATTCCTCCGCTAATCCGTGCTGTCGAGAGGTTGACAAGCAAGGCGAGTGAAGTTGTCATACTAACTTCAAACCCTCCGACCTCTCTCCCGAACAGAACTGATCGTGTGCATGATGGTCACCCATCCAACAGCGCGATGTTGCTTAACATGATGGTCACCCATCTAACAGCGCGATGTTGCTTAGCTTCGGGTAGATCGGGACCTGCTTGGAGCACGGCGGGGGAGAGTGGGAAGTTCGCCAGGTGTTTGTGATGACGGACGATGACGACGCCGTGTTTTGTCAGGAGATCTCCGGGGCTTTGGGGCGATGTGATTCGATGAGATGATTTCCTGCGTCCATTTCGTGCGGCAGGATGGAAGGTTTCTAGACGAGATACACTTCGTCTTCCTCTGATTGCTGCCCTCGACGCCAGGGTCGCTGCTAGCATCTGATTGGTCGGTTATTTAGTTTCAAGTTCACTCGTCACCATCGCAACTAAAGTTTCTAAGAAAACAACTGACTGAAATGGCGTGAAATTGTCTCTGTGGTTGACCCGCTGACATGGCTGCTGCATTTATTTCTTATACCTCAGAGTCTGATATCTCGGGAGAAACAAGTGAGATGAACAGATTTATAAGAATTCACCATCTCAGACAGCTGCCGAATTTCGCTATTTTTGCTAAATTTCCCTCAAAACCACCGAGAGGTGAGATGCATATTAGTATGTTTGAAAATCTTGATTTGTTTCACCGCCCCCCCGATGATTCCGACGTGGCCGGCTGCAAGAGATTCCCCCTCCCCTTACGCAATACGCAATACGCAATACGCAATACGCAATACGCAATACGCCATACGCATTATGCAATACGCAATACGCCACCCCCCACCCCCCATTGGTCAACAGCGAACAATAATAACTCAGCGGGCCGTGTCCAGCACGTAATCTGCATACAACAGAACAGACGAGCATCGAACCGGGTTCCGCCGGACAGCGAGCCAATTACCCCCTCCCCCGACCCACCCTTATCATGTCATCCCCCCCCCATCCCCCCTCCCGGCGAGGAGAGCGCTCTAGCTGCGCGCGGTGAAGTCCCGGGGTCACCGGATTGAGTCACGTGTTGGATGGGTGACCATGTTAAGCAACATCGCGCTGTTGGATGGGTGACCATCATGCACATGATCAGTTCTGTTCGGGAGAGAGGTCGGAGGGTTTGAAGTTAGTACGACAACTTCACTCGCCTTGCTTGTCAACCTCTCGACAGCACGGATTAGCGGAGGAATCCTGTCGTTCGAGTTGCACCGTCCTTCGGAAGGGACGTAAAGCCGGTGGTTCCCTCGCTGCTTTTCGACAGGAGTAGGCTACGTGCCGGCACCAGGTTTCCCCTCCTCCCTTCTAGCCATAGGTTAGGTTCATCATCACCCTCATCATCACCCTTTCATTCACCGACGCCGTTAGACCAGCGCCACAGGGCCAGTTGTCAAAACAGTGCGTCGTTAAACACCGATAATGAATGAATCAACGGGACCTTGTCACTGCAGCGTGATGCCCAGCACCTGACGGCACCCCGGCCTGGTGAAGCCAGCAACAGGATGCAGGGTGTTGTTGCGTCGCTGTTGTCATGGCGATGCCGCTACCGCTGCGATAAGCAAACCTGTCTCCTCACCTCCCACGCCCTCGTCACTTGTTTCCTACAACTCACAGCTTGTCTAACCCCCCCCCCCCCCCCCCTCCACAACGACTTCCTGTTGTAGAGAGAGAGAGAGAGAGAGAGAGAGAGAGAGAGAGAGAGAGAGAGAGAGAGAGAGAGAGAGGGGTAGTAATTAGAAATCTGGGCGATGTGCGGAAACGGACGTGGGGCCGGTATCTTGTCACCTCCCCGCCCCCCCCCCCCCCTCCCCCCCCCCCCCCAACCCTCGCCACGGCCCATTTGCATGACTAATGAATGATATTCGGCGAGGCGAGGCGCGGGGTCCGCGGGCTGGCCGTGTGTCTAGAGGGCTCATGGAGGCCGCACGGAGAGGCCAACGGAAACAAAACACAAAGGCAGGTGAAACACGTAGAGAAACTGGGTGAAATTCTAGCATCGAACCTTCTTATTCTATCGCGTTGGCTAGTTAATGTTGTTTCATGATGCTAGCTTCATTCATGTGTGTCTTTTGTTTGATAGTTGGTAATTGATGAAGCTTGGTGAAGCTTGATGATGCTTAATGAAGCAGACGGCAGCTTTACAAGCCTTCTGGAAATGCTGGAGTGTCTCTGCCTCGCATTAAAAATCTCGGTGAAATGGTTGCTCTGGCAACTAACGTGCTCTGATCGGAAAGACAAGATGGCTTCGAGGAGGCAGTGAAGCAGTCGGCCTCTCCCCCGCCCCCGCAGGGCTCTCTCGACTTGACCCCCCCCCCCCCCCCGGGCACCGCCACCTGGACACCGCGCCGATTTATGGCTCCATTCCAGGCGGCCGAGAATTATAAGCAATTCACGGAATGTCCGCCAGGGCGCGGCGAACACGCTGGCTGTCATGCAAAGCCCGCCCTTAAAGACAGCCGACCAGGAATAAATCAATAGGCCGTGGTTCCTGCTGGCCTCTTCTTCTTCCTGTTCGTCGCTAAAGATATCGGCAAGATGTCTGCAAGAAACCAGCCTTCGAAGCCATCGACTATTGACCTCTGCCTTTAGGAGGATGTCTAAAAAACTTTTGCATTCATGGAAATAAGATAATATTAACCCAAAAGGAATATTTCTAAAACCAACTTCTTGCTGAAATTTCCCTGCGTTGGTAATATTTCCTCGTGAGACGTTCCCTGCTCTGTGTATCGAGCCTTGGTCGCCGTGGAGACGAGCTGCCTGTGCTTTGATTGGATGCAAGCCAGATGGCGAAGTGGTCAAGTGATGGTGTGATCGGATTCAACGCCCCTAAGATCACCTTCGTGTCTTAACATCATAAATCTAGAGGGCGGCGCCTTCAGTTATCTTTATTAAGCATCATCCGCGAAGAAACACTGGCGGTGAAACCTGGCATTTATAGACTTCATTTATAGAACAAGATCATGACGCTCGGCCCGGCTGAAACGCTTCGATCCGAGAAACAGACAGATCCACAGGGCCGGTCCTTATTCTTCCAGCCACGTCGACACGGCGACTCCCCTGATATCACTGCCTTCTTAAAGCCGGCTCGCCACGTCCTGCTCTGTGAATCACAGCCTTCTGAAAGCCGGCTCGCCACGTCCTGCTCTGTGAATCACAGCCTTCTTAAAGCCGGCTCGCCACGTCCTGCTCTGTGAATCACAGCCTTCTTAAAGCCGGCTCGCCACGTCCTGCTCTGTGAATCACAGCCTTCTGAAAGCCGGCTCGCCACCTGCTCTGTGAATGCAGCCCGATGGTCCAGCTCTGAGCAGACACGGTCCCTGACGCCGCTAGTAGAATCACGGCATACTTGACTCTAGCCACAATCCCTCCGAGCGCATTCCCGGGCGTCTGGTCAGTTGGATACCTTCCAGGGGTGATCGGTGGCCGAGGGCGCGTTGCATACCTGGCGAGACAAAGCCCTCCCTTCCCGCGTAGCAGCCCCTCATCACGGCTGCCTGGAGCGCAGCGCGGCCAGCAATTAGTCCCTCCATCCGCCCCGGCGGCCACGCACGCAACTATTTGCACGTTTAGTTATGCACATGCAATTAAGATAGTTTATGATGCAAATTTAATTCCGAGCGCTGGGTAATAATAATTGCCAGCGTATCGTTTTGACAAGGCGGCACGTCTGGCTGGGAGCAGGAAGTAGGTACAGTAGCAAGCTGGAAGGTAACCTAGTTACGCTCGTCGAGCCAGACAACCAGGGAGCTCCGAATGACACGCTCCTCGCCTTTCCACGGCCTAGCGGGAAATGCGGGACACGGCAGAGATTTGCAGGATCCTGGCCGGGATGCTGCATCTGTTTCAGAGAGGAGGGGGCGTGCTTGCTTCGCTTAGCTCGCGCCGCCGACCTTTGGAGATATTACACCTTGTTGCTCGTGTTGCTCGTGTTGCTCGTGTTGCTCGTGTTGCTCGTGTTGCTCGTGTTGCTCGTGTTGCTCGTGTTGCTCGTGTTGCTCGTGTTGCTCGTGTTGCTCGTGTTGCTCTTGTTGCTCGTGTTGCTCTTGTTGCTCGTGTTGCTCGTGTTGCTCGTGTTGCTCGTGTTGCTCGTGTTGCTAGGGGCAACGTCAAGGCTCGCTGCATACTTCGCCAAGAAACTGACTTGTTAATATCTCGCGTCTGCGAAAGTAAGTTATCAAAGAGGCCGAGCTCGCTGCTCGCGCGCGCACATTTCGCCTAATGAACGATATTGAGATGTTTTTTGCGAGTGTCTCGCTGCTTCGCACGGAGGAGACCGAGCGTCGGGACAACGCCCGGCGTTGCGTCGCCGCGCGGCAACTGTCTCGCTGCTTCGCACGGAGGAGACCGAGCGTCGGGACAACGCCCGGCGTTGCGTCGCCGCGCGGCAACTGTCTCGCTGCTTCGCACGGAGGAGACCGAGTGTCGGGACCACGCCCGGCGTTGCGTCGCCGCGCGGCAACTGTCTCGCTGCTTCGCACGGAGGAGATGGAGCGTCGGGACAACGCCCGGCGTTGCGTCGCCGCGCGGCAACTGTCTCGCTGCTTCGCACGGAGGAGATGGAGCGTCGGGACAACGCCCGGCGTTGCGTCGCCGCGCGGCAACTGTCTCGCTGCTTCGCACGGAGGAGATGGAGCGTCGGGACAACGCCCGGCGTTGCGTCGCCGCGCGGCAACTGTCTCGCTGCTTCGCACGGAGGAGACCGAGCGTCGGGACCACGCCCGGCGTTGCGTCGCCGCGCGGCAACTGTCTCGCTGTGCAATTACCTGCATAGGTAGCGTGACGTCAGCACGGCGCGGGACTTAAATGTCACGCATTCCGCACGAGTCGCTCACGGCGAAGTTTCGGGCGAAGCGAGCGAAGCGAGTCAACCGAAATCATCAATTTCATATTTTTCTGGTGAAAAAGTCTCCGATGTTATTTTCTGTTTTGGCCGTGTGTTTGTTTCCCTTCTACAGGACAAAAGCCAACACGGATTTTGATGAAATTTAATCTGGACCTTCGTCTCCTTTGAAATTAGACCTGCCGCGATTTTAGGTTAAGTAATTAGACGTAATTAAGTTCTTACGAAATATTTTATTTATTCTGAAACATTTTTAGCACCCTGGAGGCCGAGCATCTGAGTATAATTTGACGAAACTCTCCACATGTTGACCCTCGCGGTTCAATGTTTGTGTAACAATTTCATTGTTGTGTGTCCAATCCTTTTCTTCAAAATGTCACTTTTTAAGCGTTTCTGCAGTTTTTGCAAAAGTTTGACAGCCGCAAACCAAGACTTCCGGCAAGATGCTCTGTTCTCTTTCTGCGATCGACTCTGATAGGTGCCAAGTGTTCACTTGTTGTGTTCACTTGTTGCGTTCACTTGTTGTGTTGAAGGCCGGACGGGCTGGCTGCACGCCGCTGCGTTTCACAGACGGCACGAGAAGGCGGCCATGAAATAACAGCACACGAGCGGGATGCCGCGTGACGACTCGGACGAAGAAGGTGGAACTGCTCGCTTTATTAAATACATATTGCATGAGTCGGGCATTAAAACAAATTGAAAGTAAATCCCACAAACCTCGCTTTGAATGCTCCGCCAGGCGGTGGGACGCTAACTGGGACAGACCCTTGCGAGGACAGACCCTTGCGAGGACAGACCCTTGCGACGGCGTTTTGCTGATGAAGGCTAAACAAATAGTTGATTATTTTAGGTAAATTCCGTCGCACACTCAGTTGGCAGCGGAAAGGCAGTGGTTTGGTTTCCGAGAGACCCTGGTTTCGGACACCCCTTAAGCTGCTATCGCATTACGCATTACGCATTACGCATTACGCATTACGCATTACGCAGCCCGAAAGCCGCAATAAAAACAAGCGTCGTTTTTCAATTCACATTTATTTTCAAACTACGTTTAAAACTACGTTTATCTTCGCAACAAAGCTTTTGCATGCGTCGGGATTAAGTCTTACTCAGCGCTTAGCGGTGGAAACCCCAGTAAATTAATTACATATTCATAAAAAGTTGTGGGGAATTGGCGGTGAGACACAGTGTAGCAAGCAGCTTCCAACTGGCGGTGGGACACAGTGTAGCAAGCAGCTTCCAACTGGCGGTGACACACAGTGTAGCAAGCAGCTTCCAACAGGCGGTGAGACACAGTGTAGCAAGCAGCTTCCAACTGGCGGTGAGACACAGTGTAGCAAGCAGCTTCCAACTGGCGGTGGGACACAGTGTAGCAAGCAGCTTCCAACTGGCGGTGAGACACAGTGTAGCAAGCAGCTTCCAACTGGCGGTGACACACAGTGTAGCAAGCAGCTTCCAACAGGCGGTGAGACACAGTGTAGCAAGCAGCTTCCAACTGGCGGTGAGACACAGTGTCAGCTTCAAACTGGCGGTGGGACACAGTGTAGCAAGCAGCTTCCAACTGGCGGTGAGACACAGTGTAGCAAGCAGCTTCCAACTGGCGGTGACACACAGTGTAGCAAGCAGCTTCCAACAGGCGGTGAGACACAGTGTAGCAAGCAGCTTCCAACTGGCGGTGAGACACAGTGTAGCAAGCAGCTTCCAACTGGCGGTGAGACACAGTGTAGCAAGCAGCTTCCAACTGGCGGTGGGACACAGTGTAGCAAGCAGCTTCCAACTGGTGGTGAGACACAGTGTAGCAAGCAGTTTGCAACTGGCGGTGAGACACAGTGTAGCAAGCAGCTTCCAACTGGCGGCGAGACACAGTGCAGCAAGCAGCTTCCAACTGGCGGTGAGACACAGTGTAGCAAGCAGTTTCCAACTGGCGGTGAGACACAGTGTAGCAAGCAGCTTCCAACTGGCGGCGAGACACAGTGCAGCAAGCAGCTTCCAACTGGCGGTGAGACACAGTGAAGCAAGCAGCTTCCAACTGGCGGTGAGACACAGTGTAGCAAGCAGCTTCCAACTGCCGGTGAGACACAGTGAATCAAGCAGCTTCCAACTGGCGGTGAGACACGGTTAAGCAAGCAGCTTCCAACTGCCGGTGAGACACAGTGCAGCAAGGGGTTAAAAATGACAGCTAGCGGGGTTAGCAACGGTGATGCAGCGCACAGCAACATGCTAATGTAGAAACATCAATTAGGGAAATAGCTTTAATTCGTTATGAAAAATGATTAGTGTGTGCACGGCCAGGCTGATACGAGCGAGTCGATGCTGCAATTCATCACACCGGGAAGAACTGACAGCCGCTAAAAACAGCGTATTTCACGGTGGACAAGTTTATCGTATTTATTATTAAAAACAGCCACCGCGCAGACGCATTGACGGGAATTGTTTGGCATCGTGCATCGAGCATCGTGCATCGTGCATCGAGCATCGTGCATCGACCATCGTGCATCGTGCATCGTGCATCGTGCATCGTGCATCGTGCACCGTGCATCGTGCATCGTGCATCGTGCATCGTGCACCGAGCATCGTGCATCGTGCATCATGTATCGTGCATCGTGCATCGTGCATCGAGCATCGTGCATCGTGCATCGAGCATCGTGCATCGTGCATCGTGCATCGTGCATCGTGCACCGAGCATCGTGCATCGTGCACCGAGCATCGTGCATCGAGCATCGTGCATCGAGCATCGTGCATCGAGCATCGTGCATCGTGCATCGAGCATCGTGCATCGTGCATCGTGCATCGAGCATCGTGCATCGTGCATCGTGCATCGTGCATCGTGCATCGAGCATCGTGCATCGTGCATCGTGCATCGAGCATCGTGCATCGTGCATCGAGCATCGAGCATCGTGCATCGTGCATCGTGCATCGTGCATCGAGCATCGTGCATCGTGCATCGAGCATCGTGCATCGTGCATCGTGCATCGAGCATCGTGCATCGTGCATCGTGCATCGAGCATCGTGCATCGTGCATCGTGCATCGTGCATCGAGCATCGTGCATCGAGCATCGTGCATCGTGCATCGAGCATCGTGCATCGTGCATCGAGCATCGTGCATCGTGCATCGTGCATCGTGCATCGTGCATCGTGCATCGAGCATCGAGCATCGTGCATCGTGCATCGTGCATCGAGCATCGTGCATCGTGCATCGTGCATCGTGCATCGTGCATCGTGCATCGTGCATCGTGCATCGTGCATCGTGCATCGTGCATCGAGCATCGAGCATCGAGCAGATTGCTATCACTTTATCATGCACAGTTGGTTGTTCGGCGCGCTGCTCCACATTTCATGTCGCTGCCAGACTTTATCTTTTCAAATCAAGTGAATCGTGATAAATTTTGTTCGCGCAGTTTCTCGTTCCCGGCCTAGTTGATCACGTGACGCGGTTCAAGCTGCCAGCTTGTTGATAAGCGAGCACTTTTCCAATGAAGTGTGGTTACCATGGCGACCAACGTGCATCGGGTAACCATGGAGATGTGGAATGTTTCGCATGTTTCGCTTGGCATACATCGGTGGGCTTAGGACCCAGTAAGCCGGGATCTCACAGAGCTGACACAGTTTCCATGGTAACGCAGCATCCGACGGAACTAACATTGAAAACTTCCGGCAAACTTTAAACCCGGTCTCGCGGTCACAAATAAACAATCGAGTGTCATTTTTTCCAGGGGAGGGGGGTGACATCGGCAGTTGGACCACTTCAAGGAACTGCCTCCTGCATCCGAGCGAAGAAAGCCACGGGGTTCGGATCATTTCGCCAAGATCACGTCAACAAGTCAGACTCACTGGACGCAGGCGCGGCGGGAGGACTTCTCACAAAACAGTGAGTTATTTGACGATGTTCAGCTCGTATCAAAAGATATTACGATATTATGACTTATATTTTTTTACAGATTTCAATAAATTTTCAATCCCAGCCGATTGCTTCAATCCCAGCCGATTGCTGGTTTCAAGTGAACGCTGTGAAACAAGTGGAAGTCGGCGCCATGGCGACGCTTGAAACACGCGAGACGACGCCGAGGAATCCGGGCGTCGCGACGGCCGTGGAATTGGCGGTCGACGCGGTCGACGTCGCGACGTCGACGACGCAGGGAAAGTTCCGGCGGCGGCCGCCGCGACGCCCTATCGACGCGGACCAATTAAAACTTGCCGAACAGTTGCCCCCCCCCCCCCCCCCCCCCCACCACAACGAGCACCGGGTCCAAGGCCCCACGGAGTTTGCGGCTTGATTGAAACAGAACCGCCTGGAATCCATGTAATTGTGAGGCGAGATCGCCGGGGCCGGTTCCTCGCGGCTCGATATGAGTTGCAAACACCGCGGCTCGCTGACAATGCGTTCAAAGCTACAAAACACGTTGATTTCAACGCGAGCTGCGGTCCTAGAATCGTTCCCCGGCACGACGCGAAGCCGAGTTGCCTGCTTCACGCACCGCCGATCTCCGCCTCGGACAACATGTACAAATGTACAACATGTACAAATGTACAACATGTACAAATGTACAACATGTACAAATGTACAACATGTACAAATGTACAACATGTACAAATGTACAACATGTACAAATGTACAACATGTACAAATGTACAACATGTACAAATGTACAACATGTACAAATGTACAACATGTACAAATGTCCGAGAACCGAAACCGAGCGGCGCGATGTCGCCCGCTGTTCGCTGGGCGGTGAGTCTCGCAGAGAGAATCTCCGCAGCCTGGGAAACGCTGAAACCCAGCCACCAAGTGTATTTTGCAAGTATTTTAAAGCGCAACAGCTGCAATCAGGGTGCTTCCTTTACCTTTGAGCTTCCTCCCTTCCACGCGCTGCGTGGCGAGCACAGAAACGAAACTGGAAGTTTGAAGACCCTGTATTTTTCATTCTGAGATTGCGAAGGCTGGACTGGCCTGGAGGCTGCGTTGCCTTGGTGACCCTCGGCCCGGCTGCATGGAAGAAAGAGACTGACTTCCCTGGACGGAGCAAATCGGTCACCTCTGCCCGATGAAACAAACAGTAAAGATCGCCTCCCAGAGGTCACGGCGAGGTCACGGCGTCCGGGGTTCGGCATCTTGGCCGAGAGTGAAAAACAGTGTCACGTTTGCTCTCGGCGACAACATGCTCCCCCCCCCCCAACCCCCTTTGTCCGCCGCCCCCCACCCCCCGCCCCTACGACGGGGCCGGGCACGCGATTCATCGTCGGGGCCGTGAAAAGAATCCTCCCGCGTTGAAAGGCCGACCACCTTCCATGGGCGTCGGCGTCGGCGTCGGCGTCGGCGTCGGCAGCGTCCATTAGCGGGACAAAGCGGCGGCGTCGGGCGAGGAAAGGGTCGAAGTGGCCGGGGTTGCGTTGGTAACCCTGCTTCGTTCCAAGCCTCGTGGAAGCAAAATATTGTCATTTGTTTGTTGATAAAATTACTTAAAGTAAGCATGAAAATCACAAGAAATACGTGTTTTAAGAATGAATGAGATTATTTTGTAGAAACGTGGCTTTTGTCGCGCTCACTGGCTGGGAGTGTTTTGCTATTGTTGGCAACCATGTCCTTCGGGGAGAGCGAGGACCAATGGAATGTCGCCTGTCACTGACAGCTCACGATCGAAGAATGCACGCGCGTGAACGACGTGGGGACGTGCACCCTGCTCATGATTTGCGATCAATAATGACATCTTTCAACCAATCAGCTGAGAGAGGGAGGCGGCTTCAATTAATCTTGCTGTCTTTTTAAGTTTTTTCATTTAAATTAATTTGGATTTTAATTTGTTTCTCATCGATTTCATGAGCATTTCAGTAATATTTTGCGTGTTTTCTGCCCTTCTGTTTGCAGAGCGGCCCTCGTGCAGCCACCGGGGTCGCGTTGGCAGCGACGGCCGCTACGCTGCGTCCACAATCCCATGCCAAACAAACACCATTGCATCTTCGACAAAATAAATGTAAAATAAGATATTTAAAGAATGCCACAGCTCAATAGAATTTAAAAAATATTCAGTCTAAAACGACTTGAATGTAAAATAACAAAATAATCTGATATCAGAAGCAAGTCCTAATTGACAACGTTCGCTAAAATAAATCTCGAAAGGAACCAGTTTTCAATACAATAAATGCAAAATAGAAGTGTTTTAAATAATATCACTTTCCAACAGCTTCGTAGCCTGGTGGCTAACGTGCTCACATCTCACCTCAAGGGTCGAGGGATCGAATCCGGCGAGGGTGGTTCTTTTTGTCAATGGTCTCCAACACGAACTCAATGTTAAAGAGAAGGCACATCAACCCTCAAAGCAATACGTCGCAATGAAATAAAATTACGAGCACAGAAGGAGGTTGATGAATGATGGGGTCATCGGCTGCAAGAGATCGAGTCATGAAGAGTACGGAAAAAACACAAGTGTCCTCCAGCAGCGTCCAAGTCAGGAAAGTAATATGAAATAGGCGACACATCGACCAGACAGAGCAAGACGATGAAAAAAAAGTAAGGGTATGCATCAGGATTGTGAGAGAAAAAAATATTGAAGTTAAAGGAGATTGGTGTGTCTGTTTGAATTCAAGTACACTAAATACAACGTTGATTAACAAGAGCCCGGTGGTGAAGCGGATAGAGCGCCCGCTTACAAAGCCAAGTGTCGACGGTTCGATCCCCCGCGCAGGAGCTTTTTGGCAAAATGATTTCTGGTTCACTAAAATCTGAAAAATAAAAATAAATTTCTGCTCCCCGATTGTTCCTGGACTTCCTTTAGTTCAAATTTAGCTACCAGGTGGCGTTTTGTGGTACCGGGTAAAAAGTGGCGCAGATTTCAAATTCAAAAAATTTTGCATTTAAGTTTCAAATTTAAGTTTTTGAAAAATTTGCGCAATTTAATACACTTTAGGTTTTTACTTTAATTTATAAAATCCCTTGGGATAAAGGTGTTAACCCTCAGCGCCTCGGGGCAAGCGGCTTGGCAAGCAAGCTGCTGAGAAAAAAGCAGGCACGTGACCAGCTCACTATAAAGACTCGAGTCCAGAACAGAACGAGTCCAAAGTGGCCGTGCACTCGGTGCGCCCAGCGTCATGTGATGACGTCATCAAGCATGCGCCTGAGGGATTGACTAGCAATCAATTTTTTCTTAACATTTCACCCCCTTGCCATTAGATAGAACTTTTGAGTGCAAAATAGTGATAAGCGGAGTCCTTCGATGACAGCGCATTCTCACGTTAAAAAAAAGAACTAAGTCAAGTGACTTGCAAACTTTTATCTCAATATTTACAGAAGCATCACGGAATTTCGTAGAAAATTTCTTCTTCTACGATAACGCCAAATGTTTTTGCTTGATTCAAATCTCTGCGGCAAGACAAATGGCGATTCATGGTCAGTGAATTCAACAAATCCATCCGTATAGGCACGCTTGCTCTGCAGTTTCAGAGGATCAATTTAATATGAAATAAACTCAGTGCTCATTAACGAGATAGCATCGATCAAGGGTTCTAAGAACACAGTATTGTTCCATCAGCTTCGTAGCCTGGTGGCTAACGTGCTAACATCTCACCTCAAGGGTCGAGGGATCGAATCCGGCGAGGGTGGTTCTTTTTGTCAATGGTCTCCAACACGAACTCAATGTTAAAGAGAAGGAACATCAACCCTCAAAGCAATACGTCGCAATGAAATAAAATTACCAGCACAGAAGGAGGTTGATGAATGATGGGGTCATCGGCTGCAAGAGATCGAGTCATGAAGAGTACGGAAAAAACACAAGTGTCCTCCGGCAGCGTCCAAGTCAGGAAAGTAATATGAAATAGGCGACACATCGACCAGACAGAGCAATACGATGAAAAAAAAGTAAGGGTATGCATCAGGATTGTGAGAGAAAAAAATATTGAAGTTAAAGGAGATTGGTGTGTCTGTTTGAATTCAAGTACACTAAATACAACATTGATTAACAAGAGCCCGGTGGTGAAGCGGATAGAGCGCCCGCTTCCGAAGCCAAGGGTCGACGGTTCGATCCCCAGCGCGGGAGCTTTTTGGCAAAATGATTTCTGGTTCACTAAAATCTGAAAAATAAAAAATATTTTTCTCCTCCCCGATTATTCCTTGACATCCCTTAGTTCAAATTTAGCTACCAGGTGGCGTTTTGTGGTACCGGGTAAAAAGTGGCGCAGATTTCAAATTCAAAAAATTTTGCATTTAAGTTTCGAATTTAAATTTTTGAAAAATTTGCGCAATTTAATACACTTTAGGTTTTTACTTTAATTTATAAAATCCCTTGGGCTAAAGGTGTTAACCCTCAGCGCCTCGGGGCAAGCGGCTTGGCAAGCAAGCTGCTGAGAAAAAAGCAGGCACGTGACCAGCTCACTATAAAGACTCGAGTCCAGAACAGAACGAGTCCAAAGTGGCCGTGCACTCGGTGCGCTCAGAGTCATGTGATGACGTCATCAAGCATGCGCCTGAGGGATTGACTGGCAATCAATTTTTTCCTTAGATTTCACCCCCTTGCCATTAGATAGAATTTTTGAGTGCAAAATAGTGATAAGCGGAGTCCTTCGATGACAGCGCATTCTCACGTTAAAAAAAAGAACTAAGTCACGTGACTTGCATCACGGAATTTCGTAGAAAATTTCTTCTTCTACGATAACGCCAAATGTTTTTGCTTGATTCAAATCTCTGCGGCAAGGCAAATGGCGATTCATGTTCAGTGAATTCAACAAATCCATCCGTATAGGCACGCTTGCTCTGCAGTTTCAGAGTCGGATCAATTTAATATGAAATAAATTCATAGCTCATTAACGAGATAGCATCGATCAAGGGTTCTAAGAACACACAATCCTTCCATCAGCTTCGTAGCCTGGTGGCTAACTTGCTCACATCTCACCTCAAGGGTCGAGGGATCGAATCCGGCGAGGGTGGTTCTTTTTGTCAATGGTCTCCAACACGAACTCAATGTAAAAGAGAAGACACATCAACCCTCAAAGCAATACGTCGTAATGAAATAAAATTACGAGCACTGAAGGAGGTTGATGAATGATGGGGTCATCGGCTGCAAGAGATCGAGTCATGAAGAGTACGGAAAAAACACAAGTGTCCTCTAGCAGCGTCCAAGTCAGGAAAGTAATATGAAATAGGCGACACATCGACCAGACAGAGCAATACGATGAAAAAAAAGTAAGGGTATGCATCAGGATTGTGAGAGAAAAAAATATTGAAGTTAAAGGAGATTGGTGTGTCTGTTTGAACTCAAGTACACTAAATACAACGTTAATTAACAAGAGCCCGGTGGTGAAGCGGATAGAGCGCCCGCTTCCAAAGCCAAGGGTCGACGGTTCGATCCCCAGCGCAGGAGCTTTTTGGCAAAATGATTTCTGGTTCACTAAAATCTGAAAAATAAAAAATATTTTTCTCCTCCCCGATTATTCCTTGACATCCCTTAGTTCAAATTTAGCTACCAGGTGGCGTTTTGTGGTACCGGGTAAAAAGTGGCGCAGATTTCAAATTCAAAAAATTTTGCATTTAAGTTTCGAATTTAAATTTTTGAAAAATTTGCGCAATTTAATACACTTTAGGTTTTTACTTTAATTTATAAAATCCCTTGGGCTAAAGGTGTTAACCCTCAGCGCCTCGGGGCAACGGCTTGGCAAGCAAGCTGCTGAGAAAAAAGCAGGCACGTGACCAGCTCACTATAAAGACTCGAGTCCAGAACAGAACGAGTCCAAAGTGGCCGTGCACTCGGTGCGCTCAGCGTCATGTGATGACGTCATCAAGCATGCGCCCGAGGGATTGACTAGCAATCAATTGTTTTCGTTTATTACACCCCCTTGCCATTGAATAGAACTTTTGAGTGCAAAATAGTGATAAGCCGAGTCCTTCGATGACAGCGCATTCTCACGTTAAAAAAAAGAACTAAGTCAAGTGACTTGCAAACTTTTATCTCAATATTTATAGAAGCATCACGGAATTTCGTAGAAAATTTCTTCTTCTACGATAACGCCAAATGTTTTTGCTTGATTCAAATCTCCGCGGCAAGACAAATGGCGATTCATGGTCAGTGAATTCAACAAATCCATCCGTATAGGCACGCTTGCTCTGCAGTTTCAGAGTCGGATCAATTTAATATGAAATAAACTCAGTGCTCATTAACGAGATAGCATCGATCAAGGGTTCTAAGAACACACAATCCTTCCATCAGCTTCGTAGCCTGGTGGCTAACGTGCTAACATCTCACCTCAAGGGTCGAGGGATCGAATCCGGCGAGGGTGGTTCTTTTTGTCAATGGTCTCTAACACGAACTCAATGTTAAAGAGAAGACACATCAACCCTCAAAGCAATACGTCGCAATGAAATAAAATTACGAGCACGATCAAGGGTTTGTTGTGTCTATTTGGATTCAAGTTCACTTAATACAGCATCAATGAACAAGAAGCAACACAAGGAGGTTGTCGGATGGACGATGGAGTCTCCGGGTGGGTCCGAGGTGCTAGCCCCGGTAGTCAACACGGTCTCTTGAATCCCCCCCCCCGACACGAGATACGAGATACTCGTCGAAGTGACGCCCGTCGCAGCGGCGTCCAATTAACGCCGCGGCGTCGACACCCGACGCCCGGCAGCGTCGCGACGCCGACCACGGGAAGGCGTCGGCTTCGGCGTCGGTGTTTGATCTCCGGAAACGGAGATGCGCGTCTCGGTTAATTATTCTGAGAAGATCAACACCGCGTTTTGCCGGTGGTGGGGAGGGGGGGGGGGGAGGGAAGGGGGTGTCAGTCAAGATGCTGCCGGGGGCGAGGGCTCCGACGGGCCGTGAGATGCCAGCGATCGTCGACTGTTTGTTGTTGCCAAGGTTACCGACGCGGCGCCGAGATGTGCCGAGGATGCAAGTGGCTTACTTCACAGACTGTTGACTCAACCAATAGAAACATTTCTTGAAAAGTCTTAGACTTTCTAGAAGATAACTGTACATTTCCTTAAAATGGCCATTCTTCCTGTTTGGCGTGTGCTATTTGATACGTGTTAACGATCTGAGAAATCTTGAAAATGTTGGTAGCTAAATTAACAAAACAGCAATTAATTGTTTTTTCTGGAAGCGCCCAGCTTTTTGCGAGTTCGTCAGACCGCCGAGACCTTGCGAGCTGGGAGTGTTTGAAGTAATCACTGCACTTACCTCGATTGCACGTGCACTTAGCAGGCAAGATGTCGGCCGAGGCGAGCAGTCGGCCTCTCCGAGCGTCAGGCGGCTCTCTTTCCACCGCCACCTCGACGGCATTGTTTTCTTGCCTAGCAACCGTCGAGCACGAAGTCGAGACAAGTGAAACTCAAGACGGCTTCGTTGCTAGGAGCAGCCGGTTGCCAACAGCAACGGCTTTGCGAGAAACTTCAGCATCAAGACAATTTGCATCCTTGCTCTCGAGTTCGCCGCCGCCCGCGGCGTCAACGCTTACGCCGAATTTCCTCCAAGATGCCGTGTTTTTATTGTGGCATCAGAATTTAGATGGCTACTTACCCCGCGGGGGCGTGGCGTCTCAAAGACAAGTGAGTCGGGAATGTCTGAAGAGCGGGAAGGACGCTCGGGGAACCGGGATTAGACAGGGAATTGCACGGAGCCGTGAGGACTGGTTCAGATCGGCTGCGGCAGGAGCCCGCCTCCCACTCGGGGCTTCTTGCCGGTCTCAGCACGAGGAACGATACGAAGGTCAGCAGGGAATTGCACGGAGCCGTGAGGACTGGTTCAGATCGGCTGCGGCAGGAGCCCGCCTCCCACTCGGGGCTTCTTGCCGGTCTCAGCATGAGGAACGATACGAAGGTCAGCAGGGAATTGCACGGAGCCGTGAGGACTGGTTCAGATCGGCTGCGGCAGGAGCCCGCCTCCCACTCGGGGCTTCTTGCCGGTCTCAGCACGAGGAACGAAACGAAGGTCAGCAGGGAATTGCACGGAGCCGTGAGGACTGGTTCAGATCGGCTGCGGCAGGAGCCCGCCTCCCACTCGGGGCTTCTTGCCGGTCTCAGCACGAGGAACGAAACGAAGGTCAGCAGGGAATTGCACGGAGCCGTGAGGACTGGTGCAGATCGGCTGCGGCAGGAGCCCGCCTCCCACTCGGGGCTTCTTGCCGGTCTCAGCACGAGGAACGAAACGAAGGTCAGCAGGGAATTGCACGGAGCCGTGAGGACTGGTGCAGATCGGCTGCGGCAGGAGCCCGCCTCCCACTCGGGGCTTCTTGCCGGTCTCAGCACGAGGAACGAAACGAAGGTCAGCAGGGAATTGCACGGAGCCGTGAGGACTGGTGCAGATCGGCTGCGGCAGGAGCCCGCCTCCCACTCGGGGCTTCTTGCCGGTCTCAGCACGAGGAACGAAACGAAGGTCAGCAGGGAATTGCACGGAGCCGTGAGGACTGGTTCAGATCGGCTGCGGCAGGAGCCCGCCTCCCACTCGGGGCTTCTTGCCGGTCTCAGCACGAGGAACGAAACGAAGGTCAGCAGGGAATTGCACGGAGCCGTGAGGACTGGTTCAGATCGGCTGCGGCAGGAGCCCGCCTCCCACTCGGGGCTTCTTGCCGGTCTCAGCACGAGGAACGACACGAAGGTCAGCAGGGAATTGCACGGAGCCGTGAGGACTGGTTCAGATCGGCTGCGGCAGGAGCCCGCCTCCCACTCGGGGCTTCTTGCCGGTCTCAGCACGAGGAACGAAACGAAGGTCAGCAGGGAATTGCACGGAGCCGTGAGGACTGGTGCAGATCGGCTGCGGCAGGAGCCCGCCTCCCACTCGGGGCTTCTTGCCGGTCTCAGCACGAGGAACGAAACGAAGGTCAGCAGGGAATTGCACGGAGCCGTGAGGACTGGTTCAGATCGGCTGCGGCAGGAGCCCGCCTCCCACTCGGGGCTTCTTGCCGGTCTCAGCACGAGGAACGAAACGAAGGTCAGCAGGGAATTGCACGGAGCCGTGAGGACTGGTTCAGATCGGCTGCGGCAGGAGCCCGCCTCCCACTCGGGGCTTCTTGCCGGTCTCAGCACGAGGAACGAAACGAAGGTCAGCAGGGAATTGCACGGAGCCGTGAGGACTGGTTCAGATCGGCTGCGGCAGGAGCCCGCCTCCCACTCGGGGCTTCTTGCCGGTCTCAGCACGAGGAACGATACGAAGGTCAGCAGGGAATTGCACGGAGCCGTGAGGACAGGTTCAGATCGGCTGCGGCAGGAGCCCGCCTCCCACTCGGGGCTTCTTGCCGGTCTCAGCACGAGGAACGATACGAAGGTCAGCAGGGAATTGCACGGAGCCGTGAGGACTGGTTCAGATCGGCTGCGGCAGGAGCCCGCCTCCCACTCGGGGCTTCTTGCCGGTCTCAGCACGAGGAACGAAACGAAGGTCAGCAGGGAATTGCACGGAGCCGTGAGGACTGGTTCAGATCGGCTGCGGCAGGAGCCCGCCTCCCACTCGGGGCTTCTTGCCGGTCTCAGCACGAGGAACGAAACGAAGGTCAGCAGGGAATTGCACGGAGCCGTGAGGACTGGTTCAGATCGGCTGCGGCAGGAGCCCGCCTCCCACTCGGGGCTTCTTGCCGGTCTCAGCACGAGGAACGAAACGAAGGTCAGCAGGGAATTGCACGGAGCCGTGAGGACTGGTTCAGATCGGCTGCGGCAGGAGCCCGCCTCCCACTCGGGGCTTCTTGCCGGTCTCAGCACGAGGAACGAAACGAAGGTCAGCAGGGAATTGCACGGAGCCGTGAGGACTGGTGCAGATCGGCTGCGGCAGGAGCCCGCCTCCCACTCGGGGCTTCTTGCCGGTCTCAGCACGAGGAACGAAACGAAGGTCAGCAGGGAATTGCACGGAGCCGTGAGGACTGGTTCAGATCGGCTGCGGCAGGAGCCCGCCTCCCACTCGGGGCTTCTTGCCGGTCTCAGCACGAGGAACGAAACGAAGGTCAGCAGGGAATTGCACGGAGCCGTGAGGACTGGTGCAGATCGGCTGCGGCAGGAGCCCGCCTCCCACTCGGGGCTTCTTGCCGGTCTCAGCACGAGGAACGAAACGAAGGTCAGCAGGGAATTGCACGGAGCCGTGAGGACTGGTTCAGATCGGCTGCGGCAGGAGCCCGCCTCCCACTCGGGGCTTCTTGCCGGTCTCAGCACGAGGAACGAAACGAAGGTCAGCAGGGAATTGCACGGAGCCGTGAGGACTGGTTCAGATCGGCTGCGGCAGGAGCCCGCCTCCCACTCGGGGCTTCTCAGCACAGCCGGTCTCAGCACGAGGAACGAAACGAAGGTCAGCAGGGAATTGCACGGAGCCGTGAGGACTGGTTCAGATCGGCTGCGGCAGGAGCCCGCCTCCCACTCGGGGCTTCTTGCCGGTCTCAGCACGAGGAACGATACGAAGGTCAGCAGGGAATTGCACGGAGCCGTGAGGACTGGTTCAGATCGGCTGCGGCAGGAGCCCGCCTCCCACTCGGGGCTTCTTGCCGGTCTCAGCACGAGGAACGAAACGAAGGTCACTACAAAAAAAACAAAGTTTATTTGACATTTTTATGCATGCAATTTTATTAACCTGTTTCAAAGAATCATCAACGTTTATAAACCTCTGAGTGGCGGCGTAACCAAGAGCAACCGATCGTGGAGCCGGGGAAACAATGGCGTCACCCCGGCCGACCGACAGAAACACAAGACCTGGACTGAAAACAACTACTTGATCCAATCACGATGAATCAACAGACACCTGGCCCGACACCTGTTGTCAACCAACGTGCATCCCTCCGCGCGGGGCTGGGAGGGGGGAGGGAGGGGGGTACGTCTAGACGAAAGAGTGTTTTTTGACGAAGACCACAAAGTCACTGGCTCGTTGCTAGCAGCAACGCCGGCCGCGTCCATCGTAACCATAGCAACGAGATTGTTTGTTCGCCGAGCATCACACACTGGCGCGTCACTGGGAAGCACGTGACGTGACGTCACTGGCGGTGATATGTGACGATGACGTAGGAGCTACATCGCGTGCCACACGCACAGCATCACGGCGAGCGAGGTGGAGGCGCCGAAGTGCAGCGAGCTGGTTCCTCCGTGGTACATCGCTGCCGGGTGCTCGCCTGCAAGCAAAGTACAGTCTCTGTTTGTTGGGGAGGGAACACTGGCTGCCGGCTGCTCGCCTGCAAGCAAAGTACAGTCTCTGTTTGTTGGGGAGGGAACACTGGCTGCCGGGTGCTCGCCTGCAAGCAAAGTACAGTCTCTGTTTGTTGGGGAGGGAACACTGGCTGCCGGGTGCTCGCCTGCAAGCAAAGTACAGTCTCTGTTTGTTGGGGAGGGAACACTGGCTGCCGGGTGCTCGCCTGCAAGCAAAGTACAGTCTCTGTTTGTTGGGGAGGGAACACTGGCTGCCGGCTGCTCGCCTGCAAGCAAAGTACAGTCTCTGTTTGTTGGGGAGGGAACACTGGCTGCCGGGTGCTCGCCTGCAAGCAAAGTACAGTCTCTGTTTGTTGGGGAGGGAACACTGGCTGCCGGGTGCTCGCCTGCAAGCAAAGTACAGTCTCTGTTTGTTGGGGAGGGAACACTGGCTGCCGGGTGCTCGCCTGCAAGCAAAGTACAGTCTCTGTTTGTTGGGGAGGGAACACTGGCTGCCGGCTGCTCGCCTGCAAGCAAAGTACAGTCTCTGTTTGTTGGGGAGGGAACACTGGCTGCCGGCTGCTCGCCTGCAAGCAAAGTACAGTCTCTGTTTGTTGGGGAGGGAACACTGGCTGCCGGGTGCTCGCCTGCAAGCAAAGTACAGTCTCTGTTTGTTGGGGAGGGAACACTGGCTGCCGGCTGCTCGCCTGCAAGCAAAGTACAGTCTCTGTTTGTTGGGGAGGGAACACTGGCTGCCGGGTGCTCGCCTGCAAGCAAAGTACAGTCTCTGTTTGTTGGGGAGGGAACACTGGCTGCCGGGTGCTCGCCTGCAAGCAAAGTACAGTCTCTGTTTGTTGGGGAGGGAACACTGGCTGCCGGGTGCTCGCCTGCAAGCAAAGTACAGTCTCTGTTTGTTGGGGAGGGAACACTGGCTGCCGGCTGCTCGCCTGCAAGCAAAGTACAGTCTCTGTTTGTTGGGGAGGGAACACTGGCTGCCGGGTGCTCGCCTGCAAGCAAAGTACAGTCTCTGTTTGTTGGGGAGGGAACACTGGCTGCCGGGTGCTCGCCTGCAAGCAAAGTACAGTCTCTGTTTGTTGGGGAGGGAACACTGGCTGCCGGCTGCTCGCCTGCAAGCAAAGTACAGTCTCTGTTTGTTGGGGAGGGAACACTGGCTGCCGGCTGCTCGCCTGCAAGCAAAGTACAGTCTCTGTTTGTTGGGGAGGGAACACTGGCTGCCGGGTGCTCGCCTGCAAGCAAAGTACAGTCTCTGTTTGTTGGGGAGGGAACACTGGCTGCCGGGTGCTCGCCTGCAAGCAAAGTACAGTCTCTGTTTGTTGGGGAGGGAACACTGGCTGCCGGCTGCTCGCCTGCAAGCAAAGTACAGTCTCTGTTTGTTGGGGAGGGAACACTGGCTGCCGGCTGCTCGCCTGCAAGCAAAGTACAGTCTCTGTTTGTTGGGGAGGGAACACTGGCTGCCGGCTGCTCGCCTGCAAGCAAAGTACAGTCTCTGTTTGTTGGGGAGGGAACACTGGCTGCCGGCTGCTCGCCTGCAAGCAAAGTACAGTCTCTGTTTGTTGGGGAGGGAACACTGGCTGCCGGGTGCTCGCCTGCAAGCAAAGTACAGTCTCTGTTTGTTGGGGAGGGAACACTGGCTGCCGGGTGCTCGCCTGCAAGCAAAGTACAGTCTCTGTTTGTTGGGGAGGGAACACTGGCTGCCGGGTGCTCGCCTGCAAGCAAAGTACAGTCTCTGTTTGTTGGGGAGGGAACACTGGCTGCCGGGTGCTCGCCTGCAAGCAAAGTACAGTCTCTGTTTGTTGGGGAGGGAACACTGGCTGCCGGCTGCTCGCCTGCAAGCAAAGTACAGTCTCTGTTTGTTGGGGAGGGAACACTGGCTGCCGGCTGCTCGCCTGCAAGCAAAGTACAGTCTCTGTTTGTTGGGGAGGGAACACTGGCTGCCGGCTGCTCGCCTGCAAGCAAAGTACAGTCTCTGTTTGTTGGGGAGGGAACACTGGCTGCCGGGTGCTCGCCTGCAAGCAAAGTACAGTCTCTGTTTGTTGGGGAGGGAACACTGGCTGCCGGCTGCTCGCCTGCAAGCAAAGTACAGTCTCTGTTTGTTGGGGAGGGAACACTGGCTGCCGGCTGCTCGCCTGCAAGCAAAGTACAGTCTCTGTTTGTTGGGGAGGGAACACTGGCTGCCGGGTGCTCGCCTGCAAGCAAAGTACAGTCTCTGTTTGTTGGGGAGGGAACACTGGCTGCCGGCTGCTCGCCTGCAAGCAAAGTACAGTCTCTGTTTGTTGGGGAGGGAACACTGGCTGCCGGGTGCTCGCCTGCAAGCAAAGTACAGTCTCTGTTTGTTGGGGAGGGAACACTGGCTGCCGGGTGCTCGCCTGCAAGCAAAGTACAGTCTCTGTTTGTTGGGGAGGGAACACTGGCTGCCGGCTGCTCGCCTGCAAGCAAAGTACAGTCTCTGTTTGTTGGGGAGGGAACACTGGCTGCCGGCTGCTCGCCTGCAAGCAAAGTACAGTCTCTGTTTGTTGGGGAGGGAACACTGGCTGCCGGGTGCTCGCCTGCAAGCAAAGTACAGTCTCTGTTTGTTGGGGAGGGAACACTGGCTGCCGGGTGCTCGCCTGCAAGCAAAGTACAGTCTCTGTTTGTTGGGGAGGGAACACTGGCTGCCGGGTGCTCGCCTGCAAGCAAAGTACAGTCTCTGTTTGTTGGGGAGGGAACACTGGCTGCCGGCTGCTCGCCTGCAAGCAAAGTACAGTCTCTGTTTGTTGGGGAGGGAACACTGGCTGCCGGCTGCTCGCCTGCAAGCAAAGTACAGTCTCTGTTTGTTGGGGAGGGAACACTGGCTGCCGGGTGCTCGCCTGCAAGCAAAGTACAGTCTCTGTTTGTTGGGGAGGGAACACTGGCTGCCGGCTGCTCGCCTGCAAGCAAAGTACAGTCTCTGTTTGTTGGGGAGGGAACACTGGCTGCCGGCTGCTCGCCTGCAAGCAAAGTACAGTCTCTGTTTGTTGGGGAGGGAACACTGGCTGCCGGGTGCTCGCCTGCAAGCAAAGTACAGTCTCTGTTTGTTGGGGAGGGAACACTGGCTGCCGGGTGCTCGCCTGCAAGCAAAGTACAGTCTCTGTTTGTTGGGGAGGGAACACTGGCTGCCGGGTGCTCGCCTGCAAGCAAAGTACAGTCTCTGTTTGTTGGGGAGGGAACACTGGCTGCCGGCTGCTCGCCTGCAAGCAAAGTACAGTCTCTGTTTGTTGGGGAGGGAACACTGGCTGCCGGCTGCTCGCCTGCAAGCAAAGTACAGTCTCTGTTTGTTGGGGAGGGAACACTGGCCGCCGGGTGCTCGCCTGCAAGCAAAGTACAGTCTCTGTTTGTTGGGGAGGGAACACTGGCTGCCGGCTGCTCGCCTGCAAGCAAAGTACAGTCTCTGTTTGTTGGGGAGGGAACACTGGCTGCCGGCTGCTCGCCTGCAAGCAAAGTACAGTCTCTGTTTGTTGGGGAGGGAACACTGGCTGCCGGCTGCTCGCCTGCAAGCAAAGTACAGTCTCTGTTTGTTGGGGAGGGAACACTGGCTGCCGGGTGCTCGCCTGCAAGCAAAGTACAGTCTCTGTTTGTTGGGGAGGGAACACTGGCTGCCGGGTGCTCGCCTGCAAGCAAAGTACAGTCTCTGTTTGTTGGGGAGGGAACACTGGCTGCCGGCTGCTCGCCTGCAAGCAAAGTACAGTCTCTGTTTGTTGGGGAGGGAACACTGGCTGCCGGCTGCTCGCCTGCAAGCAAAGTACAGTCTCTGTTTGTTGGGGAGGGAACACTGGCTGCCGGGTGCTCGCCTGCAAGCAAAGTACAGTCTCTGTTTGTTGGGGAGGGAACACTGGCTGCCGGCTGCTCGCCTGCAAGCAAAGTACAGTCTCTGTTTGTTGGGGAGGGAACACTGGCTGCCGGCTGCTCGCCTGCAAGCAAAGTACAGTCTCTGTTTGTTGGGGAGGGAACACTGGCTGCCGGCTGCTCGCCTGCAAGCAAAGTACAGTCTCTGTTTGTTGGGGAGGGAACACTGGCTGCCGGGTGCTCGCCTGCAAGCAAAGTACAGTCTCTGTTTGTTGGGGAGGGAACACTGGCTGCCGGGTGCTCGCCTGCAAGCAAAGTACAGTCTCTGTTTGTTGGGGAGGGAACACTGGCTGCCGGGTGCTCGCCTGCAAGCAAAGTACAGTCTCTGTTTGTTGGGGAGGGAACACTGGCTGCCGGCTGCTCGCCTGCAAGCAAAGTACAGTCTCTGTTTGTTGGGGAGGGAACACTGGCTGCCGGGTGCTCGCCTGCAAGCAAAGTACAGTCTCTGTTTGTTGGGGAGGGAACACTGGCTGCCGGCTGCTCGCCTGCAAGCAAAGTACAGTCTCTGTTTGTTGGGGAGGGAACACTGGCTGCCGGCTGCTCGCCTGCAAGCAAAGTACAGTCTCTGTTTGTTGGGGAGGGAACACTGGCTGCCGGGTGCTCGCCTGCAAGCAAAGTACAGTCTCTGTTTGTTGGGGAGGGAACACTGGCTGCCGGCTGCTCGCCTGCAAGCAAAGTACAGTCTCTGTTTGTTGGGGAGGGAACACTGGCTGCCGGGTGCTCGCCTGCAAGCAAAGTACAGTCTCTGTTTGTTGGGGAGGGAACACTGGCTGCCGGGTGCTCGCCTGCAAGCAAAGTACAGTCTCTGTTTGTTGGGGAGGGAACACTGGCTGCCGGGTGCTCGCCTGCAAGCAAAGTACAGTCTCTGTTTGTTGGGGAGGGAACACTGGCTGCCGGGTGCTCGCCTGCAAGCAAAGTACAGTCTCTGTTTGTTGGGGAGGGAACACTGGCTGCCGGCTGCTCGCCTGCAAGCAAAGTACAGTCTCTGTTTGTTGGGGAGGGAACACTGGCTGCCGGGTGCTCGCCTGCAAGCAAAGTACAGTCTCTGTTTGTTGGGGAGGGAACACTGGCTGCCGGCTGCTCGCCTGCAAGCAAAGTACAGTCTCTGTTTGTTGGGGAGGGAACACTGGCTGCCGGCTGCTCGCCTGCAAGCAAAGTACAGTCTCTGTTTGTTGGGGAGGGAACACTGGCTGCCGGCTGCTCGCCTGCAAGCAAAGTACAGTCTCTGTTTGTTGGGGAGGGAACACTGGCTGCCGGCTGCTCGCCTGCAAGCAAAGTACAGTCTCTGTTTGTTGGGGAGGGAACACTGGCTGCCGGCTGCTCGCCTGCAAGCAAAGTACAGTCTCTGTTTGTTGGGGAGGGAACACTGGCTGCCGGCTGCTCGCCTGCAAGCAAAGTACAGTCTCTGTTTGTTGGGGAGGGAACACTGGCTGCCGGCTGCTCGCCTGCAAGCAAAGTACAGTCTCTGTTTGTTGGGGAGGGAACACTGGCTGCCGGCTGCTCGCCTGCAAGCAAAGTACAGTCTCTGTTTGTTGGGGAGGGAACACTGGCTGCCGGGTGCTCGCCTGCAAGCAAAGTACAGTCTCTGTTTGTTGGGGAGGGAACACTGGCTGCCGGCTGCTCGCCTGCAAGCAAAGTACAGTCTCTGTTTGTTGGGGAGGGAACACTGGCTGCCGGCTGCTCGCCTGCAAGCAAAGTACAGTCTCTGTTTGGTGGGGAGGGAACACTGGCTGCCGGGTGCTCGCCTGCAAGCAAAGTACAGTCTCTGTTTGTTGGGGAGGGAACACTGGCTGCCGGCTGCTCGCCTGCAAGCAAAGTACAGTCTCTGTTTGTTGGGGAGGGAACACTGGCTGCCGGGTGCTCGCCTGCAAGCAAAGTACAGTCTCTGTTTGTTGGGGAGGGAACACTGGCTGCCGGCTGCTCGCCTGCAAGCAAAGTACAGTCTCTGTTTGTTGGGGAGGGAACACTGGCTGCCGGCTATGATCGTGTTGTGGGAAGGCGTTGGGCAACATCCACAACGCGATTTGTTGCGCGTGCGCATAGTGTAGAGGCTTGTAAGATTAATTTACAACCATCGACGTTAATTTCGCAGCTTTCGTGATGACATAAGATACCCGATAATATCATGACTTCGCCGCGGAGAAATTATTCAAATATCGCACAACGAAAAAATCGTTTTACAGAATAACTATTCTCTGTATTTGTCTTAAAATCACACAGTGTAATTTTGTCAGTGTTTTCAACGTGCGCAGTAAAATTTGACTGCATCAGTTGAAGATGAAGTTGTTTAAATTGCAAAACAACCTGCAAAACGCTGGAAAACAAGCGTCAGAAGAGCACCATTTAAAGAAAAAACTCAACAAAAATCAATGAAATTATTACACAAACATGCGATGGTGAGGGTCAGCATAATGTCTAGCAAGTTTCGTCAAATTATATTCATGAACTTGGCTTCTAGACTGACTAACGTCAGGTTGGAAAACTGAAAGTTGCAAATGAAATGAGCTGAAAAAAGTACAGGGACTTCGTTGAAAATTTTGAAAATTTCATCAAAATCCGTGAAGTTCTCTGGCCTGTAGAGTGCGAACTGTTCGCCGCTCGTTAAGCTCTTCAATTAGTTGCCTGCAAATACAAAAAAACATTGACTGGCTCTACATTCAAACTGTGATTCAATTAGTTGCAAAAGGTTTTAACTTCATTGGAATTTCAGGAACTAATTCATATTGTGCAAAATACTAATGAAGTTGGATACATTTATTGTATATTTAGTGTAACTATCGACGATTGCAAATAATTCCCAGCATGTCCAAGAATGTCAATCCAAAAAGCAATAAAAACCTAATCTCGTTGAACCAGGTGACGCACATCCCATCAACACTTGTCAGCCATGCTACAGTTGGTTGGACGTGTTGCATGCCAGCCAGGACAGACAAAAGATCTGGCTCCAAGTCCCGCCATCCCAGTGTCCAACGTGTTGCTAGCGGGAATCTCACGCAGGCGTGGACTCAAGCCATGCAGACGTAGAAACGAGGAATATTTGTTAGCGTGACGTCATTGGGGGCGATTTTGTACAACTTTGTTTGAAGGAGTCACTCGTTTTCTCGATTACAGAGTTAATTTGTTCGTTTAAAAACACGGACAAAGATGTAGATCCCGTCTTCATCATAGGTTCATCTTGATGACCTTCATCATCGCGAAGACTATAAGTGACTTCCGTGAAGAAATGCTTACAAAATCTTCCAGCTCGGTTGGCAAGGTTACGGGGAGATCACGTGGAAGAGTCTGCAAATACTTCTTCATCTGATCAGAAGGATTTACAAATATATGAAACTATAATATGACAACATTAGCCGCTAAACTACTTAAAAACTAGTGAGAAATTTGAAGTATATTAAAAAATAGCCGATGTCACGGTTAATAGCCAAGCCGAAAGATACTTTCCCTGCTTCAAACTGTCCACAAAATGTCCAAATGAGCAATTTTGGTTTTTGAAAAGATGCCGGAAGGTTAAGTTGGCAAGCCTGTTGGTCTGTGCAGAGCAACAGGAGATGGGAGCAGGTGTGAAGGAACGTGTCATCTTCAAGCTGTTGCTAATCCTGGCGTTGATATGGCAAAGTTGGCAACACTGCAATGCAGGCGAAGTCGCCGAGAGAAAACTTGCACCGAGTTGTTTGAAAACACGAGACGTGCAAGTTTTAAACTACAAGTTGCCAACCTAACGACACTACATTTCTTACAGGTGGCGGGGGCTGCGATGACGAAATATCTGAGAAACTTCCTGACACATCATCAAAAGTTACGCACGAAGAATAAATTTAATCTGCGACAGAATTCCAGTTAAATTCGTCGTTTTGAGCGAAGTGCCTTCTGCAAGACTTGAGACGGCGAGCTTGATGAAATGAACTTCACAAGAACTAGCGCCAGCCTCCTGAGTTTTTCCAGGCGCAGCCTCCTGTGTTATTGCAGGCGCAGCCTTCTGTGTTATTCCAGGCGCAGCCTCCTGTGTTATTGCAGGCGCAGCCTCCTGTGTTATTGCAGGCGCAGCCTCCTGTGTTATTCCAGGCGCAGCCTCCTGTGTTATTGCAGGCGCAGCCTCCTGTGTTATTCCAGGCGCAGCCTCCTGTGTTATTGCAGGCGCAGCCTCCTGTGTTATTGCAGGCGCAGCCTCCTGTGTTATTCCAGGCGCAGCCTCCTGTGTTATTGCAGGCGCAGCCTTCTGAGTTATTCCAGGCGCAGCCTCCTGTGTTATTCCAGGCGCAGCCTTCTGAATTATTCCAGGCGCAGCCTCCTGTGTTATTCCAGGCGCAGCCTTCTGTGTTATTCCAGGCGCAGCCTTCTGAGTTATTCCAGGCGCAGCCTTCTGTGTTATTCCAGGCGCAGCCTCATGTGTTATTCCAGGCGCAGCCTTCTGTGTTATTCCAGGCGCAGCCTCCTGTGTTATTCCAGGCGCAGCCTTCTGTGTTATTCCAGGCGCAGCCTCCTGTGTTATTCCAGGCGCAGCCTTCTGTGTTATTCCAGGCGCAGCCTTCTGTGTTATTCCAGGCGCAGCCTTCTGTGTTATTCATGGTGTTTTACAAGACACTACAATGGTGGCAGCGTGGAGGGATTTGGCGATGAAATCATTCGCAGCGTTCTCCCGTCTGATTGGTCAAGCCGGTCACTTGGCGATTGATTGCCGGTGTTTAACGACGCACTGTTTTGACAGCTGGCCCTGTGGCGCTGGTCTATAAAGAAAGGGTGATGATGAACCTAACCTATGGCTAGAAGAGAGGAGGGGAAACCCGGTGATTCATTGATTGATTGCCGGTGTTTAACGACGCACTGTTTTGACAACTGGCACCGTGGCGCTGGTCTAAAATGAAAGGCTGATGATGAACCTAACCTATGCCTAGAAGGGAGGAGTTGAAACCCGGTGATTCATTGATTGATTGCCGGTGTTTAACGACGCACTGTTTTGACAACTGGCACCGTGGCGCTGGTCTATAATGAGAGGGTGATGATGAACCTAACCTATGGCTAGAAGGGAGGAGGGGAAACCCGGTGCCGGCACGTAGCCTACTCCTGTCGAAAAGCACCGAGGGGACCACCGGCTTTACGTCCCTTCCGAAGGACGGTGCAACTCGAACGACAGGATTCCTCCGCTAATCCGTGCTGTCGAGAGGTTGACAAGCAAGGCGAGTGAAGTTGTCGTACCAACTTCAAACCCTCCGACCTCTCTCCCGAACAGAACTGATCGTGTGCATGATGGTCACCCATCCAACAGTGCGATGTTGCTTAACACGATGGTCACCCATCCAACAGCTCACGAGCTCGTTTCACGCTCCACCGAACACAGCGCCCTCTTGAAACCCGCCATATTGTTCCAGCGCCAATAACTCCCGGTTAGACACAACCGTGAGCGTGTGCTAATCCCGGCGTTCGCTCCGCGGACATAAAGCACACTCTAATTGACACCGCGCGCCGTAAATAACGGCCGCGGCCGCCGCACGAACCAGATACGTCACGGCCGCCTCGCCTCTTTATGAGAAATCTGACAAAACATCTTCGAGAAGGCGGTGTTTCGACTCGCCCGCCCCCGGGGCCGGGGGGGGGGGCGGGGGTGATAAATGTGACTTATGGGCCGTGGCGACGCGCGCTTTGTGCGGCGGGACTCCGAGTCAGAGTCACTTAATGAATTCCCGCCCTTTGTCTCTCCGCGAGCCCGTCCTTTGTGTTGGTTCGTCAGCTCGCGACTTTTCGGGATCAGTTTTGTTCCGTCAGAAGCGAAGGTGGATGTCGCGATGAATGCAGACGGAGAGGAATGCAGACATTTATTACATTTTGAAAGTACGTTCAATTAGATTTAATTGCATTCGACGGAGATATTGCTAGGATACTTCGGCGTTGCTAGGATACTTCGGCGTTGCTAGGCGAGAGACTAGGTTCCATCGCGTCTCTGTGTCGTATTCGACTTAAAGGATTGGACCGCGTCTTTATTTGCTGCGGAATGTTCTCGTCCCGCGTCTCGTTTCTCCATCTAGACTCGGTCTTCTGGATGCTTCACTCAAGCTAACAGAGCTCGGCGTTTGAGTCGGAGTTACTCTGTTGTTAAGTTGGTTTGTTGAAGACCGAGGTCCAGCCGAGGCTGACGTCACACTGTGTCTCGAGTTCACTCTGTTTTCAAATTCACTTTAGCTAACCTGTTATTTGCTAGCAAAACGTGCACCATAACCCCCCACCCCCCTTCTGATCTTACCTCTCGTGACCCGACCCAATTTATTGGATGAGCGAGCGAAGCGAGCGATTAATAAAAGAGACTTGAACTATATTTTTCTTTCATTCTCGAATGTTTTTTTTATCTACAAGAAAAATGACGCTCATCCCCAACTCGATTACAGGCAGCGGACGGCGAGCCCTGTGATTGGTCGACGTAGACGTTCCCATGGCAACCAACGTCAACGAACTGTTAATTCCACGTCGCTTAGAGCGCCCCTAGCGGCGACGTGACGTCACCAAGTGATACTAATCGGCAGCGACGGCGGCGGTGGGCGACGGAACTAATCAGGCACGTGCGGTGACACCTGGCGACGTCTGCGCGCGCACTTAGCCTCGCTGAAGATGGAATAACAAGCGCGACGTGTTTCCAGGAGGTCGTGCCGAGGGCGACGCTAGCTTCCACGGGCTGTGATCACACCCCGACTTCACCGCACAGAACGTCTTATACGTCACATTACTTCGCTATCGACTTCTGTACTTTCTTCCCTGAGTTTCGTGCAATTTCACTAGCGCAGGACGATTCTTTTCAACTCGAACCATTTTCTCGTCGGAATTTAGAATGCCTCGAGCCTTCTGCTTGATAAACTGAGATGGCTGTGTACATGTAGAGAGCGTTACTAGAGAGCGTTACTAGAGAGCGTTACTAGAGAGCGTTACTAGAGAGCGTTACTAGAGAGCGTTACTAGAGAGCGTTACTAGAGAGCGTTACTAGAGAGCGTTACTAGAGAGCGTTACTAGAGAGCGTTACTAGAGAGCGTTACTAGAGAGCGTTACTAGAGAGCGTTACTAGAGAGCGTTACTAGAGAGCGTTACTAGAGAGCGTTACTAGAGAGCGTTACTAGAGAGCGTTACTTAGCAGAAGCTAAGTTTGATGGACGTGTTAAGCCGGTCGTGTGTGTATCACACGCACGTGCGTGCCATACGAGCACGTACGCAATTAGCCGCAATATCGCCGAGGGAGGCGACCAGGTATCCATGGCAACAACGCTCTTGTTTGAAACTCTGACAATCGGCAAGCGCGTCACGTGGGCGGCTCAAACACGGCCGCTCGGACGCAATAAAGCAGGCGGTGGCCGCAAGCCAGATTGCGTTTCGCCGCTGTTTGCGCGCAGAGTTTGTTTCGCGAAACACCCACGCGCGCATGACGTCACGTGACATGTCGCAACGGCCATAACTTAACCAACAAAATGCTTTCACTTTATTCTAATCACGGCCCCCACGGCACATGTGCGATAAAACATGTCGCACGCAAAACAGCGACGGAGTAATCGACTCTGACCGAGACGATCAACGTCACCGTGAACTTGCGGCCGCGTCGCCCGATATTTCAGCCAGCTGCTCTGACGTTTGAAACATCAGACTGTACGCAGCAAGACGCACGACGTCGCTAAACCTCCCCTCCAACCCCCCCACCCCCACCCCACCACCCCCCAGGGAACGAGTGTGGCGACGTGAAAAATCATCTACTTTCCCCACGCGTCAACTGAAAAGCGCGCACGAAATTCCGCACAAGTAATTTCCCTGCGCGCTGCCGGTAATTGCGTGAGTCTTTGAAACCCGGCGGGGCGGGAGCAGCGCGCCACGCGGCGCCATTAGTAACTGTTTGCCGCGGCTCATTTCGCAGAGTGCCGCCGCCGCCGCCGCCGCCGCCGCCGCCGCCGCCGGCAAACAGGCTGCTCTCAGCGCACGCGACGCGGAGCATGGAGACAGATGAAGTCGCTAATTCCCCGGCCGGTCGGTCGCCATGCTAATTCATGTCGCAGGCAACACGGTCCGGTGGGGAACAAAGCGGCTCGGCCCAGCTCCTGGCATCTCAGTGCTAGACACCAGCTCCTGGCATCTCAGTGCTAGACACCAGCTCCTGGCATCTCAGTGCTAGACACCAGCTCCTGGCATCTCAGTGCTAGACACCAGCTCCTGGCATCTCAGTGCTAGAAGCCAGCTCCTGGCATCTCAGTGCTAGACACCAGCTCCTGGCATCTCAGTGCTAGACACCAGCTCCTGGCATCTCAGTGCTAGAAGCCAGCTCCTGGCATCTCAGTGCTAGACACCAGCTCCTGGCATCTCAGTGCTAGAAGCCAGCTCCTGGCATCTCAGAGCTAGACACCAGCTCCTGGCATCTCAGTGCTAGACACCAGCTCCTGGCATCTCAGTGCTAGACACCAGCTCCTGGAATCTCAGTGCTAGACACCAGCTCCTGGCATCTCAGTGCTAGACACCAGCTCCTGGCATCTCAGTGCTAGACACCAGCTCCTGGCATCTCAGTGCTAGACACCAGCTCCTGGCATCTCAGTGCTAGACACCAGCTCCTGGCATCTCAGTGCTAGACACCAGCTCCTGGCATCTCAGTGCTAGACACCAGCTCCTGGCATCTCAGTGCTAGAAGCCAGCTCCTGGCATCTCAGTGCTAGACACTAGCTCCTGGCATCTCAGTGCTAGACACCAGCTCCTGGCATCTCAGTGCTAGACACCAGCTCCTGGCATCTCAGTGCTAGACACCAGCTCCTGGCATCTCAGTGCTAGACACCAGCTCCTGGCATCTCAGTGCTAGACACCAGCTCCTGGCATCTCAGTGCTAGAAGCCAGCTCCTGGCATCTCAGTGCTAGACACCAGCTCCTGGCATTCAGTGCTAGACACCAGCTCCTGGCATCTCAGTGCTAGACACCAGCTCCTGGCATCTCAGTGCTAGACACCAGCTCCTGGCATCTCAGTGCTAGACACCAGCTCCTGGCATCTCAGTGCTAGACACCAGCTCCTGGCATCTCAGTGCTAGACACCAGCTCCTGGCATCTCAGTGCTAGACACCAGTTCCTGGCATCTCAGTGCTAGACACCAGCTCCTGGCATCTCAGTGCTAGACACCAGCTTCCGGCATCTCAGTGCTAGAAGCCAGCTCCTGGCATCTCAGTGCTAGACACCAGCTCCTGGCATCTCAGTGCTAGACAGCAGCTCCTGGCATCTCAGTGCTAGAAGCCAGCTGCTGGCATCTCAGTGCTAGACACCAGCTCCTGGCATCTCAGTGCTAGACACCAGCTCCTGGCATCTCAGTGCTAGACACCAGCTCCTGGCATCTCAGTGCTAGACACCAGCTCCTGGCATCTCAGTGCTAGACACCAGCTCCTGGCATCTCAGTGCTAGACACCAGCTCCTGGCATCTCAGTGCTAGACACCAGCTCCTGGCATCTCAGTGCTAGACACCAGCTCCTGGCATCTCAGTGCTAGACACCAGCTCCTGGCATCTCAGTGCTAGACACCAGCTCCTGGCATCTCAGTGCTAGACACCAGCTCCTGGCATCTCAGTGCTAGACACCAGTTCCTGGCATCTCAGTGCTAGACACCAGCTCCTGGCATCTCAGTGCTAGACACCAGCTTCCGGCATCTCAGTGCTAGAAGCCAGCTCCTGGCATCTCAGTGCTAGACACCAGCTCCTGGCATCTCAGTGCTAGACAGCAGCTCCTGGCATCTCAGTGCTAAAAGCCAGCTGCTGGCATCTCAGTGCTAGACACCAGATGCTTGCATCTCAGTGCTAGACACCAGCTCCTGGCATCTCAGTGCTAGACACCAGCTCCTGGCATCTCAGTGCTAGACACCAGCTCCTGGCATCTCAGTGCTAGACACCAGCTCCTGGCATCTCAGTGCTAGACACCAGCTCCTGGCATCTCAGTGCTAGACACCAGCTCCTGGCATCTCAGTGCTAGACACCAGCTCCTGGCATCTCAGTGCTAGACACCAGCTCCTGGCATCTCAGTGCTAGACACCAGCTCCTGGCATCTCAGTGCTAGACACCAGCTCCTGGCATCTCAGTGCTAGACACCAGCTCCTGGCATCTCAGTGCTAAAAGCCAGCTGCTGGCATCTCAGTGCTAGACACCAGCTCCTGGCATCTCAGTGCTAGACACCAGCTCCTGGCATCTCAGTGCTAGACACCAGCTCCTGGCATCTCAGTGCTAGACACCAGCTCCTGGCATCTCAGTGCTAGACGCCAGCTCCTGGCATCTCAGTGCTAGACACCAGCTCCTGGCATCTCAGTGCTAGACACCAGCTCCTGGCATCTCAGTGCTAGACACCAGCTCCTGGCATCTCAGTGCTAAAAGCCAGCTGCTGGCATCTCAGTGCTAGACACCAGCTCCTGGCATCTCAGTGCTAGACACCAGCTCCTGGCATCTCAGTGCTAGACACCAGCTCCTGGCATCTCAGTGCTAGACACCAGCTCCTGGCATCTCAGTGCTAGACGCCAGCTCCTGGCATCTCAGTGCTAGACACCAGCTCCTGGCATCTCAGTGCTAGACACCAGCTCCTGGCATCTCAGTGCTAGACACCAGCTCCTGGCATCTCAGTGCTAGACGCCAGCTCCTGGCATCTCAGTGCTAGACACCAGCTCCTGGCATCTCAGTGCTAGACACCAGCTCCTGGCATCTCAGTGCTAGACACCAGCTCCTGGCATCTCAGTGCTAGACACCAGTTCCTGGCATCTCAGTGCTAGACACCAGCTCCTGGCATCTCAGTGCTAGACACCAGCTTCCGGCATCTCAGTGCTAGAAGCCAGCTCCTGGCATCTCAGTGCTAGACACCAGCTCCTGGCATCTCAGTGCTAGACAGCAGCTCCTGGCATCTCAGTGCTAAAAGCCAGCTGCTGGCATCTCAGTGCTAGACACCAGCTCCTGGCATCTCAGTGCTAGACACCAGCTCCTGGCATCTCAGTGCTAGACACCAGCTCCTGGCATCTCAGTGCTAGACACCAGCTCCTGGCATCTCAGTGCTAGAAGCCAGCTCCTGGCATCTCAGTGCTAGACACCAGCTCCTGGCATCTCAGTGCTAGACACCAGCTCCTGGCATCTCAGTGCTAGACACCAGCTCCTGGCATCTCAGTGCTAGACACCAGCTCCTGGCATCTCAGTGCTAAAAGCCAGCTGCTGGCATCTCAGTGCTAGACACCAGCTCCTGGCATCTCAGTGCTAGACACCAGCTCCTGGCATCTCAGTGCTAGACACCAGCTCCTGGCATCTCAGTGCTAGACACCAGCTCCTGGCATCTCAGTGCTAGACGCCAGCTCCTGGCATCTCAGTGCTAGACACCAGCTCCTGGCATCTCAGTGCTAGACACCAGCTCCTGGCATCTCAGTGCTAGACACCAGCTCCTGGCATCTCAGTGCTTGAAGCCAGCTCCTGGCATCTCATTGCTAGACACCAGCTCCTGGCATCTCAGTGCTAGACACCAGCTCCTGGCATCTCAGTGCTTGAAAGCAGGTATAGCATGACAACCTGGCTGTGGAACGCGTGTCCTGCCGCGGGACTCACAGCATGACAACCTGGCTGAGGAACGCGTGTCCTGCCGCGGGACTCACAGCATGACAACCTGGCTGAGGAACGCGTGTCCTGCCGCGGGACTCACCGTTGAGGATGTGTACGCGGATGCTTGCCGGGTTTGCGTTGGACGGGTCACAGGTGTAAAGCCCCGAGTCCGTGGGGATGGCCTTCTGGATCAGCAGCCGGCTGGACGTCACGTGACCCTTCTCGGTGATGAGGCTGATCCCGCCGCGCGGCGAGTCGAAGTTGATGACGTCACGGTTGTGCGACCAGAGCATCGCCGGCGGCGGCTCCGGGGCGAACTGCACGAGGCAGGTGAGGTTGATCGTGCTGCCCGTGTTGACGAACAACTCGGCGCCGCCCAGGATCTCCGTCACCGGCTCTGTGGGCAGTCGGGGTCAATCAGTCATCCGACACTCCCACCTGGAGTCACCGGCTCGGTGTGCAGTCGGGGTCAATCAGTCATCCGACACGCCCACCTGGAGTCACCGGCTCGGTGTGCAGTCGGGGTCAATCAGTCATCCGACACGCCCACCTGGAGTCACCGGCTCTGTGGGCAGTCGGGGTCAATCAGTCATCCGACACGCCCACCTAGAGTCACCGGCTCTGTGGGCAGTCGGGGTCAATCAGTCATCCGACACGCCCACCTGGAGTCACCGGCTCTGTGGGCAGTCGGGGTCAATCAGTCATCCGACACGCCCACCTGGAGTCACCGGCTCTGTGGGCAGTCGGGGTCAATCAGTCATCCGACACGCCCACCTAGAGTCACCGGCTCTGTGTGCAGTCGGGGTCAATCAGTCATCCGACACGCCCACCTAGAGTCACCGGCTCTGTGTGCAGTCGGGGTCAATCAGTCATCCGACACGCCCACCTAGAGTCACCGGCTCTGTGGGCAGTCGGGGTCAATCAGTCATCCGACACGCCCACCTAGAGTCACCGGCTCTGTGGGCAGTCGGGGTCAATCAGTCATTCGACACGCCCACCTAGAGTCACCGGCTCTGTGGGCAGTCGGGGTCAATCAGTCATCCGACACTCCCACCTGGAGTCACCGGCTCTGTGGGCAGTCGGGGTCAATCAGTCATCCGACACTCCCACCTGGAGTCACCGGTCATCTAGACAACCGTGGTGATGCTAGCTGCTAGGATGTGGGCGATACACATCACACATTCGATCGATATATCACCCTGCATCCCATCACTATCCATTGGAAGATCATCCAGCACTAAGGTGTAGAAAGGCTGGAAGCTGAGAAGCTTGCTGCTGTCACATCGGTGCAAGCAGCTTCTGCTTCCTCCGTCAATTAGCGATGCTTACTAATGAATGAACAACGGGCAGGAGGTTGATGGGTATACTTTGTTGGTTCAACACCGGTTGTCAGGGTTGCCTAGGGTTGCCTAGGGTTGCCTAGGGTTGCCTAGGGTTGCCTAGGGTTGCCTAGGGTTGCCTAGGGTTGCCTAGGGTTGCCTAGGGTTGCCTAGGGTTGCCTAGGGTTGCCTAGGGTTGTCTAGGGTTGCCTAGGGTTGCCTAGGGTTGCCTAGGGTTGCCTAGGGTTGTCTAGGGTTGTCTAGGGTTGCCTAGGGTTGTCTAGGGTTGCCTAGGGTTGTCTAGGGTCAGGCGGTTAGGAAACAGTGGAAATAAATAAATTACATGCCCATAAAGTGCAAATGAGTATTCTTGTTGCAGCGCCCGTCGTTCGCCTGCACAGAAACAACGCCGCAGCTTTGCGATCAGAGCTGCGATTGCCTTGTGATAACTTCTGCCAGAGATCACCAAGTATTTCGACGAGGCAGCCTCGAGCCCGCGGCCGCCTCGTCGAAGCAGGGTTGGTGCCATCGACTCGAGCTGCAACGTTAAGACAACGGTTCGGCTGCTCGGCAATCAGCAAGCCGCAGGGAGGCCGTGTTCAGCCCTTTGTTGCGCTAATTGCACCGTCGATGCGTCATCTGCCGGATGCTGCTTCGATCGGCAGCTGCGAGGTGGCCGGGATTAGAAAGTTGATGCTGTCAAAGCTGCCGAGACATGGTGATTGTTTAGTTTAATGACAGCAGCAGCAGCAGCAGCAGCAGCAGCAGCAGCAGCAGCAGCAGCAGCAGCAGCAGCAGCAGCAGCAGCAGCAGCAGCAGCAGCAGCAGCAGCAGCAGCAGCAGCAGCAGCAGCAGCGACAGCAACGGCAGCTGTGATGGAGGTATAAATGGTTCGCTGTGACAACATTTCTTTGAAAGATTGACACGAGGGTTTATCCGACAGAGTCAACATTGAAGGCAAACACATTGAGGTCGCGTCGTGACGTTTCTCCGCGTCTTACAACGCGACATTCTGTAATCGACAAGAAGAAGGTTTCGCTGCAAGCGGCGCAAGATTCACGATTCATAACAGCCTCGGCGAGCAGAAGAAACTTGTCCGTGGTCTAAACCCGTGCAACACATGGCTCACTGTGCAGCTCAACAAGTCTGATGGCAAACTTTGGTCGGTCTCGCTTCCTCATCAGGAGCTAAGCATCCCCCCCCCGGTTATAAGTCAGCCGCGTGCCGTGGAAACAAGTGGCGAGCGCCCCCCCCCCCCCCCCCCCCCCCCCCACCAACCCCACCCCGTAACCACATCATCATCTCGACACGGCCCCGGTGACTCGGCGTCGCGGGCGTCGAGCGTCGGGCGTCGAGCGTCGCGACGCCCGCGACGCCGTCGAGTCGATCAATGTTCGCCGGTCACGGCGACCAAGACTTCGCGTTCCTCGCGGTCGCGTGCCCTCCTAACGCCCTCCTAACGCCCTCCTAACGCCCTCCTAACGCCCTCTCCCAGACGCTCTAATCTTCCAGCTTGAGGCCGGAAGGTAAGAGATACAGCTCTTTTTAATACGCTACATAATACGTTGGTCGTGTGTGAGATACGTGAGATACGACGTTGAATACGTACCTAGGTGCAGGTAACGATGACAACCGAAATTATTATCTAGATTCAGATAAAAAACATATCACCGAGGTAATTTTATTCTGTGAAATCACGGCTCGGTTCAGCATTCGGAGCATCTGCAAATCAATTACTCTTCGTCAGCTCGCTGCGGCGGCGGCGGCGGCGGCGGCGGCGGCGAGGTTTCTAATCAAAATAATGATAAATAATCCGTCGGCGCGCTTCAAACGGGCCGCGGTTGCTGCGGTGATTAAGAAACAGCTGACGCCGCAGTCTCTGCATAGAATCCAGTCTGCGCTGCTGGACCCACCGCAGCTCGATACACAAGGCGGTGGCTCACAGCTTGCTAGCTGCTGGACCGTGGAATCTGCGTCAGAGTTACGGCCCGTGCTGTCCGGTGCACCTGCACCTGCACTTGGGTGCACCTGCACTTGAAGCGAGTATGAACGTAGTTAAGCAGGGCTGAAGTGAGATGGAAACACGACTAATTATTCTGCGATGAAACGCAGCCCGCAACGCAAACCCGGCGCCTCCACGGCTCGACTCAAGGTCAGACAGGTCGTCTCAACGTGACCACGATCGTGGCCGGTCGGACATCATCGGCGTCGGTCGGCCGCCGAACAAGAACCACCTGGGACTTGGGATAATCGTAGAATGTAGCTATTTCTCTTGTGTCACGGCGTCGTGGAGCCTGCGCTGCTCTGACAGTGGGCCTAAATAGTCCTTAGCCTCAGAGAGGGCCTAATAGGGCCTCAGAGAGAGTCCTAGCAAGCCATTGGCTGCAGCCACCGATCTTTTCTTGAAAACATGGCGAGGATGCGCCATCTGGATCAGAGATAGCAAGTCACGGCATTGCGATCTGAGCGAAGGAACGGCCTCCACGCGCCAGTTGGACCAACGTCTTGGCGGGATCACGTAGGCCGAGGTTAAGCTGTGCGATGCTGCTCACCTTCTCGATTCGAGAACTTCAGTCGCAACAAATGAAGGTTTTCGTCATGAACAAGAGGCCGCCTCTCCGCGCGGTCGAGATCGAGCAGGCCGTGGAAATAATGGTCCACTAATTGGTGTCGACCGGCTAGCGGCTGGTTGCGAGGCAACGCGATGCAGCTACGAGCGAGGCGGACAAAGGGCTTAGCGGCAGCCAGCGCCCGACACAGATCTAGCGGCCGATTGCGGAATTAATCGCGCGGCGAGCGATTTGGGGCTCGCTGGGGTCGAGTGTTTAACGTTGGCAGGATTGTTTATGGAGTGGCGCGGTGGCTTTAGGCCGGCTCCGTTGTAGAACAATGTTCCACGAGCAGCCGGATGCGATGAGATCAGCGTCTGGTTTAGCCGGTGTGAGCCAAGGAGGGCTTGTGTCGCCACACGGCTGCAACTCGAGGGGATCAGGAACACCTAACAGTGCTTCATGAAACACCGATAGCCTCCGTCAAAAAACACAGCACTGATTTAAATCTTTCTCCAGTCAATTGAAGGGCAGACAAGTAATCCAGAGAGAGTCCATGTTGCCGTGTGCAGCAAATCACGCAGCCTGTCGCCAGGGTAACGAGGTGCACGCACGAAGCTTGACCAGCCGGCCACCAGGACGAGACTTGGTTACGCGAAGAGCGTCCACGCAGCCGTGGCTGGGCTGACAAGCACGCGCTGATTGCAGCTCCGTCCGCCAGGCGGCGCGCGCTCCTTTGTTTCCTGCGACGCTCTAATTAAACAATTAAACCCGACGGCAAAATAGCGTTTTGCCGGCGAGGCACGCGGCGCGTTTCACTTGTTTTTAGAGCGCGACGTGACGGGCCAATGATATCGTCGGGACAAGGGGCGCCAAATTGGCAAGAAGCGAAATTAAAAAATAATTCTGCAATAATTATCCTTGAGCTTGCAGCTAGCGCTCGTTGCGCAATTAGCCCGCCGGCAATTACGCCGGCGCTTTGTCGCCCGGCTCCGAGGCACGCATGCGTGATTAAATCCGGCTTCACGGCGAGATGATGAACAACTTGATTTAATCATTCTCTCGGTCCTAATGATTCCACGGCTAATGATTGTGACGACGAGGTGTGTTTTAGGATCCAGCCAGGACAGTGTTGTGTTTTGCACGGAGTGGAGACCCGCGTGGCCGTGGAACAGAGCAGGTTGGCAGCCCTGCGCCGCGCCTGAACGCAGCCCGCAGCGCAGCTCGCTCCGCGCACGCGCGGCGCCAGCGTGGATGCCTTCAAGACAGTACCACGTGGCCGTGAGGCTAACCATGCGTGGAAAGAAGGTGGTAGAATATGTTAGTGCGCCATCGCCTTCGTGCACAATGCTGGGAAGCTATCAGCTCTCCACGTCGGCACGATGCTGGGAAGCTATCAGCTCTCCACGTCGGCACGATGCTGGGAAGCTATCAGCTCTCCACGTCGGCACGATGCTGGGAAGCTATCAGCTCTCCACGTCGGCACGATGCTGGGAAGCTATCAGCTCTCCACGTCGGCACGATGCTGGGAAGCTATCAGCTCTCCACGTCGGCACGATGCTGGGAAGCTATCAGCTCTCCACGTCGGCACGATGCTGGGAAGCTATCAGCTCTCCACGTCGGCACGATGCTGGGAAGCTATCAGCTCTCCACGTCGGCACGATGCTGGGAAGCTATCAGCTCTCCACGTCGGCACGATGCTGGGAAGCTATCAGCTCTCCACGTCGGCACGATGCTGGGAAGCTATCAGCTCTCCACGTCGGCACGATGCTGGGAAGCTATCAGCTCTCCACGTCGGCACGATGCTGGGAAGCTATCAGCTCTCCACGTCGGCACGATGCTGGGAAGCTATCAGCTCTCCACGTCGGCACGATGCTGGGAAGCTATCAGCTCTCCACGTCGGCACGATGCTGGGAAGCTATCAGCTCTCCACGTCGGCACGATGCTGGGAAGCTATCAGCTCTCCACGTCGGCACGATGCTGGGAAGCTATCAGCTCTCCACGTCGGCACGATGCTGGGAAGCTATCAGCTCTCCACGTCGGCACGATGCTGGGAAGCTATCAGCTCTCCACGTCGGCACGATGCTGGGAAGCTATCAGCTCTCCACGTCGGCACGATGCTGGGAAGCTATCAGCTCTCCACGTCGGCACGATGCTGGGAAGCTATCAGCTCTCCACGTCGGCACGATGCTGGGAAGCTATCAGCTCTCCACGTCGGCACGATGCTGGGAAGCTATCAGCTCTCCACGTCGGCACGATGCTGGGAAGCTATCAGCTCTCCACGTCGGCACGATGCTGGGAAGCTATCAGCTCTCCACGTCGGCACGATGCTGGGAAGCTATCAGCTCTCCACGTCGGCACGATGCTGGGAAGCTATCAGCTCTCCACGTCGGCACGATGCTGGGAAGCTATCAGCTCTCCACGTCGGCACGATGCTGGGAAGCTATCAGCTCTCCACGTCGGCACGATGCTGGGAAGCTATCAGCTCTCCACGTCGGCACGATGCTGGGAAGCTATCAGCTCTCCACGTCGGCACGATGCTGGGAAGCTATCAGCTCTCCACGTCGGCACGATGCTGGGAAGCTATCAGCTCTCCACGTCGGCACGATGCTGGGAAGCTATCAGCTCTCCACGTCGGCACGATGCTGGGAAGCTATCAGCTCTCCACGTCGGCACGATGCTGGGAAGCTATCAGCCCTCCACGTCGGCGAGGCACACGATCTGTGTTGCAGCCAAGCCCAATACCTATAAACAATGCCAACAAATCCCAGCGCACATTTTCCAGCCATGCCGTAACTCGTAAGCCGCAACTTGCGGGAAGTCGTAGCGCTGATCCGGGTCTGTATCACCGCGAGGCACGGCGAAGGTCCGTGGAGTGCCAGGCTTGCCAACTTGCCAAGACCAACCCAGGGCCGGAGCTTGCCCATGCAGCGGGATCGCATGACGTATGGCAACACCGCGGCCTGCGAACTGACAGCTCGGATTTCAACATCAGAAAAACAATCGCGAACTCGGCCACGTGGAGCTGGAAGGGAGAAACACGGCGGCTGTTAATTTGTACTTGACACCGTCGCCCTGGGAAACCGCATTGTTGATCCTAGGGTCTCTCTTCGGGAGATAGATGTCATTTAGAGAGACCCTCGTCCACGAGTTCATTAACCTAAAAACAAAGATGGGAAACGATATGTCTGCCGTGCAATTGTTTTGAATGCAGCCCATGCTACACGGGTACTCACCGACCACGGTGAGGTACACAGGGTGTCCAATGGGCGGCGTCGTGCTGATCTGACACTCGTAGATTCCCGAGTCTTTGCGCTGCGGGTAGCGGATCCTGAGCGTCCAGTCTTCGGTGTGCGGCGAGTGGATGGCCTCGAAGCGCTGGTCGCTGGTGTAGGTGTAGCGTCCCACGGTCAGCAGGTGGATGTCCCGGTGGCGCACCCACGACACCTGGAGCAGACAGCCAGGGCGTTGTAGGCGTTACAGGCGCTTCAGGCGTTACAGGCGTTACAGGCGCTACAGGCGTTACAGGCGCTACAGGCGCTACAGGCGTTACAGGCTTGCTGTCATTGAGTCATGAAGCTCAGTGACTTGAACCGTGAAAACCAGGCTTAGCGACGTTGAGCTCACTTCGTTCACTCCTAAACGCATCCCGCATAATAAACTCGGCACCTCCACCTCATTAAATTTAATATCACTTGAAATACACCTGTTCCTTTCAATCAAAATTATACCAAAATGACGTCATGATACCCACTCACTCTGGCAACCCTGCTGCTTCCAATGCCAGCCTGGTGTCGAACCCGGGACTCTCCACGATCCAAGACGCCGTTCTTTCATCTACGCTAACCCATCCACCCTGGCTGCAGCAAGAAATACTCCTCCCGGCGAGAAAATCGAAGAAGTGGACGCAGACTGCGGTGAAATCGACGACTCGTTCAACTCGACGCCGAGTGCATCGCGTGCAATAGCTTACAAATGCACCGAGCGCGACGAGTGCACGGTCGAGCGAAGCGAACGCTTCAAACTCTCAGCGCGCGTCGAAAGCGCCGGCTGGAAACAGCTCGAGAGTTTCTAATGTTTTCCATCAAGCGGGCGCTGGGACGACTGCTAGTATCAAGGTGCTCAGGGACGCGGGAACAAGCTCGCCGTGGAAACCACCCTCTTTGTAAGCAAATCGTGCGAACGAGCATGCGGTGAGATTCGCAAGTAAACTCCACGGGGCCGTTCTGCACCTCGGCAGTTCTGAAAGAAGCAACAACACGACGAAGGGAGTGACGCAGTCTCGCAAAGAATCGTTCCCTAGCGACCAAGAGTGTCGTCCAATCTCTGTTGCATCACACCTGTTGGCTAGCAATCTGTCTGTTCTTCACGATGAGCCACAGTTCATCCTCCTGCCGCTCAGGTAGGAAGTTATCACCAGAAAACACTCCGGATGGGAGACAACGAAGCACCTTGCAGTCAACCTCCCAGGAAGTTAACGCCGGGAACGTAGTTAACACCGAACCGAAAGATCTGCGTTTCATTTCAAGAATGCCGTTCCATCGGCACTTCAGCGCTCCGCCGGTGGAAACTGGCACTTACTTCCTTCGTGACGTCATCCATAATTCCCGGCAGCTCGGATCGCTGATCGGCCTTCAAGACAATGATTCCCCGGGGCTACCAGGGTTGCCAACAGCAACGCCGCGCGTCGCCATGGTAACCAGTTAAAAGTCACGAACTTCGAATAAAACCCGCCTCGCAATCCACAACCAATGAAACATTAATCGCGAGGGTCGCCTAGCAACGCGCCTGTCGGAAACTTTCCTATGATTTGTTGATTACTCTGCAGGAGCACTGAGCAGGGGTCGGGACATGCTCCCAGCCGGTGCAACTCAAACAACAACAACAACAACCTAGCGAAGACGTCGCTAATGCGGCCGGCGAACGAACTAAATTGATTACAAACTTTTCGTTAGTTAAATATTGCGACTTGTTTCGTGGAAGCTTCCCCCGCCGCCCGCCGCGCGGCAAGCAGCGCTGTACTGAGGCTCGCTTTCGCTTCGCTCGCTCCGTGCGGCGGCATTATGAACTAGATACCTTCCCGGCGGGTTGGAAACAGAAATAGACGCACCGACAAAGTTTCCTGCGGCAGGGCTGGGAATTAACCCGGTGCCGGCACGCCACGATGTGTAGTCCGTCTCACGGCCAGTTGTCAGCATAGTCCGTCTCACGGCCAGTTGTCAGCATAGTCCGTCTCACACTCAGTTGTCAGCATAGTCCGTCTCACACTCAGTTGTCAGCATAGTCCGTCTCACACTCAGTTGTCAGCATAGTCCGTCTCACGGCCAGTTGTCAGCATAGTCCGTCTCACGGCCAGTTGTCAGCATAGTCCGTCTCACGGCCAGTTGTCAGCATAGTCCGTCTCACGGCCAGTTGTCAGCATAGTCCGTCTCACGGCCAGTTGTCAGCATAGTCCGTCTCACGGCCAGTTGGAGCGAAGGATGAAGGTTAGTTCGAAGGAATCCCGTGCAAGCGGCGGTGAGACCCGGTGCAGCTGCACTCTTTCCCCCCCCCCCCCCCCCCCCCAGCTTTCTGAGCGGCGTCCTGGAAATAATGACGGAACACTTCGCCGGATGAGCGGCAGGCATCGCCTCGGGCAGATGGAGGAGAGATCATCTCGCCGAGCAGAGCATTATGTTTTTACAACGCGACCTTTGCGCCGACGCGGAACAGCGCGTCTTTGAACATCCTGTTCCTGACACTTATCTTTATTTTACAAGCTTTATTTGTGAAATGTTTCGTGTTTTCGAGCCGCCGGAGGGGAGGGAGGGGTGGGAAAGCTGCCTGCTTAGCGGGAAAATAATTGATCGCGTTCTGCTTGCCGATTGGTCGGATCGACGGCGTGCAGGCTTCAGCCAATGGGTGGGCGAGGATGGGGATGCCTACGTCACAGACAATCAGTTTACCGGACTGAAATAGACTTATGTTTAAAGTCGAGTCATTACGTGAATTTGAATATAAATAAACTCTTTTCATGAAAAACCTTTTTACGAGTGAAGACTTTTATCGAAACGTGTGCCAATTACGGCGACTTCCTTTGAAGCGTGCCCCCTGCCGGCTTGGCGAGGAATGCAGCACCGACGCCGGCGAAGCCCGGGCTTCGAACCCCTGACTGGACAGACGGCATCGATTGGAAACACGCTCCGAACGTTTTAAAACCCGCAGATCTCCTCCGCCGTGTTGCAGGGAAGCCCGGGACCGGTTTGCTAAGCTTCCTGGATTCCCAAGACGACATCATGCAGCGCTGCGTTTCATATTAACAAACGCCGAGACAGTGAATTAAGTTGGAGCGTTCGGTTTGACTGAACCACACCGGGCCGTGGTTTGATTGAACCACACCGGGCCGTGGTTTGATTGAACCACACCGGGCCGTGGTTAGATTGAACGACACCGGGCCGTGGTTAGATTGAACGACACCGGGCCGTGGTTAGATTGAACCACACCGGGCCGTGGTTTGATTGAACCACACCGGGCCGTGGTTAGATTGAACCACACCGGGCCGTGGTTAGATTGAACGACACCGGGCCGTGGTTTGATTGAACCACACCGGGCCGTGGTTTGATTGAACCACACCGGGCCGTGGTTAGATTGAACGACACCGGGCCGTGGTTAGATTGAACGACACCGGGCCGTGGTTAGATTGAACCACACCGGGCCGTGGTTTGATTGAACCACACCGGGCCGTGGTTAGATTGAACCACACCGGGTCGTGGTTAGATTGAACGATACCGGGCCGTGGTTTGATTGAACCACACCGGGCCGTGGTTAGATTGAACCACACCGGGCCGTGGTTAGATTGAACCACACCGGGCCGTGGTTAGATTGAACCACACCGGGCCGTGGTTAGATTGAACCACACCGGGCCGTGCACTGCCGTCGTCACGTGACTGCACGTGTCACGATGAGCGATGAGTGATGCAGAATGCAGAATTCAGGTCGCGAGACTCCGACGCAAATCATGTCACGCAAAAGAGGTAATGGAGCGTAAAAAAAACTAACTCTAATATTTAGATAAAGTTTGTGGCCAACGAATTCCGTGCGAACGGCGAGCTAGGTGTATCTAACGGGCGTAGATCATGCAGCCGGCGCTCGGGACTAAAAAACAAGTGAACGCTCGAGCGGTGCACAAATAACGGTGGATGAAAAAACCCGCTCGCGAAGGGAAATTACATTTGAATAGCGGAGTCGGCGCCCGGTGGAATGTTTGCACGATTGCAGAGCCAGCAGCGGAGAAACTGGCAGATGAAAGCCTTGCAAACAGCAGCCCGAGTTGTTACCTTCCTCGCAACGGTTACCACGGGATACCAAGGAGTTCCAGCTAAAGGAGGCTGGGTGAATGCATCTTTGTGGCTGATCGAGACGCGACCACGTCACCACGCTTCCTGGATTCTATGAGGAGGCTGCGAAACGAGCGTTCAGCCATCGACTCTGGAGTAGGCTTCATGCAGTGATACCAACCTGGCAGCGATAAAATAAAACAACCGAGTAACCAAGATCAGTCCAAGGCCACGGCACCGCCATCTTGACGGACAAATGAGCCGCGACGCACGGCCTTCTAGAAGTTTGTTTGAGCCGAGAATGACGTCATCACCGTTTGTCTGGGGTCAGCGCGTCCAAGTAGTTTGCTAAGTGAGGCCGGTGCTCGCGTTGCTAAGGGTTACGCCCGTGGTCGCCTTGGTTACGCTCGGTTAGGCGCGTAACGACCGGTTAGAGACTCGGGAGGTAGTTACAGCTCGCATCGCATCGCGTCGCATCGCGTCGCATCGCATCGCATCGCATCGCATCGCATCGCATCGCATCGCATCGCATCGCATCGCATCGCATCGCATCGCGTCGCATCGCATCGCATCGCATCGCATCGCATCGGATCGCATCGCATCGCATCGCATCGCATCGCATCGCATCGCATCGCATCGCATCGCATCGCATCGCATCGCAACGCATCGCAACGCATCGCATCGCATCGCATCGCATCGCATCGCATCGCATCGCATCGCATCGCATCGGATCGCATCGCATCGCATCGCATCGCATCGCATCGCACGCATCGCATCACGTGGCTGTTGTTCATTACGACCGTGCGCAGCGCTCTCTGCCGGGGCTGCGTCGTTAAAATAACATCGATTTATTCCTCGGCTACTTTCTGCGAAACAAAAACACATTTTTTGTACAAATTGCAAGCGATCAGAATAATATTTCATATTTGTTGGTTCTTGCTTTGTTCCCCTCCGCGACAACTTGAAAGAGATTCTCCGTCAAAATATTCATGATATGCACGGAATGACAAAAACACGCATCCGTTTTTTATTCAACGGCCGATTGTCAGATTTTTTTCAAGCCAATCTTTTCCATCCTCGTTTGACAAGCATTCACCGACAAACACAGGTGCAGGCATTTGTTGAAGTGTTGAAGTGTTCACGTGTTGAAATTTTGGGAGGTTGAAGTGTTGAAGTGTTGAAGTATTGAAGTGTTGAAGTGTTGAAGTATTGAAGTGTTGAAGTATTGAAGTGTTGAAGTGTTGAAGTGTTGAAGTATTGAAGTGTTGAAGTATTGAAGTGTTGAAGTGTTGAAGTGTTGAAGTATTGAAGTGTTGAAGTATTGAAGTGTTGAAGTGTTGAAGTGTTGAAGTGTTGAAGTGTTGAAGTGTTGAAGTGTTGAAGAGTTGAAGTGTTGAAATGTTGAAATGTTGAAGTGTTGAAATGTTGGGATGTTGAAGCCTACCTCCGACCCTGACCTGAACTTCGACCCCGATTCAAGCAGCAGCCTTATCTCCACCGGCGATGACAGGAAGCGATTGCTGACCTGGATCGCCCGACAAAGCACCGCTGCACTCGCTCGCATCCAAGCCGCCGTGCGCTTCGCCTGCCGATCTCAGCCCGCTGGATGCAGCGATGCTAAGACGCTGGCTGAGATGGAAGCAGAAAGCACGGCCGACTGAACGCCGGCGAAGAGCACTCAAGGAGGCGCTGGCTGCGAACGCGACGGCGTCTTTGAGCTCCCCGTCGCCGGGGCGACGACGCAGATAACAAGCGACGATCGGGACTCGTCATGCGAGGCTCGGGCCCAAGCCGAGGTAACAAGTTGAAAGATCCCACCACGCCGACACCAGTGTAGTGAACGTCACAAAACACTTGAGAAACGCTAACGGCTCGTCGGACTCTTGCCACAAGCACAGGATACGTTCTGAATCCATGGAGATAAGTGCCGAATTAATTTCAGTGCAATTAAATTAAAACTTGTCACAAAAATCTCATGTTTAGCGGTTGGTGTTCTTGGCAACTGGCAAGGCAAAGAACGTTGTAATCAGCGTGGCCGGTTGTTTCGCGTGTGGCTGCGACCTCATCGCCAGAAGAAGCCCCATCACGGAGATGCAACGACAACAACAACAACAACAACAACAACAACATCGGTGCGACGTGGACCCAGCTGCTGGGAGACGACGTCCACGGCCATCAAGATGATGCGCTGCACAGATGAGCGATCGTAGCGGCAAGCAGCGTCCCCACCGACCGACCGGCCAGGAGCCAGCTTCACTCGACTCCCACGCGATTAACGTCGCTCCGTTGATGTCTCCGTTCCACGGGCGACCAATCAGCGAGCTGGGAAACAAAGACTCGGCCAAGAACGAGGAAGATGTCTCAGCTCCCGGCTTCCAATGGCACACTAACGCTTCTCGCTACACTCCTCGGTTCTTTGTGCATCCTGCAGTTCGTACTTTGCGATACGGTTGGCTTCGAACCTTCTCGACACGCTCGTTGTTCGATGAAATAAATGAAAGATTTGCAATTTCACTTCGTTATTTATCCGTTTCTTGTATTGGTATGAGCTCGGAACAGTCTATTTGTGTTTTCGATGTGTTTATTCTCTGAATTGAGTTGGCTTCGTCCACTTGGACAGCCCTGTTTGGTGGAAGGTGGCTTCGTCCCGGACAAAGTGTCATCGTGACACTTGGACAGCCCTGTTTGGTGGAAGGTGGCTTCGTCCCGGACAAAGTGTCACCGTGACACTTGGACAGCCCTGTTTGGTGGAAGGTGGCTTCGTCCCGGACAAAGTGTCATCGTGACACTTGGACAGCCCTGTTTGGTGGAAGGTGGCTTCGTCCCGGACAAAGTGTCACCGTGACACTTGGACAGCCCTGTTTGGTGGAAGGTGGCTTCGTCCCGGACAAAGTGTCACCGTGACACTTGGACAGCCCTGTTTGGTGGAAGGTGGCTTCGTCCCGGACAAAGTGTCACCGTGACACTTGGACAGCCCTGTTTGGTGGAAGGTGGCTTCGTCCCGGACAAAGTGTCACCGTGACACTTGGACAGCCCTGTTTGGTGGAAGGTGGCTTCGTCCCGGACAAAGTGTCACCGTGACACTTGGACAGCCCTGTTTGGTGGAAGGTGGCTTCGTCCCGGACAAAGTGTCATCGTGACACTTGGACAGCCCTGTTTGGTGGAAGGTGGCTTCGTCCCGGACAAAGTGTCACCGTGACACTTGGACAGCCCTGTTTGGTGGAAGGTGGCTTCGTCCCGGACAAAGTGTCACCGTGACACTTGGACAGCCCTGTTTGGTGGAAGGTGGCTTCGTCCCGGACAAAGTGTCACCGTGACACTTGGACAGCCCTGTTTGGTGGAAGGTGGCTTCGTCCCGGACAAAGTGTCACCGTGACACTTGGACAGCCCTGTTTGGTGGAAGGTGGCTTCGTCCCGGACAAAGTGTCACCGTGACACTTGGACAGCCCTGTTTGGTGGTAGGTGGCAACTTCGACGGGAAATCAATTAGCAGATTGCTGAGAGCGGAGAACAGAGCCCCGAGGAAACCAGCCTCAAAGTCGCCGTGTCTTTCTCTTGCAGCGCTCACTTATCTCCCACGCGCTCTTTTGTCTGCTAGAACGACGGAGAAGCGAGTTGCAGCGAGACTCAAACGGCACGGATTTAAATGAAACTAGATTTGAGAACGAGTCACACTGCGATGTGTCAGAAGATGAAACAACATCGCACGGCCCCGCCGAGAGCTCGGCCTCGCAGCTGTTAGGCTGCCCGGACCGCCGCTTGTTTCGCTGCTGTTAAAAACAACACACCGCCTTCTTAAAAACAGCCCGGATGATCGGAGTCTGGTTGCAGTGACGAGACAAGCTCACTAAGATAAAAATGCGCGTTCATGAAGATGATGACGGTGAAATTTTGAAGACAACTGAATAATTTTAATGTGTTCCGAATTAGTGTGAACAAATCCGAGGAAGTGAAATCTCGTTAAAGGTGAGTGAAAACGTCGAGCGCGCGTCACAACCAGCCAGCTGGACGCTGAGAGCTTTCCCCCCGGCCAGGGCGATACCCCCGGCGTGACGTCACGCAAGCAGCGCTTGTTTCCCAGCAAGCAACGGCCACCCTGACTCTCCGAGACAAACCCACGCCAGTAATCTCTCTTAAAAACCAAGACAAGACATCGCGTTGCCAGGCCTGCCAACACAACTAATATATCAACACAAGGCGGCCTGTTTTTTGCTGCCGGCGACGGTCTATTGCCGCGGACGTGTTTCTTGCCGCGCGGCCATAAAAAACCCCGCGCGCTTGTTTTCCCAACACAGTCGATATAATGATGATCCTCGTTTCCAAGGCAACATCCGACGCGACCGGGGCTCGAACCGGGGCCCGTCTGACTTATCTATTTCTAGAAGGCGCTGGGGGAGAATCGGAGCCGGTTTTTAGAAACAAGCGACTGGTCATTGATACGCTTCTGCTAATGGATTCCAGGCTGCTTCCAGGCTGCTTCCAGGCTGCTTCCAGGGGGCCGACGAGACGGTATTTACAAGGCAGCGTGAAATGCGATAGCGCTGGGATTCCGCGTCTCAACGACACGGGCGAGGTTTCCCTCCCGTCCGCCGCGCGCGCCAGCAAACACTTCGTTTATTGCCACAGCGACACGGCCTTCTGGAGCTTCAGCGTGTCTCACCGCCCGTTGGCTCCGTGTCTCACGCGCGTGCGTAATGTGACATCAACAGGTCAACAGCTCGCCGGGCGTTGCCACGGCGACATAAACACGTTCCATGTCTTAACTTTGAAGCGACAGCAGCTGCTGAGTTGAAGACTTGTGTTGACACGGGATTTGTTGACAGCAAGCACGTATCCTAGGCGACAAGCGCGCGTGAGACGGACTTTAGGTGCAGGTTTATTACTTAGCAACGGCGAGTGGTTTCGTTGCTCGCCGCTCGCCAGCCAGCGCCCCGGAGACTCACAAAATGAAACCGACTGGCTTTTGTTCGCGACCAGAAGATCCCGCAAATGTACGAGTCGAGGGGGCGGTGGGTTGGAGGGAGGGGGGGTGTAGGGAGCGTGGGGAGTGTGGGGAGGGGGGAGCACTCCACGAGACTGTGGCGCGGCGTTAAAAACAAGATGCGCGTTAATATGTCGCGCTCCATCACCCCCCCCCCTGCCGACGTGGCCCCTAAAGCACCGCCACCTAGCGCCGAGGCACACCATTAATCACGGCCTGTTTGACGAGACCCGGTGGTTCATGAATGTCAGCTGTTGCCGCCAGCAGCGTGACGGGAGCTTCGCGTCCAGCCGCCAGGCGGCAGGTCGAGCACGGCGCCTCCACCGAGGTCGAGGAGCCCGTTAATGACGTCATCAGGAGGCCGTGTCATCGTGACGTGACGGGAGGAGGGGCGGGAGGGGTTGGGGGGGGGGTATAATGGAAGGGAGGGGTAGTAAAGCGATTCATTTCAAGAGAAAATTACGTGAGATTTAGTGGCTCGCTATAAATGAGAGGGAGGGAGGGGAGGGAGGGTCTCATGCCATATTTCAGTCGAGCGAAATGACGATACGTTTTATGAACACAGCCAGCGAGGCCTGGATTGACTCGTTCAAATTATATGACAGAATAAATATGAAAATAAAAGTCTCCATTTAATTAAAAACACCAAACAAATAAGTATTTAATTGATTTCGGATTGGTGGATGATTTGGATGTATTTGGTTCCCTTGGCAACCCGATACTTCCCACGGGTCAAGATTAAAGATTCCACTGCCATCCTTCACGTCCCGATTCGGGCTTCTAGACTTGCATCCAGCCCGCCGTGCTGGCCGGACATGACGTCATTAGGTACTCGACGAAGAGAACAGAAAGAAGCTGAACTCGGCGACGCAGCGTGGGAAGGGTTCAAAGAGGCCGGGACGAGAAGTTGCCGACGCTTTAACAACACACTTTCCCCGCGACGCCGACGCCGACGCCGACGCCGACGCCGACGCCGGCTAGACGTAGTCATGGAAATATGCTAAACAAATTCATGGCCGTTGCAACTTATCGCTGCCGGAGGGTGGGGGTACGAAGGGGAAGGGAGGGGGGGGAAGATCGCTTTTTAACAGCGGCACGCTTTGCAATAATAATAAAACGTCGGCAGCTGCCGGAATCGCCCGAACGCCGGCTCGTTGTTTCATTATTTACACATGAAGCCAGCGGGCCGTGACTTAGCTCCAAGTGCACGTGTACTTGCTGCTCGCTGCTTGCCACGTGCACGTGTACTTGCTGCTCGCTGCTTGCCAAGTGCACGTGTACTTGCTGCTCGCTGCTTGCCAAGTGCACGTGTACTTGCTGCTCGCTGCTTGCCAAGTGCACGTGTACTTGCTGCTCGCTGCTTGCCAAGTGCACGTGTACTTGCTGCTCGCTGCTTGCCAAGTGCACGTGTACTTGCTGGTCGCTGCTTGCCAAGTGCACGTTTACTGGATGTACCTTGGTATTGGGTATAAAGTACAGTGTTTTCCGCGAGGCCAGACTTGGACCTCCCTCCGGGCGTCCCACAAGGTACCTTGCTTTTAGGCGAAGACTCTGACTTATGGCTATGTTTTATATCAACCTTAAGTAAGATCCCATTCCGCGGCGGCTTTCCACGGCCGGCTGCTTACTTTTACTTTCTTTGCCGCGACGGCGCTTTATGAAATTTCGAGGCTTATTGGGGAAATAGTGCGTGGAATTTCACGTGGGACGCACTTTTCGGCGGGCCAATCCGTCACGCATTTCGTGCAGCGAAACGCACGAAGAAACCAAGTTATTTTAAAAAACTTTACTGAATATTAATATCCGCTGCGCTGGGTTTTCGCAACTTTTAACACTCAGGAAGTTCCAGAGATGGTTTATTAAAATAGATTCAAGAAAATTTACAAAATTACTTCTGTAAAAAAGAGTCGCCTGAATAGCGCCATATGGAATAACGCCATATCGGCCATTTTCTGTCCCACCGGAATAAAGCCATAAGTCGGATGGCGTTAATCCAGTGGATTAACGTCATATTGTGAGATGACTTTGTTCCAGTGACAGCTGCACTAAACTAACGCCATCTGAGCATATGGCGTTAATCCAGTGGATTTATGTCATATTGCAAAATGGCTTTGTTCCGGTAAAATGCACTGTACTAACGCCATCTGAGCATATGGCGTTAATCCAGTGGATTTATCTCATATTGCAATATGGCTTTGTTCCAGTCAAATGCACTGTACTAACGCCATCTGAGCATATGGCGTTAATCCAGTGGATTAACGTCATATTTTGATATGACTTTTTTCCAGTGGTAGCTGCACTGTACTAACGTCATCTGAGCATATGGCGTTAATCCAGTGGATTTAAGCCACATTGGAGTATGGCTTTATTCCAGTAAAATGAACTGTAATAACGCCATCTGAGCATATGGCGTTAATCCAGTGATTACTGATTACTGAATTACTGATTCAATTTTCCTTAGAAATTGAAATTGAAAGAAATATAAAGGAATTAGGTTTGCATAAAATAACATGCTCTTATGGGAGATGTGAGCGCGTGCGGGGTAATCGATGGTGCGGGCGAAAGGGCATTCGGCGGGAGTCGAACCGCATATGTATGGATAGTCCTGGTGAATGCGCATCGTTTTTCCCAGATTCAATTTTGCGGAGAAATTGAATTTAAGGAAGTTATTGAAGATTTAGTGTTTTCGTCGGAATTGCGGCTAAGTCCATTAACATGGGCTCTTATGGGACTACGAAAAAATGTGTTAGTGCGGGCGAGAAGACATTCGGCGGGAGTCGAACCGCATACTTATGGATAGCCCCAATGAATGTGCTTCTTTTATATAGTGTAGCTTTTTCCTTTGAAATTGAATTTTCAAAAGTTATAACGATTTCAAAATACCAAAAAACTTAAAATCGCCATAAAAAGAAAAATTAAGGTTAGATTTGTTTCAAATTTCTAAAATAGATAACAGACCACTAGAGTTGTGTGATTTTGCAATTTCATTCAAATCCATCATCAGGAAAAATTAAAAAAAAAAACCGTTTTGAAGTCTCCAAAGTTTCATCATGCCTATGTTACCCCCATCATTTAACCTAAGTCTTGACGATTATCTCGATTTTACGAAAACTTCTTATAAAGTAATGAACGGATTTGAATGAAATTTTAACTGAGTGTACAAAATAGGTGGGTGAGCTTAAAAATAATTTGTCGGAAAATTCGTTCGGAAAATTTGGCCGCAAAAAAATAGAAACCGCCTTATCAGTTATAACTCGATAAGTAAAGGTCCGATCAAGCTGAAATTTGAAAAGTGCATCCGTATAGTGATTAAGCAGATTTTATTAGAGTTTAAAGAAAATCGTTAGGAAAATGCGGAAAATATAAAGGAAAATATGTGTTATCAACTTTTTTAGTATGTTGTGATAACGGCAAGGTAGATTTGGGCATATCGGTGGATAACCCTTATCAATACGCATCTTTTATTAAGGACTCAATTTTCATTTCAAATTGAAATTGAAAGAGATATAAAGGATTTAGTTGTACTGTAAATTAACATGGGCTCTAATGGGAGTTGCGGGGAATTTGAAAGTGCGCGCGCAGGGACATTCGGCGGGAGTCAAACCGCATACTAATGGATAGCCCCGTTGAATGCACATCTTTTAAATCTGATCTATACCGGAATAAAGGCTAAAGCCATCCTTCAATATGACATAAATCCACTGGATTAACGCCATATGCTCAGATGGCGTTATTACAGTGCATTTGACTGGAACAAAGCCATATTGCAATATGACATAAATCCACTGGATTAACGCCATATGCTCAGATGGCGTTATTACAGTGCATTTGACTGGAACAAAGCCATATTGCAATATGACATAAATCCACTGGATTAACGCCATATGCTCAGATGGCGTTATTACAGTGCATTTGACTGGAACAAAGCCATATTGCAATATGACATAAATCCACTGGATTAACGCCATATGCTCAGATGGCGTTATTACAGTGCATTTGACTGGAACAAAGCCATATTGCAATATGACATAAATCCACTGGATTAACGCCATATGCTCAGATGGCGTTATTACAGTGCATTTTACTGGAACAAAGCCATTTTGCAATATGGCGTTAATCCACTGGATTAACGCCATATGCTCAGATGGCGTTATTACAGTTCATTTTACTGGAACAAAGCCATATTGCAATATGACATAAATCCACTGGATTAACGCCATATGCTCAGATGGCGTTAGTACAGTGCATTTGACTGGAACAAAGCCATATTGCAATATGACTTAAATCCACTGGATTAACGCCATATGCTCAGATGGCGTTAGTACAGTGCATTTGACTGGAACAAAGCCATATTGCAATATGACATAAATCCACTGGATTAACGCCATATGCTCAGATGGCGTTAGTACAGTGCATTTGACTGGAACAAAGCCATATTGCAATATGACATAAATCCACTGGATTAACGCCATATGCTCAGATGGCGTTATTACAGTGCATTTGACTGGAACAAAGCCATATTGCAATATGACATAAATCCACTGGATTAACGCCATATGCTCAGATGGCGTTAGTACAGTGCATTTTACCGGAACAAAGCCATATTGCAATATGACATAAATCCACTGGATTAACGCCATATGCTCAGATGGCGTTAGTACAGTGCAGCTGTCACTGGAACAAAGTCATCTCACAATATGACGTTAATCCACTGGATTAACGCCATCTGACTTATGGCTTTATTCCGGTGGGACAGAAAATGGCCGATATGGCGTTATTCCATATGGCGCTATTCAGCTCCCCCGTAAAAAAGGCGGAAAAAAGGGCACTGCCACCTAAGAAGCATTTGTCCCTGGAAGTCCATTGACCTTGGAACGCAAGGTTGATTGCTTCAAGGCCGGAATTAACAGGTGAAAAGCGCGCGAGTTTCTCCGCTGCTGCCAACCTAACAGCGGTGATTCTTTGCAGCGTGAAAACCGCGAAGCTGGCGCCACACCGCCCGGTGGGCGGTTCTTGAACTAGCTGCATGTTAAGATGCCTCGCTGCGGCTTGGGGTGAAAGGGGAGGGGGGGGGGGGGCAGAGTCAATTAATTCCCGCCGTAATTACACTCGACTGTTTTAATTGTTTTACCAGCGCGGCGAGTTCCAACTCGTTGTCTCAGCAACGGACGGTAATTAGCGTTTGTCGCGCTCATTGATTCGTCGCGAGCTTGCTTGTCTGCCATTGGCGCGATTGACATGACCTTGATGCTTGCTGCTTCCTTGATACTCGATGGGCTTTAAGATACGCGTAGATTCTGCGATGAGAGACGAGATAAAAGATTCGTAACCCGAGAAACTTACGACCACTTCCAACTTAAAACACACTTACTTTATTTTAATACTAACTTCATTGACTGTCTTGGAAAGTATTTTTTAAAAGGCAAAGTTAATGCTTCCCGGCCCTCAAAATAAACCATGACCTCTGTCAATAGTAAAATTATTTCGATCAAAATAACTGCAAGTATTTGTGTGAAAATGTCAATTTTGTGTTTTCTTAGCTATATTTTCCAATTGCCAGGTATTTTTCATGAACATGATATGTTTTAAAGATGCGTATCTCTAAGGTTAAGCCAAATCCCACACTGCCCAAAAGAATGCGATGATTTCAGAGATATTTCCCAGATTCCTTCTTGCTGTCTTTTCATTGGTAAACATGTTTACTTATAATTCACATTTCTTTATCTATGCATAAGAAATAAACAAAAATTATTTCAAAACACTAAATAAGAATCCAGCCAGCCGTTTGTTTCACATCCCAGCGCTCTGAATGGCTAATCCAGGCCTGGCTGCAACCAACACGAAGCGTTTCAAGGGTCAGTGTTAACTCGGTGCTTGACTCGAGGTTAGAGTGGGGTTCAAGTTTTGTGAAACGACGCCATCCAATCACCGTCGAGCGAACAAAGTTCAACTTCCGTTTTCCAGCCAATTAGCAAGCCACTAGGCGGCACTCGACCAATCCGCGTTGAGACGATAAAACATCTGATTTAAGTAAGTGAACATGTTAATGAAACTAAATCCAGTACGAGAAGGTGTGCATTAAGTCGCGAAATGTGAAGATTATTGTAATTGCTCGTAAAAACAAATTACGAGCTTAGTTAAAAGTGTTTAATTTCTTTCCTCTTATCGAGCAACAAAACGGGTGTTGTTTCATTCCCTCCCGCAGCGAGCGCAGGGCTGCCAACAACATAAACGCGAGGAACAATTCCAGGGAATCGTCATGACAACGTGACGCTGATGAAGCGCGCTCCACGGAACACACGACAACCTCGTCAAACCAACCGCCGGCAAATTACAAACAACGGGCCGTGCATTTAAAACCCCCCCACCTAGCGGTGAATGTAACACGCCGTTAACCGCCCTAGCAACGGCCCGTTACGCGTAACCCACAGCAACGAGCCACGGCGAGGCATTACGCAGCGCGCAACACGGGGTTATGAATGAACATAGAAGGCACTGAATCCTGTTTCTATCTCCGTGGAAACCAACAACACAAATAAAGCAAATGTCCACTCATAAGTCGGCTGACCGCGTTGCATGATTGGTGGTGGTGAGGCTGGCAAGAAAACAGGTCCGGGTTCGACCCCCGCGATGGGTGAAATGTTGGAATAGCCAATGAACAAGTTGCTTCGTGGAGTGTAAGACCTGGATGCTGGAGTCACGTGACGACATTGGTGCGGGCAAACCTGGCAGTGACGTCAATACCCAACTCCCGCAAGAGTCAACCTGAGGGAGTCTTCGATCAACCACGGCCACCTCGTGTATTAAACAAACTTTTTCCAAGATGGCCGCTAATAGGACGCAACAACAACGTGCCCATGACAAATAATCTCGTTCCCCGCCGCCCAAGGCCCGCGTGTCGTGTAGGGCGAGATTCGCACGAAACAAGCCGCCGCAACGCACGGCAAGCAAGCCACTTTCCCGCGGCGTCGCGCGCGATTCTAGCCCTTATCGGCGACGGGCCGTCGCCAGCTCGTCGGCTGTCCCGCCGGGACATACGGCTACTTGGAAGCGTGGGCGCGGTTCACGGCTTCCACAGGGACGTCCTCGTCGCCATGGTAACTAGCCTATTGTCGGCGGGCGCCGGTTCAAGGAGACGCGCGTGCGGCGGGCTGATTGGAAAGCTGCGATGCGCGAAGCCTCGACGACTCCTCGACAAGTCCAAGTTTTAGTTGGAGAAGTTTTCTCGCGGTGTGATTTGCATCCAGCTGGCCGAGGTCGGCCCAAGGTCAAGGTCACTGCCCCTGGACGCAGCCCGCAACGCAACCCGGCGCCTCCACCGCTCTTTGCGTCACCGTTCGGCATGCGGTCGCCATGGAGATTATCGACTGTTTTATTACATCCGTAAGCAATTCAAGAGCTTCAAGTTTCTGTGTCGAGTCTTAAAAGAAAATGATTATGGTATCACTGAAATTAATTGTCTTGTTTTGTTTTGTTTTCAATGGGCGTAGGAGTTGTGTTTGGATACGAACTGGTCTTCTGTGCCTTTTTACATGTGTGAAAAATTATTTATGTGTTTACTTAACCTTATTATAGTAAGTACCGGTTCAATAGTAATTAGTTGCGCTATGGTTCAATCGCCGCAAATGATTACAAATAGTCTCTTATTTCTTCCTACTGCTTTGTTGATTTGATTGTTTGATGATATTCTGACAGTTTTGTGTGCAACATTCTTGTCTGATATTGTACGATACGTGCGGCCACTTCATCTGTTCTCATTCTCACAGAACAGCACACGCACTAAAGTTTTGCTTTTTAGTTTTCTTCTGTTCTTTGCTTAAACGTCATGTAATATTTATAATTTATATTTCGCTATCTATTTATTAGAAATAAATTAAAGTGATTTCAAAAAAATAGGCAACAAAGAAGCTTATTCTCTCGGCGCTAATTCTCAGCAGACTACAAGAACAGGGTTTCAAACGCGAGCTGAACTGTGTCGATGTCAGCTAATCACATCTCATCTCATCCTCGCAGCCTCCTGCTGCGCCTGCGCCTGCGCCCCGCAGCGACGGTCGCACAAACAGCTGCCGACTTCCGGCCTAATTTCACCGGCAAACCCGGTCCAAGGCCCGCGGCCCCGTCGATACCACGTGCCCTCATTACACGGCCCGGCGAGGAATCACTTCCGTCCGGGCTCGGGCTACGTCGGGGATTGTCGGGTTTCTTCGGCCGAAGTCAAATAGCAACAGCAAAGTTTAGGGGCGGGGGGGGGGGGGGGGGATGATGTCGAGGAAGATACACAGTGTAGCGAGTGGTTGCCAACTGGCGGTGAGACGCACATGTCAAACATCTCAGCAGGCCGTGGGATTCAGGAGACTCTCGGTGAAATCTGGTGACTGGAATGAAGTTAGTTAATTAGTGCATTTAGTGCATTAATTAGTGCATTAATCACGTGCACGGTACTCCTTTCAGCGTCAACGGGCAGCTGGCAGTTGTCGCTTGAGATCGAGCAACGGCAGGAACTAAGCCTCCCGGATATAACGTCAGTTGACTTTACTATCTTTGTGTGACTCAAATATCTAGCTGGCTTTTGTTCTTCACAATCTGTTTCATTGGTGGATGCGGTGGGATTATTACAAGTTCCTGGATTCCAGCGCCTTCCAGAGAGTTCAATTTATAAAAATACTTGGATTCATCCACGTTTCGCTTTCTGTCAACTTTTTCAGTTTCATTATTTTCTGAAACTAATTATTATCACAGTTATTTCAACTTTTCCTGCCGCGTTATTTTATGATAATTAATTTCCGAGAATGTTGCATGTTTATTAGGCCGGAGCAGAGCGGTGTTCGAACAACCGGGGCCGGGGCGGGCTTCCAACACAACACGACTCACGCGAAACAATCGATGAAAGGGACAAAAAATCTTTTGATTTGCTTCAAAATAGGTTTTTTCTTTTGAATATTTGAAATAAAGGAAGTAAATTCTGGCGAAATCAGTTCTTTCCAATTGATTGGAGTGCAGAAGAGAAGCAATATCGCCAGAAAAAGATTACATCATAAGAAGGTATTGTTTCCAGCGAGTGCTCAAGAGAAACAGATGAATGCGACAGGCATTGTCTGCTTTCTCAGGACGCACGCGCTGCCCTCACAATACTCAGACTGATTTTAATTTCAGGGTCTGATTTCTAAGATTTCTATTTCCACCTTCCCGCCCTCGTGCGGCAGAAAGTCGATGTGAGGCGTTCGCTCCACTCGCGCAGACTGCGGACTTGACCAATGAGATGCTCGGGTTTCAGTGAAAGTGTTGCGAGTTGAAGGCAAGAGTTGACTGCAGACAGAGCGACATGCAGCAAGTGCAGCAGCACCGAGTCGGCGCGTGCGCAGACAGCAGACAGGACTGCGCCTTCCCTGCGCTAGGCGAACTAATTCGCCGCCTGTTGATATGCAGCGAGTGTCGCAGCCCCCGCGGGCGAACACCTGCCCCTCGCCGAGCCAATCCATAGCACGGCCGTGTGGAGCCCCCCACCCCCCGATGCCGCACCTTCGCCGTGTCTCACCGCCCGCTGGAAGCCGACACCGTGTTAGGTTGGGAGCCAGCAAGCCGTGGGCAGGGGCATCGCTGTCCGTACAGGCAAGGTATCAATATCAGAAGAATAAACAAAAGCTTTGTACTCTTCTTGACTCTTTCTAACAATCTTTCTAACAATCTGATTAGCTCCCAAACCAAAGCGTTTCACGAAGTTTCGCAAAGCGTCACAGGAACTTATTCGTGGCAGTCGAGGACAGTCGAAGAGAACATTTAACAAAAGACCCGTTGCCTGCAGCTGGATGCAGGAGCCAGGTTCGAACGGGTTTCACGACTCGTAGCATAGCAACAGTTCGTAAAGCTTTCCCTAGCGACGCGTCCAACGGGCGGTGAGACACGGCAACGCGAGCAGCGAGTTGAATTTCATAACATTCCAGCAAGCCGTGTCGATTCCAGAGCCTTGCTGCGGATCGCTGGCAGAGAGAATAGAGAAGAGAGCAGAGAGATGAGAGATGAGAGAAGAGAAAAGAGAGAAGAGAGCCTTGCTCGGACAGAGAGAGTCTCGACCGCAAACACTGCTCTGTGTGTTTTCTAATTGGCTTAGAAATCAACCGACAAGTTGTTAGCAATGTGTTTCAAGTTTGCTGCAGACTTAATGACTTTGTTTCTTGCAAAAGGACACGTCCAATCGCTTCCTTGCAAACAGACGCGTCCAATCAGTGATCGTGTTCCTTGGTTGCTCGCGTAGCTCCCTCGCGAGAGCACATCTCGACAGGAACACATCACCCTCTCCCCCGCCCCTCTCCATCTCTCTTTGTAGCACGTTGGCATGGCAACCGACCCGCCACCCACCTGGCGCTGTGCTGGACGCGCTGCACGCACCATGCGTGTAATGTGCGTATCAATGCGTGGATTACGCGTAATCCGTCGGCGCGATTAAAGGACGGATCGCCCGCCGCACGAATTGTGACTCGAGCCGCGGGTTCGAAACCCGGGGCTGGTTCGGGGTTAAGCCGAAAAGAGTTGCCAACGAGGCACGGCGGGTTGGGTTCTTACAGCCTGGTGAGATGTGTGCTGGCAGAGTGTCCTGCATCCTACAGCCTGGTGAGATGTTTGCTGGCAGAGTGTCCCACATCCTACAGCCTGGTGAGATGTGTGCTGGCAGAGTGTCCTGCATCCTACAGCCTGGTGAGATGTGTGCTGGCAGAGTGTCCTGCATCCTACAGCCTGGTGAGATGTTTGCTGGCAGAGTGTCCTGCATCCTACAGCCTGGTGACATGTTTGCTGGCAGAGTGTCCTGCATCCTACAGCCTGGTGAGATGTTTGCTGGCAGAGTGTCCCACATCCTACAGCCTGGTGAGATGTTTGCTGGCAGAGTGTCCTGCATCCTACAGCCTGGTGAGATGTTTGCTGGCAGAGTGTCCCACATCCTACAGCCTGGTGAGATGTGTGCTGGCAGAGTGTCCTGCATCCTACAGCCTGGTGAGATGTGTGCTGGCAGAGTGTCCTGCATCCTACAGCCTGGTGAGATGTTTGCTGGCAGAGTGTCCTGCATCCTACAGCCTGGTGACATGTTTGCTGGCAGAGTGTCCTGCATCCTACAGCCTGGTGAGATGTTTGCTGGCAGAGTGTCCCACATCCTACAGCCTGGTGAGATGTTTGCTGGCAGAGTGTCCTGCATCCTACAGCCTGGTGAGATGTTTGCTGGCAGAGTGTCCCACATCCTACAGCCTGGTGAGATGTTTGCTGGCAGAGTGTCCTGCATCCTACAGCCTGGTGAGATGTTTGCTGGCAGAGTGTCCCACATCCTACAGCCTGGTGAGATGTTTGCTGGCAGAGTGTCCTGCATCCTACAGCCTGGTGAGATGTTTGCTGGCAGAGTGTCCTGCATCCTACAGCCTGGTGACATGTTTGCTGGCAGAGTGTCCTGCATCCTACAGCCTGGTGAGATGTTAGCTGGCAGCGTGTCCTAGCGGAGTGTTTGGTAAGGTAGGCGACACCTACCGTGCGGTTGCCGAGGTTCTTGACGCGACAGTTCAGGTAGGCCGTCTTGCCCACGAGGCCGGTCAGGTTGGACGGCACCCCGGTGTCGAACTGCGGGCCCGTGCCGGGCGTCGGCAGCTCCTGCAGGAAGTCCGTGCGGAACCTCCGTGAACCACTCGCTCCTGCAGACGAAACAGCCGGCGTTAGGTGCCTTCAAGTTCACACGATGACGTCACGCTCCAACGTTCAGACAGAGTCGGAACCGCAGCAGCTGCCAGCAATGTTCGCTGAAGTCGCGATCGAAGGTGAACTGTGTTTTATTCCCACCCGCGAACGAGGGACATAAGCGATCGCGTTTGCCAGGAATTTTAAAATACTCTCCCAGCAGCGAGACGGGTGTCGGTGAGGCAAGTGCCGGCGACATTAGCATAATATGATGATCGGCGGTGACGGCACGCATGATGCGTTACGCACTGCTCGAAGCCGACCGATGACGAACAAAGCCGAGTGTAGACGAGCGAACGCGACATCGGCGGCGACACATCGTGCTCTCGCTCGGTGAAATCCATTAGCGCCGAGCCAAAAATACCTGCCATGTCTGCATTATTTAACACAAAACACACAAACATACACATACGTGGAGCCCACACGTGGAACGCGGCGGAAACATGTCGTTCGGATAATTGGACGTAATTACTTAACGAGCCTCTTGACAACACCATCAAAATGATTACGTTGAGTCAAGTTTCAGCTGCGAGCTATACGAGCTACGAGCTACGAGCTACGAGCTACGAGCTACGAGCTACGAGCTACGAGCTACGAGCTACGAGCCACGAGCTACGAGCTACGAGCTACGAGCTACGAGCCACGAGCTACGAGCTACGAGCTACGAGCCACGAGCTACGAGCTACGAGCTACGAGCTACGAGCTACGAGCTACGAGCCACGAGCCACGAGCCACGAGCTACGAGCTACGAGCTACGAGCTACGAGCTACGAGCTACGAGCTACGAGCTACGCGCTACGAGCCACGCGCTACGAGCTACGAGCTACGAGCTACGAGCCACGAGCCACGAGCCACGAGCTACGAGCTACGAGCTACGAGCTACGAGCTACGAGCTACGAGCTACGAGCCACGAGCGACGAGCTACGAGCTACGAGCTACGAGCCACGAGCTACGAGCTACGAGCTACGAGCTACGAGCCACGAGCCACGAGCCACGAGCTACAAGCTACGAGCTACGAGCTACGAGCTACGAGCCACGAGCTACGAGCTACGAGCTACGAGCTACGAGCTACGAGCTACGAGCTACGAGCTACGAGCTACGAGCTACGAGCTACGAGCCACGAGCTACGAGCTACGAGCTACGAGCTACGAGCTACGAGCTACGAGCTACGAGCTACGAGCTACGAGCTACGAGCTACGAGCTACGAGCTACGAGCCACGAGCCACGAGCTACGAGCTACGAGCCACGAGCCACGAGCTACGAGCTACGAGCTACGAGCTACGAGCCACGAGCTACGAGCTACGAGCTACGAGCTACGAGCCACGAGCTACGAGCTACGAGCTACGAGCTACGAGCTACGAGCTACGAGCTACGAGCTAGGAGCTACGAGCTACGAGCTACGAGCTACGAGCCACGAGCTACGAGCTACGAGCTACGAGCTACGAGCTACGAGCTACGAGCCACGAGCTACGAGCCACGAGCTACGAGCTACGAGCTACGAGCTACGAGCTACGAGCCACGAGCTACGAGCTACGAGCCACGAGCTGCGAGCTACGAGCTACGAGCTACGAGCTACGAGCTACGAGCTACGAGCTACGAGCTACGAGCTACGAGCTACGAGCTACGAGCTACGAGCTACGAGCTACGAGCTACGAGCTACGAGCTACGAGCTACGAGCTACGAGCTACGAGCTACGAGCTACGAGCCACGAGCGACGAGCTACGAGCTACGAGCTACGAGAAGCTACGAGCTACGAGCTAAGAGCTAAGAGCTACGAGCTACGAGCCACGAGCCACGAGCTACGAGCTACGAGCTACGAGCTACGAGCTACGAGCTACGAGCTACGAGCTACGAGCTACGAGCTACGAGCTACGAGCTACGAGCTACGAGCTACGAGCTACGAGCTACGAGCTACGAGCTACGAGCTGCGAGCTACGAGCTACGAGCAACGAGCTACGAGCTACGAGCTACGAGCTACGAGCTACGAGCCACGAGCCACGAGCTACGAGCTTCGAAGAACGGTCTGTTTAGCTGTCAGTCGCTGCTGACACGTGTTTTCAAGTGGCGCGAATTCTTAATTTGACTCACTGCTGCAGAGAAAAAGTAACGCGGAGTTTTTGTTTTGAAATCTGTCTGAATCTTTACACGGACTGTTCTTGTTTTGATTAAATTTACATTTATTTTCGTGTGTAAAATGTTTCTCAAACGAACCCTTTGTCCGTGAAACTGTAAGAACAATGGAAGGCTGCTTCGGCGGCCAGCGATGCTTCGTACGATTGCCTGGCTCGTCTGGAAGGGCAGGTTGTTGTGTCGTGATGTCTGCTAGATACCACATCGGCGATGCACTCCCAATGTCATGCAACGCAGCTTGCAACTGTGCCAGGTTATATATTGAGGCCACTCAAAGAGTAATAAAGATAAAGAATGGAATGCTGGACTCGGCAGCAAACCCAGCGCGGTTTGTTGTGATTGAATCGGCAACAAGCCGACACAAGTTATCGGAATCCTCGACATGTTTTCCTTTGAATTGGACGCAGCTTGGCACCGAACAACTGACTAGCGTTTCCCGGCCGGTCTGATGAAACGTGATCGACATCGCCAGGGCGGTGGGACAGACTCTCACCAACTGTTTATTCACACTCTAGCTGCGATGTTTCCCGATAAATATTTTAAAGTAATCAACTAAATTAGACAAGAAAGCCCGATTAATAATCGTAATGAACGCCACAATTACTTGCGAGTGTCTCGGTCGCACGTGAACACGAAGCAAGGTTGGTTTACACATTATTTCCTTTGTTCATCTGTTAACGCTAAGCAGACGGAAGCTACTTCACGTTCGCTGCTCAGCAGCTCGTTCCACCCCGCCGTGTCCTAGGACTCATGTGTGCTGCTCGTGTGGATGAACGTGCGACGTGTGGAGCGTTGCAAGCAGCCAGCCATTCACCGCTCGACCTACAAGCTACAAGCTACAAGCTACAAGCTGCGAGCTACAAGCTACAAGCTACAAGCTACAAGCTGCGAGCTACAAGCTGCGAGCTACAAGCTACAAGCTACAAGCTGCGAGCTACAAGCTACAAGCTACAAGCTACAAGCTACAAGCTACAAGCTACAAGCTACAAGCTACAAGCTACAAGCTACAAGCTACAAGCTACAAGCTACAAGCTACAAGCTACAAGCTACAAGCTACAAGCTACAAGCTACAAGCTGCGAGCTACAAGCTACTAGCTACAAGCAATGATGGGGAAACGCTGCAGACGCCAACATGTGCAAGCTTTGCAAGCTGTATCTGATGGAACGCGGTCCGGCCGAGGTTTGCGACCGTCCTGCACTTGTCGGTGGTTTGCTCGGACCGGGTCTCGGGATTGATGGGCGGCATAATGAAGCTGCGGGGAAGGCCCGGAACGCTGTCTAAGGAAGGCTGCGTCATCAGAACGGCAGCAGCTCGGCGGCGGGGCTTGAAACTAATGCATTACATTCATCTGTAATCCGCCGCGCGTGCGCCCGACTCCCCGCGGCGTGCCCCGATGCTGCGGCTAAGTTAGAGTGGGTTTGCTGAGATTATCTCTCGGCACTTCCAGTCGGCAGCGTTCCTGCAGAAAATAGAGCCTTCTTTTACATCCACTATTTTAATGCGCGAATCCACGTTGTCTTTTCTTCGGAATCAGGGTCTCGACTTGCTAAATTCAGAAATTGAATGCAAAGCTTTCTTCCCCGCTTCTCGAGGGGGAAGCTGCTTCTTCAAGAATCAATTGTCTCCCATTGGGTGTGTTAGCCTGGCTTGCCGTGCCGTGCCGTGACGTGCTGATGCCTGTGTTGGTGCTGATGCTGATGCTGATGCTGATGCTGATGCTGATGCCTGTGTTGGTGCTGATGCTGATGCTGATGCTGATGCTGATGCTGATGCTGATGCTGATGCTGATGCTGATGCTGATGCTGATGCTGATGCTGATGCTGATGCTGATGCTGATGCTGATGCTGATGCTGATGCTGATGCTGATGCCTGTGTTGGTGCTGATGCTGATGCTGATGCTGATGCTGATGCTGATGCTGATGCTGATGCCGATTACAACATCGAGAGTTTGACAGGTTGACTGACAGATCGGGGCCGTGCTCGGTCACCCATCGGTCGTGTTGGCACGCGTGACGTCACGCGTGTGTGTGCTCATTAGCGCCACGTGATTGATGAGGGGGAAAGGGGGCGGGGAAGAAATGCGTCTGAGGTCGCCGGCGGTTTGGGCTGCGGCGCCGGAAGGTGATATTGATTCCTCTGCGATGTGATGCAGTACCTACCCTAAGCACTGTTTGTTGAGATGGTGATGCAGTACCTACCCTAAGCACTGTTTGTTGAGATGGTGATGCAGTACCTACCCTAAGCACTGTTTGTTGAGATGGTGATGCAGTACCTACCCTAAGCACTGTTTGTTGAGATGGTGATGCAGTACCTACCCTAAGCACTGTTTGTTGAGATGGTGATGCAGTACCTACCCTAAGCACTGTTTGTTGAGATGGTGATGCAGTACCTACCCTAAGCACTGTTTGTTGAGATGGCGATGCAGTACCTACCCTAAGCACTGTTTGTTGAGATGGCGATGCAGTACCTACCCTAAGCACTGTTTGTTGAGATGGTGATGCAGTACCTACCCTAAGCACTGTTTGTTGAGATGGCGATGCAGTACCTACCCTAAGCACTGTTTGTTGAGATGGTGATGCAGTACCTACCCTAAGCACTGTTTGTTGAGATGGCGATGCAGTACCTACCCTAAGCACTGTTTGTTGAGATGGTGATGCAGTACCTACCCTAAGCACTGTTTGTTGAGATGGTGATGCAGTACCTACCCTAAGCACTGTTTGTTGAGATGGTGATGCAGTACCTACCCTAAGCACTGTTTGTTGAGATGGTGATGCAGTACCTACCCTAAGCACTGTTTGTTGAGATGGCGATGCAGTACCTACCCTAAGCACTGTTTGTTGAGATGGTGATGCAGTACCTACCCTAAGCACTGTTTGTTGAGATGGTGATGCAGTACCTACCCTAAGCACTGTTTGTTGAGATGGTGATGCAGTACCTACCCTAAGCACTGTTTGTTGAGATGGTGATGCAGTACCTACCCTAAGCACTGTTTGTTGAGATGGTGATGCAGTACCTACCCTAAGCACTGTTTGTTGAGATGGTGATGCAGTACCTACCCTAAGCACTGTTTGTTGAGATGGTGATGCAGTACCTACCCTAAGCACTGTTTGTTGAGATGGTGATGCAGTACCTACCCTAAGCACTGTTTGTTGAGATGGCGATGCAGTACCTACCCTAAGCACTGTTTGTTGAGATGGTGATGCAGTACCTACCCTAAGCACTGTTTGTTGAGATGGTGATGCAGTACCTACCCTAAGCACTGTTTGTTGAGATGGTGATGCAGTACCTACCCTAAGCACTGTTTGTTGAGATGGTGATTCTTAAAACAAGCTCAAGTGACGCGGTTCGAACAAAACTGCAATCATTTGTTGCATGTTCAGTGGTTATCTGATTATCTCCGATGAGGTGGAATCAGACAGATTATCGTCAAAAGGTTTCATATAGAAAATTGTTTATTGCAAGAAGTTTGCATTCGTGGCGTGCAGCAATCCGAGTGTACAGCATTCCCGGTTAAATCCACGCTGCTAAATCCCATGTTCAAATATTAACAATATTGTGCGCCGTCTGCATTCCTTTCTGCATGCTTAATAGATTTCGCGAACTACCACTTTAAATTGATACACTCGTGCGATTACGAAATGTTAACTCTAAATCCATTCACCGTTCCCGACAAAAGAACCCGCGCTCCGATCCACGGAATGTAATTTAATAATTCCATTTGAATATTTTCTACTCAACAGCGCTCTTCTTTCACATGCATCGCGCTCTCTCTCTCTCTCTCTCTCTCTCTCTCTCCATCCGAGCATAGGTACTTTTAAAAACCCATACGTTGCAACGAATGCAGTGTTTCGAGGACTTGCGCTGCTTTCAATCACGCTAATTGCATCGGGCTCGGTGCAAAAAACCCGATAGCAGCGAGCAGCGAGCAGCGAGCAGCGAGCAGCGAGCAGCAAGCAGCGAGCAGCAAGCAGCAAGCAGCAAGCAGCAAGCAGCAAGCAGCGAGCAGCAAGCAGCAAGCAGCAAGCAGCGAGCAGCGAGCAGCAAGCAGCGAGCAGCGAGCAGCAAGCAGCGAGCAGCAAGCAGCGAGCAGCAAGCAGCGAGCAGCGAGCAGCAAGCAGCAAGCAGCAAGCAGCAAGCAGCAAGCAGCGAGCAGCGAGCAGCGAGCAGCAAGCAGCAAGCAGCGAGCAGCAAGCAGCGAGCAGCGGGCAGCGAGCAGCGAGCAGCAAGCAGCGAGCAGCGAGCAGCGAGCAGCAACAGCAAGCAGCGAGCAGCGAGCAGCAAGCAGCGAGCAGCAAGCAGCGAGCAGCAAGCAGCGAGCAGCGAGCAGCAAGCAGCGAGCAGCAAGCAGCAAGCAGCAAGCAGCAAGCAGCGAGCAGCAAGCAGCGAGCAGCAAGCAGCAAGCAGCGAGCAGCAAGCAGCAAGCAGCAAGCAGCAAGCAGCGAGCAGCAAGCAGCGAGCAGCAAGCAGCGAGCAGCAAGCAGCGAGCAGCGAGCAGCAAGCAGCGAGCAGCGAGCAGCAAGCAGCAAGCAGCAAGCAGCAAGCAGCAAGCAGCAAGCAGCGAGCAGCAAGCAGCAAGCAGCGAGCAGCAAGTAGCCAGCAGCGAGCAGCAAGCAGCGAGCAGCGAGCAGCGAGCAGCGAGCAGCAAGCAGCGAGCAGCAAGCAGCAAGCAGCGAGCAGCAAGCAGCGAGCAGCGAGCAGCAAGCAGCAAGCAGCAAGCAGCAAGCAGCAAGCAGCAAGCAGCGAGCAGCAAGCAGCAAGCAGCAAGCAGCAAGCAGCGAGCAGCAAGCAGCGAGCAGCGAGCAGCGAGCAGCAAGCAGCAAGCAGCGAGCAGCGAGCAGCGAGCAGCGAGCAGCAAGCAGCAAGCAGCAAGCAGCAAGCAGCAAGCAGCGAGCAGCGAGCAGCAAGCAGCAAGCAGCGAGCAGCAAGCAGCAAGCAGCAAGCAGCAAGCAGCAAGCAGCGAGCAGCAAGCAGCGAGCAGCGAGCAGCGAGCAGCAAGCAGCGAGCAGCGAGCAGCGAGCAGCGAGCAGCAAGCAGCAAGCAGCAAGCAGCAAGCAGCAAGCAGCAAGCAGCGAGCAGCAAGCAGCAAGCAGCGAGCAGCAAGCAGCAAGCAGCAAGCAGCGAGCAGCGAGCAGCGAGCAGCAAGCAGCAAGCAGCAAGCAGCGAGCAGCGAGCAGCGAGCAGCAAGCAGCAAGCAGCAAGCAGCAAGCAGCAAGCAGCGGACAGCGAGCAGCAAGCAGCAAGAACACATATCTGCTTATATCTACGTCATATTATGTTGCTTAGAAAACGTGAAATCGAGAACCTTCCCCCCCCCCCGGCCCAACCTCCCTGTATTATGAACGATGCGTCAGCAGTTTGAAATGTGAAAGGCAAGAAAAATAATCCTCTGTGAAATCCATTTCCCGCTGCTGCGGCACGGCGCTGTCAGGTCGGCTGGAATGTGACGCTGCGACCTGCGCAGAAGCCGAACAACGCGTCCTGCGCAGCAGCTGCGGTCTGACCAACCGGCTTCGCCGATCAGTCTCACAAAGTCCACTTGGCGGCCGTGTTTGCCGAACAAATATTTCCCGCGCTTTTCCCTGTTTCCAATCAACAGCGAGGACGCGTCGCGCCGACGTGGCGACGACATGAACTACGCCTGTAATTCTGCACAAATTGCTCGCTAAATTACTTCCCGCGCGGAAAATAAAAGCAGCGCCATTGTTATGCGACTTCACCGGGCCGTGGCTTGCATCAGATCACAGCATCCTGGAAACCTGCGCTGGATCCTCATCATGGAGGACGTGAATCATGCAGCCCGGTCTCTAATTGGCCGTGGGAACACCGAGCACCGACGCAAGCAGCAAGATAATACGGAGATATTAAAGATGATCAAAAGATTTCATTCTTCGAGAATCTGAAGGAAATAGTCATTAATTTAGATTTCAACCAGCTCCTGTCCTGACACTCGACAGTAGTAATTGCTACGAGACACTAATGGGAGAATGTCTGGGACATTGCAAGAAATCCCCGGGGCTGGAAAGAGTTCAATTCTGCCTTCCAATTCCTGCATCTTCCGCGCGCTGGTCAGAACGTTACTGCCGTGGCCTCCCCCTAAAGCCACCTAAAGGCACAGCGCACGGACCACGCAGACTTCCCGAACGAGATATTCAATTTATTTCACAGATTTCATCGGCGCCGCTTGAAAACCACGAGCTCGAGATCGCTGCTTGTTTCTCCTGGACCGTGTATCGCGGCTTGACCCGCGGGGTGGTGGTGGGGGGGGGGGGGGGGGGGGGGGTGCAATCTTCGCCGCACTCCCGGCCTTTATGGCCAGCTTAACGGACGTTCGGGCGCCGAGCATACCCGAGATAACACGAGCAAAGCCGAGTCCTTCGCTCGTTCGTTTCACGCTCCACGGTCCCAAAGAGCTACCTTTTCAACTACCTGATTGATTGAATTGATTCAACTACCTGTGGAAGGAGGGAGGGGGAGGCTTGTTTTAACCATCGCGTTGAGGATGAGCGTTGCGGAACGATGCAAATCAACAAGCGAAGTCAGGGTTCATTTGCTGGGAAATTAACAGAAAGGCTGTTGTTTTCCACACGAGTTGACATGCAAAAATCCGTGTCTTTTACAAACTTTATGCCTCAGCAGGCGGTTGTTGATCGAGTCAGCATGGTAAGCATGGTAAGCATGGTAAGCATGGTAAGCATGGTAAGCATGGTAAGCATGGTAAGCATGGTAAGCATGGTAAGCATGGTAAGCATGGTAAGCATGGTAAGCATGGTAAGCATGGTAAGCATGGTTAGCATGGTAAGCATGGTAAGCATGGTAAGCATGGTAAGCATGGTTAGCATGGTAAGAATGGTAAGCATGGTAAGCAAGGCTAGCAGTGTGTCAGATGAATGAAATGACCTCTGCACCGCTCTCCAGCTCGATGCAGCGCAGCATCAAGTTCAGACCAAGCAGCGCTCGATCGGAAACAAAGTGTTTGCTTCAAAAGCGTTCACGCCTGAGATTTTTAATTAAAATTCAGTTCCCATCGAAGCCGAGTGAATGGCGAGACGTGACAAAATGGTGGAGGTGCCGCGATTTCCAAGCCTAACTCTTTTGAAACAAGCGCGGGCTTATTTTTCCATTCAGAAAGCTGTGAATTCCCTTTGAATTTCTACTCAGAGTTAGATTAACGTCCCAAGCTGCGAGCTTTGCACGAAATTTATAATGTTTTGTCGTTTTACACAGAAATGCCGTGAGTTTCAGCGAAGATCTCACCGGGCCGTGAAATGCAGTGAATTAACGCAAGGTAACCTACGTCATGTCACGTGGGTAATATCGAGGAGGCTTTGTGTCAAGTGACAGGTGAGTATCTTAGCAGGTGCCAACTGCTTGGATTTGATTGGTTGAGAGCGCACGTTGTTTGCAGTGCACGCCGCCGCGAAGAAAGAAGCCGGTTCGTTGCTTCGTGTTGAAGCTACACGAGCGCGGATCGAAGCCAGCGGCAGCTGCCCTGCATGCAGACGACACGCTTCTTGCTGGATACAAAATAGTACCCACATCGGCAATCGAGCCGGGTTTCTCACGCTTGACATGTTGTTTCGTGTGCTTCTGTTTACACAATGCTAGCGTGGAAGGTATTTCTGCTCGGATCGTTCCTCCCCGACATCTTTTTAGCGTCTGCGTTCTGTTTCCCCGCGAAGCACACTTCAGCAGGCGGTGGAGCCAGCTCGACGAGGCCGTGCCAGCTTCCAGACACCGCGGCTCATCTGTATTCTAGGTGGCAGTGAAAAGCTGATATCGCTGCTGGAAGCTGCGACCGTCTTCCCGACCCGTTGTCATAGCAACAACACGGCGACACCATGAATGCTTCCGCCCGAAGGATGCCCGCCCGCCGAGCTAAACCGAGTTAACCCGAGTTTACTCGAGTCAAGCCGGCTGCAATTACGCATGGAAATTGTTTGAAATTGTCTACGCAACATTCCCGGCGAGTGCGTAATTACGTGCGTTGCGCCACGAGACGCAATAAAACCTACGCACTTTACGCACTTTACGCAATTCAAGCACACACACACACACGCACATTCCGCCGGCGGCACGCACCGAGCGGGGAAAATGCGAGGAAATGTCGAGGTAACTTTTCCAGGCGTGACCATCCCCCCCTCCCCCCCCCCCCCTGCTCGTCCTGTACTCGAGTGTCGATTAGCTCTTTGAGAACAAATGCACGCATCGAGGTTTGCATTTCATTCCAAAGGGCGGTGTGTTTCGATCGCCGCCCGGACTTTACCTTCCGTAACGAGCTCTTGTTGGAGAGAGAGAGAGAGAGGGGGGGGGGGAGAGAGGGGGGGGGGAGTTTGCAAACTAATGCAGAGTTAATTAATCACTGCACGCCGGCAAGACGGGTGTCAGCCGGTGGGATATTTTATCACCGCCGCACGCCCCGGAGCGCCGTGCGGCGGCGGGAGTTGGAAGCTTCAGCCCCGCGCGGTGCGTTTGCCGTCGTGACGACGCCGAGCGTTTGTGTTAGATGACCTTGACCGTCATCGATCATGATGCAGATCATGAAGATCATGCAGATCACGGCCACCGCTTCTACAATCGTCCGCGCGCCGCGCTGACAATACTTCCAGGCGGCGGTGACACGGGAATTAGGCGGCTTAACGCGCCGTCCGCCACCGAGATTAGCGCCGGTCCACGCGGCGTCAGCGTCGGCGTCGGCGTCGGCGTCGGCGTCGGCGTCGGCGTCGGCTTTGTTTCGCTGGACTCCGAGAGGCCGGGGTCGGTCGGCGAGTCACGTGGTTTGTATCCAAGGGTCGTTGCCAGCCGGCCGATGCGATTGTTTCATCACGTCCCTTGTTTTGTGCACCCCTGGTCAACAATCGGCTCAACTGAGTCTCGAAGCAAGGCCTCCTGGAGTTGAGATGTCTGGAGCCGGTGTCAAGATGAACTTGAAAAAACTTAGATCGAGATGATTTTGTTGAGTTGCATCACGTGACTGATACTCGCTTCAAACTACGTTAGTTTTAAAACAAAACACTGCCAGCTTCGATGTTGAATGCTAAACTTTCTGAAAGTAATTCCCAGCGCAGAGTCTGTTTTCTCAAGCGTCTTGGGGGCGGTGTCGGCTGCCAACTGGCCGTGAGACCAAGAAACAGAGCGAGCAGAGAGATCGTTTGATTCATGCACGGCAGGTTGGAAGCCCAGCCTGGAAAACATTGATGCTGGGTGCTCGATGCACGATGCACGATGCACGATGCACGATGCACGATGCTCGATGCACGATGCTCGATGCACGATGCACGATGCTCGATGCACGATGCTCGATGCACGATGCTCGATGCACGATGCTCGATGCACGATGCTCGATGCACGATGCTCGATGCACGCTGCACGATGCTCGATGCACGCTGCACGATGCACGATGCACGATGCTCGATGCACGATGCTCGATGCTCGATGCACGATGCTCGATGCACGATGCTCGATGCACGATGCACGATGCACGATGCTCGATGCACGATGCACGATGCACGATGCACGATGCACGATGCACGATACACGATGCACGATACACGATGCTCGGTGCACGATGCACGATGCACGATGCACGATGCACGATGCACGATGCACGATGCACGATGCACGATGCACGATGCACGATACACGATGCACGATGCACGATACACGATGCTCGGTGCACGATGCACGATGCACGATGCACGATGCACGATGCACGATGCACGATGCTCGATGCACGATGCACGATGCACGATGCACGATGCACGATGCACGATACACGATGCACGATACACGATGCTCGATGCACGATGCACGATGCACGATGCACGGTGCTTGATGCACGATGCACGATGCACGATGCACGATGCACGATGCACGATGCACGATGCACGATGCACGATGCACGATGCACGATGCACGATGCTCGATGCACGATGCACGATGCACGATGCACGATGCACGATGCTCGATGCACGATGCACGATACACGATGCACGATACACGATGCTCGATGCACGATGCACGATGCACGATGCACGGTGCTTGATGCACGATGCACGATGCACGATGCACGATGCACGATGCACGATGCACGATGCACGATGCACGATGCACGATGCACGATGCACGATGCACGATGCACGATGCACGATGCACGGTGCTTGATGCACGATGCACGATGCACGATGCACGATGCACGATGCACGATGCACGATGCACGATGCACGATGCACGATGCTCGATGCACGATGCACGATGCTCGATGCACGATGCACGATGCACGATGCTCGATGCACGATGCACGATGCTCGATGCACGATGCACGGCGGGCTGGAATATCAAACGTGAACCACGGTGCCGTTCGAAAGGATAAATAATAAATGAGCATCATCCCCTCGGCGGGTTGGAGAGTGTTGGGGGCGGGGGGGGAGGGGGCATCAATGGCAGCCTAATGCCCCCCCCCCCCCAACACAGCACGCGTCACTTCCGGCGGCGCGGCGAGGTTTGGGCGGCGGTGGAATCAAAGTCCCGGCGGTCGGGGCTTGTTTTTTGTGCTGCTTCCAGCGCAGTCCGCGCATGCGCAGGTTGGTTCCTACGCGTCGTACGAGTCTCATGTTGATTTTGTGTCAGATTTGATTTTAAATGTCGTCCCTTGTTTCTAATTTCTAATATAAATTACATTTCCACCAAACAATGTCTGCTGGCAAATTGTTTGGCAAACTGGACGCGCGTTTCAGCAGGAATTAATGTTTTATAAGCGACGAGGAATGACTTTAACATCTGCACTCAAATGTAGAGTGTAGAGTGAAGAGTGTAGAGTGTAGAGTGTAGAGTGTAGAGTGTAGAGTGCAGAGTGTAGAGTGTAGAGTGTAGAGTGTAGAGTGTAGAGTGTAGAGTGTAGAGTGTAGAGTGTAGAGTGTAGAGTGTAGAGTGTAGAGTGTAGAGTGTAGAGTGTAGAGTGTAGAGTGTAGAGTGTAGAGTGTAGAGTGTAGAGTGTAGAGTGGAGAGTGGAGAGTGTAGAGTGTCAAGTGCTAAGACTTACACCAATCAGCACCGAGTTCCCGGTCCCCTTGAACCCACCGCCCCGGGTCTCGAACTCAAACAGCGGGTAATTATCAAGTAAGCCGATTACGACATTGTTATTAATTCCCAGCGAACACATAATTATCCGCGTCTGCGCGCATCGTCCAAGCCGATGGGACGTTATCTCGCGAACTGCGAGAACAATATTCACTCAGCGATCGCGGCTCTAGCAGCTGATAATGAACCTGGCGTCGTGGAAACACTCGGCACTCCAACGGTTGCTAGCCGCGAGGTAAGAATCGACGAGGACACACTCGGATGCCGGCTCCCGCGACGCTAATTCTAGGATGGTAATGTTTCGCAGGAAACCAGCACTCGCTTCTTTTATTGCCACACAAACCTGCGTCGGCGGAAAATTAAAAAATGTTAATCGCCTAAAAACCGAATATAAATGAGTAGTTACGTCATAGGCCAGGTAGCAATGGTTGCCATGGAAATGCAGCCTTCCTATTGGCTGGATAAGTGAATCTTGATGAAAAATGACGTCATCACACTTCATAACATTGAAAAAGTTGATTATTTATTGATATTAAGTTTATTTGAGTTGTTGGTCTCCATGGAGATAGAATCAGGACTAGGAATGAACAAAGAAGGCGGTGAATCTAGTGACGCAACGCAAGCGAAGACCGTTGGTAATCAACATCCAATTCCTTCCCAGCGTCGAGAAGGCTGTGGCCGGTGCAAGACCCGGGTTCGAATCCCGCCGCGGAAACTGATACCAAGCCGGGCGTTGTTTCGAGGAAGCCGTGACCTGTAAGGCGTGACGTCACCGAGATAACACGTGCAACAATCTGACAGCTTCATCGGAAGGCGCCGCGACGGCGACGCCCCGAACCACTGGCCGGCGGCTAAGTGTTCCCCCCCTCCCCACACCCTGGCCAACCCACCCCCTACTGGCTCCCAGGCAGACATGCGCACGAAGCACCTCACCTGACATTTCAAGGACGCGCCGCCTATCAACGCTGGTGGCTGCTTGCACAGGTTAACTGTTGCTGATTGGTTGCCGGTGTTTAACGACGCACTGTTTTGACAGCTGCCACCGTGGCGCTGGTCTATAATGAAAGGGTGATGATGAACCTAACCTATGGCTAGAAGGGAGGAGGGGAAACCCGGTGCCGGCACGTAGCCTACTCCACGAAGTAGAAACCACGAAGTAGAAACCACGAAGTAGAAACCACGAAGTAGAAACCACGAAGTAGAAACCACGAAGTAGAAACCACGAAGTAGAAACCACGAAGTAGAAACCACGAAGTAGAAACCACGAAGTAGAAACCACGAAGTAGAAACCACGAAGTAGAAACCACGAAGTAGAAACCACGAAGTAGAAACCACGAAGTAGAAACCACGAAGTAGAAACCACGAAGTAGAAACCACGAAGTAGAAACCACGAAGTAGAAACCACGAAGTAGAAACCACGAAGTAGAAACCACGAAGTAGAAACCACGAAGTAGAAACCACGAAGTAGAAACCACGAAGTAGAAACCACGAAGTAGAAACCACGAAGTAGAAACCACGAAGTAGAAACAACGAAGAAGCGATTTAATTTGTCGCCAGTGTCTCCTGCAAAGCACTTGTCGGTTTCCTTGGGGCTGTTCCCGCCACCAACCCCACCGCCTGCTGGATTCCAACCTTCATGTCCCGCCGGGCTGCCAGCAGCTGTATTTGACCAAGATATTGTTAACTGCCTCCGGCTGCGCGCGCAGAGATAAGATTATCCACGTTCCAAAGAAAGTTCTCGCTTCATACTTGGCGAGTGGCAAGTTTCATTGCGGCGGGAATTATGCTAATTTATGCTGATTAAAAGTCAATAGGTGGCGCCAGCAGTCAGCTGATGTAATAATTTGTAAAACTGTTTCCACATCTTCCGCGTGTCAAGAACCTTGCTAACTTCATCCCGCACTGATGTCGGCCGGAGGTGTTTTCAATTTTATCAACCCCCCCCCCCCCCCCCCCCCCACCACCTTGCACCCCCCAACCCCCTTAACGACTCAATCCGCCAACTCCGTCGACAAGAAAGGCAGCCTCCCAACACGGCCCCCACGGCCCCGGGCACGGCCCCAAGGACCCGGGCACGGACCCCAAGGACCCGGGCAAGGACCCCACGGACCCGGGCACGGACCCCAAGGACCCGGGCACGGACCCCAAGGACCCGGGCAAGGACCCCAAGGACCCGGGCAAGGACCCCAAGGACCCGGGCACGGACCCCAAGGACCCGGGCACGGACCCCAAGGACCCGGGCAAGGACCCCAAGGACCCGGGCACGGACCCCAAGGACCCGGGCACGGACCCCAAGGACCCGGGCATGGACCCCACGGACCCGGGCACGGCCCCACGGACCCGGGCACGGCCCCACGGACCCGGGCACGGCCCCACGGACCCGGGCACGGCCCCACGGACCCGGGCACGGCCCCACGGACCCGGGCACGGCCCCACGGACCCGGGCATGGACCCCACGGACCCGGGCACGGCCCCACGGACCCGGGCATGGACCCCACGGACCCGGGCACGGCCCCACGGACCCGGGCATGGACCCCACGGACCCGGGCACGGCCCCACGGACCCGGGCACGGCCCCACGGACCCGGGCATGGACCCCACGGACCCGGGCATGGACCCCACGGACCCGGCGCGTTGGAATCTAATCCCGGCCGGGCGGCCGACGCTCTGCTTCCAGCCCAGCGCACGCATGCCGTTGTTTTTGCCGGCCCGGAACGCTGCATTATTATTACTCCAGGGGCGGGGGACGGACGGCGACCTGCTTTTTGCCCGCGTTGTTCCCACGATCAAATCCTGCGAAACGTTCGCCAAATTCACAGCAAAATCCAGCCACACTTTTCGCTGTTCGCAGCGAGCGACGCAGGATGAAGCCGGCCTCCAGGGGTTTCGCTGTTCGCAGCGAGCGACGCAGGATGAAGCCGCGGCCTCCTGGGGTTTCGCTGAACAACAATTCGCAGTGCGCTCATCGCGGCGGCGAACAAACCCGGCCTTGTTGTTAATTTAGCCGGCGGCTTTGCACGTCACGGCCAGGTGGCGTGGAGGACGCAAGATGGCGGCCAGGTGGCGTGGAGGACGCAAGATGGCGGACAGGTGGCGTGGAGGACGCAAGATGGCGGCCAGGTGGCGTGGAGGACACAAGATGGCGGCCAGGTGGCGTGGAGGACGCAAGATGGCGGCCAGGTGGCGTGGAGGACGCAAGATGGCGGCCAGGTGGCATGGAGGACGCAAGATGGCGGCCAGGTGGCGTGGAGGACGCAAGATGGCGGCCAGGTGGCATGGAGGACGCAAGATGGCGGCCAGGTGGCGTGGAGGACGCAAGATGGCGGCCAGGTGGCGTGGAGGACGCAAGATGGCGGCCAGGTGGCATGGAGGACGCAAGATGGCGGCCAGGGAGTTCCGACAGCCAGGACGTCGCCGTTGGTTCACACAGAGCCATTTGTTAATCATTTAGTTGAGATGCTGGACGTTGGCTGCGCCTCAGCGAGAACTTGGCGGCAGAGCGCCACTTGGATCGCAAGTCGAATAAGTTGCGAGGAGCTGGGAATCCCGGCTCAGCGTCCCGTGGATCAGCATAAAGCAACCAAATCGCAGCATCTCGGTGACAATTTGGCGGCCACGCGCCACTTGGATCTGTCCGAGCTTTTCACCAGCGCTTATCGTTCGTCGGTTGTTTACCGACGCGAGCCGAGTGCAGCCGAACGCGGGCGAGGCGGAGGGCGGGCGAGACCGAGGATCCAGCAAGCTCATAAAAATGTAGGGGCTTCCTGAGTAAATGGCTGTTACTAGTTTTACTGTCCAACTGTTTCTATAAATAAAAAGTGAATTCGCAATGATTTTCGCTAGAATTTCGCCGCGCATAAAGGGATTTACGGAGAAGGGGGCAGCGCTCGGCGGGAAATACGGCCGAGGACGGTAAAAAATTCCGAGGCGAAAATATTGCAGAGCAGCACTTTTCCAGATTATCTGGAGACGCGAGGAGGGTGGCTGGGGGGGGGGGGGGGAGGGGAGGGGGCGACGTGTCATCGCGAGGGTCCCGGGGTCGGCGTCGGCGTCGGCGTCGGAATCCACCTCGGCGTGTTTCGAAGCGGCGGCGGCTGGTTCAACACCTTCCTACTCGGTCGCTGCCTGCTATTGGTCGACAAATATTGCTCTCTCAAGTACGGACAAAGTTGTGAATTTCTTTGTAAATAAACGTGGTACAATAAATGAGAAAAATATTGACTACTGTTTGGTGTTGGGTCAGAAATCGCTCGGCGTTGCTGGAATATTGATTAACATCCTCTAATTAAAAGAAAAACTTGTCAAATAAAAAAGTACCGACCTATTCGGAAAAGAGACAGCGAAATTTGACGAGGAAATGAAAAAAAATGGTCAAATATTCGTTTTAAAATTGTGAAATAATAGTCAGAAAAAGTTCTAAAATGTTCCAAAAACTTTTGAAATGAAACCCTGCTAGAAAATGTTGTAGAAAGTGCGTGCGTGCGTGCGTGCGTGCGTGCGTGCGTGCGTGCGTGCGTGCGTGCGTGCGTGCGTGCGGCGTGACAGTGTTGATGACCATGCGATGACCCCTACCAAGTGACGACGAGGGGGGGGGGGGGGAAAGTCACACGGAAGTGAGCCTCGGGTCGGCATCGATCGTCGTGGGGGGGGGGGGGGGGGGGGGGGGGGGGGGGGGGGGGGGCGTTTAGCGGGCTTCGTGACGCCCGCAGCGAGTCACCGCCATCGAGACGTCGATCGCCAGCTGTTTCTCAAGATGACGCGTCCAGCGAGGCCATGGGAAGGATTAGAGCGTCGCTACCTGCTTCCGGTGCACGTGTACTTGTACGGAACTCGGGTCAATTAAAGCTGGGTGTCCGCCATCGAAGAGGTCGAAGAGGTCGAAGAGGTCGAAGAGGTCGAAGAGGTCGAAGAGGTCGAGGGCTTCACCATGCAAAGGTTGCTCCGCGGCGGTTTAGTGTTCTTTGCTGCAGAATTGTGGGAGAGATTTGGATGTCTTGCGCTGGGAGTGATCCAGGAGGCTGGAGGTATTTCATCATTTGTCAAAATCAGTTCTCCGAGACGCCGTTTGCCGGATGATGGACGAGCTGGCCGCGGCGGGGAAAATGGCCGAATAATCGATCTCCAATCGTTGCTAGGGACGACGCGCTGCAACCCAGCCTCCTGGCATTATAATAATTCTTCTTTCATTCGAGTCGTTAGCATTTGTCTTTTTTTGCTGCATGTCTAATCATGAATTTATTCCTTCGGCTCTCCTCGGCTCTCATCGCCGAATCTTTTTTCCGATCAGAAGACAGTTTTTTCTCCGATTCCCTGCACTTAAAGGCCGAACGATCAATTGGCTTGTGAAATTTCCGAGCGACGCAACGCAAACAAAAAATTAAGCGAGTCGAACCAATAACAGTCCGCAACAAATCAAAATCGGTGAGTTTTTCGTCCTCTTGAAAAACATTTCACTCTCGACGTCGACCAACGAAACTAGAAACTGGAACGAGCATTTCCAGGAAGGCACGCAATCGACACAAATGTCACAACTTCGCGGCAGAAAAAGCCACGAGCTACGAGATTTTCATTTTATTATATTTCATATTTCATATTTCGAGATAGTCATATTAACTCCGGGTTAACGTAGCTCCGGGTTAACGTAACTCCGGGTTAACGTAACTCCGGGTTAACGTAACTCCGGGTTAACGTAGCTCCGGGTTAACGTAACTCCGGGTTAACGTAACTCTGGGTGAACGTAACTCCGGGTTAACGTAACTCCGGGTTAACGTAACTCCGGGTTAACGTAACTCCGGGTTAACGTAACTCCGGGTTAACGTAACTCTGGGTGAACGTAACTCCGGGTTAACGTAACTCTGGGTGAACGTAACTCTGGGTGAACGTAACTCTGGGTTAACCCATTTCCGGGTTAACGTAACTCCGAGTTAGCTGACGTGTGGTGGATCAGCGTGGTGACGTCCTGAACGGAAGAAACGTCGCCTCCTGCGAGCCTGGTCTTGTCATCTTGACAGACAACTTCCGGAAAGGACGAGCCAATGAGAAAAACATTTCCTCCCCCGATTCACTGCACGCAATATTGCCAATTCCAGACTCAATTAAAGTCCATAACGAATGGAGTCCCGCGAGAGAAGCATTGCCAAATACATTTTATTGCCTCTGTAATGGAGTTTTAGTGTGGTCTATTAACTCTGACCACTTCGGGACATAACTGTTTTATTAACCCTGCAATTGGCATGACGCTCGCTCGCCGATTATTGGCTCTGGACGCAAATTGGCATCAGCCGAAGTCAGTTCACCTGGATTCCTACTTCCTTTCGGATGAAACGCTTTTTTTTAACAAATGACCGCCTTTTATTATAAGGCTTCTGCAACTGGAAACTTTTCGGGGTTTTCTTTATATCCCGGCAGCACGTAGCGACGCAAAGTACGCTGTATCGTTGCACGCAGAACGCCGCGGGTACAAACAAGTGACGGAGAGTTTAAAACAAGTGACGCTGAGATCCGCTGGATCCAGCCGGGCCAGACACGCGGCGTCTCGAATCGTCGGCGACGTTGAAGCTTTGTCGGTCGGCTGTCTCCGCGACGAAACTTCGCCACGGCGGGGAGAATTATTACCTTCCCCCCCCCCCCCCCTCGCACGTTATTAGGTCATGAGTTCACCAAACAACAAGCTGCACTATCTCCCCCCGTCGCGACGCTAGCTGTCGGCGTCGGCGTCGGCGTCGGCGTCGGCGTCGGCGTCGGCGTCGGTCGGGTGTTCGACGCCACGAGGGTGGAATAATACTGGGTATTGAAATCATCATAACGATCAAACAGCATCATTGAAGATGGATCCAGTTTCAATCAGGGTGTTTTTTGGAATAATTAAAGCGATTGCGACCCGAATTTCAAAAAAATCCCTGTAAATTGTGCTTTAGGAACAATATTTTGAAGATTAGTTGCCCAAAAATTGATCAAAGTTTCCTGTTTCATAACTTTTTCGTGGTTTCCAAACGTTCAAATGTCTAAATAACTGCCTCCGTACAGACACTCAATATGTGAGCGTGCATCACGGGTGCGGGATGCACGCTGTCCGTACCTCGGCCGACCGACCCGGGCAGCCAGGGCGACGTGGCCGGCATCGGTCGGTGCGGTGCGGGATGCACGCTGTCCGTGCCTCGGCCGACTGACCCGGGCGGCGAGGCCGACGTGGCCGGCATCGGTCGGTGCGGTGCGGGATGCACGTTGTCCGTGCCTCGGCCGACTGACCCGGGCAGCCAGGGCGACGTGGCCGGCATCGGTCGGTGCGGTGCGGGATGCACGCTGTCCGTGCCTCGGCCGACTGACCCGGGCGGCGAGGCCGACGTGGCCGGCATCGGTCGGTGCGGTGCGGGATGCACGTTGTCCGTGCCTCGGCCGACTGACCCGGGCAGCCAGGGCGACGTGGCCGGCATCGGTCGGCTCGCTCGGCAAGGTTCACTACAATTGGCGGCCGGTGGAGACGCAGCACTCAAGTGACAAATATCGGTACTTCCGGCCGCCACGGTCTCTTCTAGGATTCGCTCACAACCGAGTTTGTTGCAAAACTTAGTGTTGAATCGCGAAGCCGTGAGTCCACTCAGCGAAATTAAGTTCCCGCCAAGATAAAATGGCTGAGCAAATATATTTGCATTCATTCGGTTCGTGCACAAAGTTGGGTGTGTTTATGTGTGCAAGTAAACTTTTAAACCGTGTGGAAACAGTCGGCTGCGCGCGCAGCACGCGAGAACCAGGTCTCGATGTAAGTATGTAGTCAAATATTAAGAAGACGAAGCTCTTTGTGAACTTTTAATAACATTGGCTCGGGATGCTGCGTTGCCAGGGCGACTAGCACGGCGGGGAAGATCGTAAAGCGCGTAGCCCAACACCCGGCCGCACGCACGATGATAATCCGCACGCACGGAATTACGACGCACTTTGCCGCGGGTCCGGCGAGGTCCGGCGAGACGCGTTATCCGATTCCAAGTGTCCGTGCGGTGATTGGTGGGGGCGAAGTGTCCGTCGACCAATCACAGCGCAGGTCGCACATCGAGCAGGCCGTGGAAATCTTCAGCGTTGCAGTCGCTGCATCGAAATGCTCCGCGGAATCGATGGCTGTTGTTGGTAATTAATTAGAAGTGCAGATATTGAGGCAGAACGCTACGGATTGGTGGAGGCAAATAATTGCAGAAACAACGTTTTAATTTGAAAGCTTCTATTAAAAACTAGAAAATAATTCAAAGCTCCGTGCTTTGTCCACAAACGTACCCTCCCCCCCCCCCCCCGGCCCATTGTGCGACCTCTGTGAAAAGAAGTTTATTTGCAAACAAAAACTACTGACATATTCAAATGCAACATTCTCTCCAGCGTCCCGTGGAATCTGCATCATTAAAATAATAAATAGCGGCTGCGTGTTCGATCCGCGCCGCCGTGTTTTTGTCCGAACCTGGCGGGTGTTTTTCCCGCGCGCAGACTTCGCCCGCAGGTCGCCGGAGGAGACGCATCGCGTTGTCCCAGGCAACGCCGACACAAACCCGCCTACATTATTTAGTGCCAGAAAATTTAAAACTTCTCCCTCCGCGAAACAAGTTCTGCTTCCCCGCGTCGACGTGGCGTCTGAATAATAATAATATCCAAGTCGCCGCGTCAAGTTGTCAGTGTCGCACGGTGGGGAAATCTCTGGGAGACACCCTCCCCCCTGTCCCATGGCAACCCCGGGGCAGGGAGCGCGTTGTCATGACTCCCGGAGGCCCATAGCTCCTGGTAACGCGGTCCACCGGGACTCGAACCCGGCTCGGACCGACGCAGCGTCTTGCTGATGATGTATCAGCGTTGGGGTGACGTCATAGGCTCGTTGCCATGGGGATGAGGCTGCTGCAGGTAGCAAGGTGTTGCCCGTGTTCACGACGAAACCATGGCGACAGACTTTGTTGATCGCAGACAGAACAGTCGCTGAACGCGTTAACGCAGCCGAGGTGAAGATAAAACATGAACTCTGGAGGTTGAATTGGAGCAAGCAAGATTTCTTAAGGGTTGTTGTCAAGTTTTTAATTAGCACTTCAAGATGTAAAGCAACAGAATTGGTGAATTTAAATTCAAAGAAAGTTGAGTTTAATATTCTCCGCGACAAATAGCAAGCCGGCCAAGATGGCTAATGAAGACAAGTGACAACTGCGACCGCGTTCCCGGCGCCAGTGAAGCTGTCGCGGGATATGGAACCAAGATGCGTTGATTGTTTGTTTTGTGGCGTTTAACGACGCACTGTTTTGACAGCTGGCACCGTGGCGCTGGTCTATAATGAAAGGGTGGTGATGAACCTAACCTATGGCTAGAAGGGAGGAGGGGAAACCCGGTGCCGGCACGTAGCCTACTCCTGTCGAAAAGCACCGAGGGGACCACCGGCTTTACGTCCCTTCCGAAGGACGGTGCAACTCGAACGACAGGATTCCTCCGCTAATCCGTGCTGTCGAGAAATTGACAAGCAAGGCGAGTGAAGTTGTCGTACTGACTTCAAACCCTCCGACCTCTCTCCCGAACAGAACTGATCGTGTGCATGACGGTCACCCATCCAACAGCGCGATGTTGCTTAACTTTGGTGATCTCACGAGAACCGGTGTTTGCAACGTTGCCAAACCGTTGGGTAGATGCGTTGGAATAGCGGGAACAGTTGAATACGTTTAGCGCCGCGTCCTGGCGGGAAGGTGGGGAGGTAATTGATGTCATCCATCACGTGACGTCACTGCGGCATCCTGTCTGCCGTGTTTCCTGCACGGCCTCACGGAGACGTTTGATGCCGGCAGCAGCAGCAGCAGCAGCAGCAGCAGCAGCAGCAGCAGCAGCAGCAGCATAAGCAGCAGCAGCAGCAGCAGCAGCAGCAGCATCAGCAGCAGCAGCAGCAGCAGCATCAGCAGCAGCAGCAGCAGCAGCAACAGAGTGTTATTGCTCGGCGTTGTCAACGGCAACGCCATGCGAAGAATGTCAGCATCTCACTTCCGAAGACTCCGTCTTTTAGCGGGTCACGTGAAAAGAAGGAACGTAGGACACTTTGCCAGGGGACACTTAGCCAGGCAACCCTTCAAGACATGCCCCCTTTAGAAAAAGAATACACTGCCTTGTAGGTACCAGGTAAAAAGTTAGAGTAAAATGAAACATACATAATGATGTGTTAATGTGTAGATATAACGATTCAAGTGTAATTCCACACAATTGCAGGGTTAACAAGTTTGGGAACTGTTGGGAGCTGGAAGATAAACTTTTATTCAAACTTTTATTCTGGTCCTATTTGATAATATGAAAATATGATCCTATAATGATAGACCTTGACTTTGAATTAAAGATACAATCAATCAACACCTAACTCAACCCCAAACTCTCAAAACCACAACCACCCCCTAACCTTACCTAACCCGACCAAACCCAACCGAACCCAACCCAACCAAACCGAACCAAACCTAAACTGATACACCCCCCCAATCCCGACCACCATCCCCTTAATAACCTACCCTTACCCTACCTGACCTTACCCGACCCGACACGACACAACCCAAACCAAACATAACCTAACCCCCCCCCCCCTACCCCACTAATCTATCACTACCCTACCTAACCTTACCCGACCCGACCTAACCCCCCCCCCCCACTAATCTATCCCTAACCTACCTAACCTTACCCGACCCTACCTAACCCCCCCCCCCCCCACCACTAATCTATCCCTACCCTACCTAACCTTACCGCCCCCCCACCACTAATCTTTCCCTACCCTACCTGACCTTACCCGACCCGACCTAACCCCCCCCCCCCCCCCCCCGCCAAAAAAACTTCGTTTGAAACTTAAATCTCGATCTCAATTAAAATCTCTTCTAAAATAATAATATCTCGACTTCGAGACAGGAAAGAATAAACAATTATCATCGCAAATACAATTCCCCGGCTACTTGGATCTTCGCGTTGATCTTTTTATTGTATGTTTCTTTTTACTCTAACTTTTTACATGGTACCTACAAGGCAGAGTTTTCTCTATATAAGGGGGCATGTCTTGAAGGGTTGCCTGGCAAAGTGTCCCCTGGCAAAGTGTCCGCCGCCCGAAAAGAAGCAAGCAACATTTCTAGACGCGTGAAGAAGCAGACAGCACGCCGCGTGATGGGAAAATAGAAAGTTTCGCAGCTTACCTAGAAAATACCTGACAACTGTCGAATAAAATGTAAGAAATAATTCATTTCTGACCAACTGGACAACATTCGCGTTGTGGATGAGCGATGCTTTGTGATTTTCTCAGAAAAAAAAGGCCGGACTCACTTAATTTTTTTTTTCGGCAGTGGGTTTCATTAAAGATTTTCTATCTCTCTTCGCTCGCTTCCCTCAACGTAAATAAAGGACTATTTTTACGCTTCCATTCGGTTTTAGTGTCCTGTCACTTGTAAACAGTCCGTTAACTTGCCATCTCCATGGAAACAGGCAATCAGATGCCGCGGCCCGTGTTAACGGGTCGTTAAGCGTGCCGAAGACGTTCGACCCCGAGGAAGCGGACGGCACGGCTGGGAAATGTGTTGGAAAGTTGGCAGCCATTGTGCAGGTTACAAGCAATCTTGCACAATGCGGCGACGTGCAGTCTTATCCAGCTGCTGGTAATCCATCTGGCCGTGGATTACTTGTCAAACAGACACTTGCTATTAAGTCTCGATCAAACTCGGATGTTTCATCGCAGAACCACCGCCATCTTGATGTCCGCACGAAGCAGCAAGGAATTATCTGGAAGGCTGTGTGCAAGTTATTAAGTGCCTCGATGCGGACTAGGTTTCCATGGCGACACAACGCGAGTCGCTAGCTTCTTTCCCGGCGGCTGGAAGGCAGCTTCGTCCCGGCCAGCCAGACTGCTCGCCAAGCCGCGGTCCGCGCTGGCCGTCACACAGACTGCTCGCCAAGCCGCGGTCCGCGCTGGCCGTCACACAGACTGCTCGCCAAGCCGCGGTCCGCGCTGGCCGTCACACAGACTGCTCGCCAAGCCGCGGTCCGCGCTGGCCGTCACACAGACTGCTCGCCAAGCCGCGGTCCGCGCTGGCCGTCACACAGACTGCTCGCCAAGCCGCGGTCCGCGCTGGCCGTCACACAGACTGCTCGCCAAGCCGCGGTCCGCGCTGGCCGTCACACAGACTGCTCGCCAAGCTGCGGTCCGCGCTGGCCGTCACACAGACTGCTCGCCAAGCTGCGGTCCGCGCTGGCCGTCACACAGACTGCTCGCCAAGCCGCGGTCCGCGCTGGCCGTCACACAGACTGCTCGCCAAGCCGCGGTCCGCGCTGGCCGTCACACAGACTGCTCGCCAAGCCGCGGTCCGCGCTGGCCGTCACACAGACTGCTCGCCAAGCTGCGGTCCGCGCTGGCCGTCACACAGACTGCTCGCCAAGCCGCGGTCCGCGCTGGCCGTCACACAGACTGCTCGCCAAGCCGCGGTCCGCGCTGGCCGTCACACAGACTGCTCGCCAAGCCGCGGTCCGCGCTGGCCGTCACACAGACTGCTCGCCAAGCCGCGGTCCGCGCTGGCCGTCACACAGACTGCTCGCCAAGCTGCGGTCCGCGCTGGCCGTCACACAGACTGCTCGCCAAGCCGCGGTCCGCGCTGGCCGTCACACAGACTGCTCGCCAAGCCGCGGTCCGCGCTGGCCGTCACACAGACTGCTCGCCAAGCCGCGGTCCGCGCTGGCCGTCACCCATTGACACCAACATGAAGCCAACCAGTTCATCTTTAACTCGTAATGCATTCGCCGGGAAGTGCAATAAACAAGTGGGAAACGCTAGTAAAATACGCCGAGTGGTAAATGTATCGTTATCGCCGTGCGTCGTGGGGATATTTTCAAATTGCGCCATCTGGATTCTGTTTTATGAGTTGGCGGAACGTAGATGGCGGTGAAATGCTGAGTAATACGTTACCCCTTCGGTTTTATCTCATTGTTATTGATGTTAAACTTGCACCTTAATATTTCTCATACCTAAATGGATGAGACGTGTCAAATAAAATAAATAAGCTGACCCAAGCTTTGTTTGAAATAACCACCCCGTAACCATGGTGACGATAAAGCAGCTGCCAGCTTTAAACGGAAGTTAGGCGCGATTCAAAGCCTTACCATCGAGATGTCGGTGCGGCTCCAAGCCGTTCGTTCGGCGGCGAGTGCAGCTGTCCTAACGCACGGCGCCCTGGAGTCGGGACACGAAGCAACCTCTCTAAGACTCGAATAACGGGCGCGATGAAAGACCAGCGAGAGCCACACGGAGACGCGAAGCAGTCTTTCTTAGCGTCGAGCCAGGAGGCCGCGACGCGGTAGATAACACACCGTAGCGATGCCAACCAACCCCCCTCCCCCTCCCACCCGACGCGCGACGCCCTGCATCGCTAAGCCGACGCCGAAGACAGCGCGGCGTCGGCGTCGGCGTCGGCGGCGTCGCGACGCGAGACCGAACAAAGCCAGGGGGGGGGGAGGAAGGGGGTGGCTGGGCGTCGTGGGGGAGGGGGAAAGTTCACGGCGAGTTGGGTTTCATAACCGCGCGCCGCGAAACACATCAAGTTTTACGCGGCGTCGTCGAGAGGCCGAATCGCGGCGACAAAAAGAAAGCGTTTAAGATTACGTCGTTCATAAACATTTTCCCGCCGTGAGGTTATCTCGCGCGTGCGTGCGTGCGTGCGTGCGTGCGTGCGTGCGTGCGTGCGTGCGTGCGTGCGTGCGTGCGTGCGTGCGTGCGTGCGTGCGTGCGTGCGTGCGTGCGTGCGTGCGTGCGTGCGTGCCCCGGGGACGTCACGCCGGGCCGCGTCCAATCAGGGCAAGTGTTTCGTCGCGTCGGCGGCTGAAGCGGCTGCTGATTGGCTGCTGATCGGCGACCTCCGCGACGACGTCGTGCCACCGGAAGTTGACAATGGCTGCAATTATTATCGCTCGCGGAAACTCGTGCAGCTCGTTGCGAACTTGTTCCCAGCGCAGAGAAAGAAATACAAAGAAAAGAATGCTGGGAAGTTTTCCTCTGCCACCGAGATTGGTGATAACGGCGTGCGGCGGCGAAAAGAGGGTGGCTCTGGTCGGGGGTGGCTCTGGTCGGGGGTGGCTCTGGTTGGGGGTGGCTCTGGTTGGGGGTGGCTCTGGTTGGGGGTGGCTCTGGTTGGGGGTGGCTCTGGTTGGGGGTGGCTCTGGTTGGGGGTGGCTCTGGTCGGGGGTGGCTCTGGTCGGGGGTGGCTCTGGTCGGGGGTGGCTCTGGTTGGGGGTGGCTCTGGTTGGGGGTGGCTCTGGTCGGGGGTGGCTCTGGTCGGGGGTGGCTCTGGTCGGGGGTGGCTCTGGTTGGGGGTGGCTCTGGTTGGGGGTGGCTCTGGTTGGGGGTGGCTCTGGTTGGGGGTGGCTCTGGTTGGGGGTGGCTCTGGTTGGGGGTGGCTCTGGTTGGGGGTGGCTCTGGTCGGGGGTGGCTCTGGTTGGGGGTGGCTCTGGTCGGGGGTGGCTCTGGTTGGGGGTGGCTCTGGTTGGGGGTGGCTCTGGTTGGGGGTGGCTCTGGTTGGGGGTGGCTCTGGTCGGGGGTGGCTCTGGTTGGGGGTGGCTCTGGTCGGGGGTGGCTCTGGTCGGGGGTGGCTCTGGTTGGGGGTGGCTCTGGTCGGGGGTGGCTCTGGTTGGGGGTGGCTCTGGTCGGGGGTGGCTCTGGTTGGGGGTGGCTCTGGTCGGGGGTGGCTCTGGTTGGGGGTGGCTCTGGTCGGGGGTGGCTCTGGTCGGGGGTGGCTCTGGTCGGGGGTGGCTCTGGTTGGGGGTGGCTCTGGTTGGGGGTGGCTCTGGTCGGGGGTGGCTCTGGTTGGGGGTGGCTCTGGTTGGGGGTGGCTCTGGTTGGGGGTGGCTCTGGTTGGGGGTGGCTCTGGTCGGGGGTGGCTCTGGTCGGGGGTGGCTCTGGTCGGGGGTGGCTCTGGTCGGGGGTGGCTCTGGTTGGGGGTGGCTCTGGTCGGGGGTGGCTCTGGTTGGGGGTGGCTCTGGTTGGGGGTGGGTTTTTTTGGGGGTGGCTCTGGTCGGGGGCTGCACCTGCAGGGAGCGAGCAGGAAAGTTTAGAACGCGGTCGTGTTCGCTGCGAGGCGTTGGTCGAGACCACGGCGCCGGAGATCACATCCCGATGCAGTCAAGGAGGCTGAGAACGCGTGGCATGCAGATGTTCCTGCTTCCAGCTCCATGGCAACGCGTGGCATGCAGATGTTCCTGCTTCCAGCTCCATGGCAACGCGCGGCATGCAGATGTTCCTGCTTCCAGCTCCATGGCAACGCAAGGCATGCAGATGTTCCTGCTTCCAGCTCCATGGCAACGAGCAGACGGATAGAAACAAATCCTTCGCAAAACACTCGCCGCCAATTGAAAGCCACGCTCAACCGCAAATAAAAGATAGCGGATTTTTCACGATTAAAGCGCGGCAACTATTTTTTGTAGTAAACTTGGTGAGCGCTTTAGAGTTATTAGTTTAAGCCGAATGGAAAACAATTGAAAGCGTTCGCCGGAACAAAGCTCGTCTCGGTGGCCGGGCGGGTGAAACTTTCCCCCTAGATCCCCCCGCCCCCTAGATCCCCACCCCCGTCCCCCCCGACCCCCCACCAACCCTTCGTCGGGAGCATCACGCGTGGTTTCCCCGGCGACGGAGACCGCAGCGACCGTCTGCTACACGCGTGCTGCGTGCTGCGTGATGCGTCGCCAGGACAGAGTGCGTGGACACGCAAGCACGCATCTTCTCTCTCTCTCTCATGGGGAGAGAGTTTTTTCGGTGTTGATGTCTGTTTGCTCGCGCTCTGCCGGCCAAACGACCAACCGGTTTTAATTAAATTAGCCGGACGCCATCAAAGTTCAGAGAGTCACGCATCACGTTGCTTCCAGCTCTCACACATCCGAGCTTGCGTGCATCTTGCTTCGTGTCAACTCGCGTCTCCCGCCGTTGTGCTCGGTTTTACCAAACGTTCGAGCGATGAGTCAACCCGAGCCCCGGCTACGTCCGCACTTAAGCCCGTGCTTAAACTTAAATGACTTAAATTTAAGTGTTTCATTTTCAGAAGACGCTGCCGTTAACACGAGGACCGAGCTTAAATTTAAATTTTTTACTAAGATTTTCAATTCAAGAAGGCGCTGCCATGTCGTAACAGTGTACAGAGATCACGGCTTACCGGATCATAGCATGACCCCGATCCAGGCCGAAGTTTCGGACTTTCGCCACCTGGATCGCCGATTAGCGCCAGTCGTCCACCAATCAGCGAGCAGCGAGCAGGGGATGTTTTTTGTGAGATTTGGCAACGCTGCTCGCTGCTGAGATTGGTTCTAAGCGGCGGCGAGCGAAGCGACGGCTGCAGTCGGACTAGTTCGGGTCATGTCGGGACAGTTCGGGAGAGTTCGGGTGGCTGGCGCCTAGACGCCTCCCGCAGAGCAAACCCGGCGCCTCCACGCTCCAAACGGCAACTTGTACGACCTTGACGACACTTGGCAACAGAATCAACAGATTCATTTCGTTGCTCAAAAGCCCGCCAGCTGGAAATTTGTCGCGTTTGAGTTTGATTCGATTTCAAGTAGCGTTCCTTCTCGAAAGCCCAAACTGATTTGAGATAATTCAACGCAAATTCCGCTGAAAATTCGAATGAAATTCCGCAGAGACGATGTAGAATTACACAATAACTTGTTGGAAATATTTTAGCCTCGCCAATGGAGCCATTAAAAACTCCTTTGGCGTTGTTTATCTCAGATTTCCTGTTTGCTTTTCGCTAACCCGAGAATAAAGAGAGTAATTTAAAGTATGTTCGGAAAATACACGAGGCGTTAATGTCGCCTAGCGACGCAATAATAATAATAAGCACTTATCAACTCGGCCAAGTATCTTAATTCCAAATCGCTTTTCTAACCAACGAACAGCGGGGGCGGGGGGGGGGGGGGGAGGGGGTGGGGGGGGCGGGGAGGGGGCGATAAAAGTGTTCAACAACTCGGCGCGTCTGTGTCTGCCTAATGGCCGCCCGGCTTTGTTCCCAACGCGCCGTGCCGCGCTCTCCGCTCATCAGACCAGGAGGCGGTGGCCGGGTCGGGTCGGGTCGGGTCGGGGGGCGGGGGGGGGGGATCCAAGAGGCGCATCTCAGAAAGCCTTCTCTGGTTTTGTCATTCCAATTTCCGGCAGCCACGGCCCCCGAGATCGCCGGAAGAAATGAGCGGCGTTTGTTAAGACGCTGCGATCTTCGCACACGCATTATTCCACGCATTATTCCACGTATTATTCCATGCACTATTCCACGCATTATTCCACGCACTATTCCACGCACTATTCCACGCATAATCCCACGCTTCGCGAGATGTACGAGGGTCGAGTGCTCGCTGCCGCGTGGGCAGCTTCGTTCACATTTAAAATAGGGTTTCACCTGGTTGATTGGTAAGATGTCTGTAAAATAGGATTCGTCCCGTTCAAATGCCAGCGAATGCCGACCCTGGTGCTTCAATAAAACTTTAAAGCGTTGAAGCATGATGCCCTCATGTGGAGTCTTCCAACAAATATGTGAAGGTTTAAACATTTCGTGTGGATTGGACTTTGAAGCTGTCCAATCAAACCGGGTTAAAACAACTGCAAGTCTGCCAGCTGTTGATATTATTGTCAGCAGCAAGACAACAGCTCCGACGGCAGCCATCTTGTGTCGTGCAGTGCGCAAGCGCAAAGCCCGCCGCAAGGTTCGCCGTGGCCTTGAACCTCTGCGTCTGCGCACGACGCGCCCACTTATCAAGACAAAGGCAGCGCGACTTCCACGCGGTCGACGGGACAATGCGGCAGCTCGGCGAGGAACAAAGGAGGCCGGGACACGCGTCAGAACCACGTGTTGACGCGAGGAAGCTTTCTCGGCGTCGTCAAGACGACTAGAGACTTCGCTCAGAGCTGAGTTGCGACTGGATGCCGGAGCTGGGCTGGACATCATCATCATCATCATCATCATCATCAACATCAACATAGCCAAAGAAGCCAGGAGTAAAGCATGCAAGAGCAGTTATCACATGCAAAGAAACTCTTTTTTCATGTAGTGTCAGTTAAAGCTTGAGGTTTAGCGTCAAAACCCCCTTAATATGTCTAAGGGTTCCTTAAGTAACACATTTTTTAGTTGGATATGGCTGGGCTGCCTGGATTCCTAACTGATGTTATGTCAATTCGTCGACGCCCCCGCAAAAAAAAAAGCCTCCTCGCCGCTCGCTGCTCGGCCGTCGCTGCACTTGTTCTCGCGTCCTGAAGTCTGCGTCAATCCACGGCGGCGAGCTGTCAGCAGGCAGAGGCCGTCCCCTAGGCAACCACTTCCGGCGCCAAACAAGTTTGTTGGCTGCGTCCCCGGCCTCCTGGAGCGCCGGCCTCGGAGTCAAAGAAGCCGGGACGACGGCCGAAGGGAGACACTCTTCACGGCACACTTAATCAACGCGCTATCGGCGAAATAATCAACTAATATCTTAAAAACAGAGCCTCGCGCCGCGGCGGGAAAGTGCTTTCAACTTTTAAGTGAGTCTGCGATTCAATTAAGTCTGGGCGGCGGTGGAAGCTGGCAGCCAATCAGGGCTGATGAAAACAACGAGGCTGCCAATGAATTGGCATCAACAAGCAGCGGTCGTGAACGAGTCCCACGGCCCCGTGGAGCCGCTGCCAACAGATCACACTCCGTGAAGCTGCGTGCTTCTAACACGATTACAGCAGGCGGTGGAATTTATTCAACGGCTCCCTGGTGGACGGCGACGGAACTGGCCGGCCGGAGATTGCCGAGCAGCGAGGGACGGGTTCGGGCGACCTCGGCTCGGCTCGGGGCGAGGAAACAAGCAACGGTCGGCGACAGGGGCGGATCTAACGGTCAGCATTTCAGCAAATGCTGACTGGGCCCCTGCCTTCTGGGCCCCTCTGGGCCCCGGCTTATGCGTCGATATTTATTGCGACAAGAAAATAAATGCTTATAAATTTGATAATATCATAATAATATAATATTTTAACGTACACATAACTATGAAAAAATATGAGACTAACTTCTAGGGCCCCAAACAGCTACCACATAATATTGTAACGTTAGCTTGGCTAACAGTGTATTCGTAGATTCTCTAGAATATCCATACCTAGTGCTCCGAGTACCGACGACTCGCTTGTCGCGCCGCTATACCCTTTGTCGGTCAGCGCCAACAAAGGGTTGCGACAGTGTGGAAAGAATTACTATGTAGGTATTGAGTGGAAATTGTTTATAGTTACTGAATCTGATATAAGAGGCAAATGTAGAACTAGGAAATTTGCTCGAGTTTTTCTCACATAGAAATTAAAAAAAACCATGCAGTCAGTTCGGGTTTGAATTCCACCTCGTGCGGACGTTGTTTCAAGTGCCATCTTTAAGACAATCGCCGTTCGACGATGACCCAGCAGAGGACAAGCAACACTGCTATCCTTTCCATTGAAATGGATGAGGCAAGGAAGCTGGACTTGTCGCTGGTAGATACCTTTGCAAATACAAAATAAAAAAGCCGCCGCTGTGCCACATTCACGTAGATGGGGTGAGTCAACAAATTGACATAACGAGGGCTTCGCGAATGCTCAATATCGCGTTGTAGATGAGCGTACATATTTAGGGCTTGAGGATAAGATTTAAGACCTACAAGAGTATGAAGGTAATCGCAAAACCTTCCACTTGAATCTCGAGGGATAAATAGCTAAGAATCATAAAAAATTGTCGGAACAACGAAAATAAAAAAAAATGAACAAGATAAGATAGAGATCCAAAAACTTCAGCACGGCTGCATGTCAATTTGCTTTGTATGTTTCTTACGTTTGGTGTGATTATATAAATAACTTTTGTCTGTAAAAAATAAGAAAAGTTTTGAAAATTCTGAAATATTTTTTAAATTTTGAATAGTTAAGATGCTGTTTCCACGACCTTGCTGAAAAAAGCAGGGGGTCAAAGTTGAGAACAAAATACGGTTTCATGAAATTTTTATCAAAATCAGAGCAGCTGTTTGGCCTGCAGAGCGTGAACAAACACACAAAAAAAAACACTCGTGTTTTTTTCTCTACTAAGTGAAATTGAAGATTTCGCTTCGCTTATCAACTAATTAATATTATAGGATGTATTGCCGTTTAGGACTAACATTTTTTTGCGTGAAAGATCACCCCCCACCCCCCAACACCAACCCAAAAAAGAGGGCCCCTTGGATACGTTTGCTGACTGCCTTTTGAGTCTTAGATCCGCCCCTGGTCGGCGATGAGGTAAGTTAGCAAGGCGGTGGTCGATCCAACTGACCTCGAGTTCCGTCGCAGCGAGATGTCAGGTGACAGCTACGAGCCGGACCAGGCAAAAGTCACAGCCACATTGTTCGGTATTTTCAGAATATACAGCTACTGGTTTTGTTAAGAATATGTGCGAGCGAACAGCGGCACGTGATTCCAGGGAAAATGGAAAGATTAACAACTTGAAATGACAATTTTGCTGTAAAAACTTTTCCCTGCGCGGTGTTGAAAAGCAGCGCTGGCAGCGGCGGGGAGTGAAGACACGTCCTCGCTGTTTTGTGGTTCCCCCTCCCCCTCCCCCCCCCCTACCCGCCCTGGCGACTGAATGGAGAATCAAAACTTTACGAGTTCCAGCGAGGCACGTCCGGCGCTAGGTGCGTCTTATCATTCCAACCTGCCGTGACAGACGTGTCTGTCTGTCATCCAACCTGCCGTGACAGACGTGTCTGTCTGTCATCCAACCTGCCGTGACAGATGACGTGTCTGTCTGTCATCCAGGTGGCCGTGTTGAGAACTTCGGTAAAACTTCGGTAAGACTTCGCTAAGACTTCGGTAAAACTTCGGTAACAGGTGTAAAGTTCTGCCAACCGTTGTAGTGATGCGAGCTCGACGGATTGACACGCTTACCAACGGATTCATTAGCCGAAAAAATATCCCGTTTTATTGAACTTTCGTGACGAGTATGTATTTTCATCGCTTGATTTAACCACTGGCACTCACAAGGCTGAAGATCGCACGCTGGCAGCAAACAAACCGCCGGGGTAACGGGGTTGCCACGGTTACCAGGGTTACCAGGGTTACCGGGGTTACCAGGTCGGCTAATCTGAGATGAGGATGCCGATTGCTTTGCGTGGTCCAGCCAACAGCGTCCAGCAGCGGGCTGGGATGGAACTAGGGGCTGACTCCCGGCGGGATGGAATCCAGCCAGCGTTGCTCGGCTCGACAATTTGATGGACTTCGTATTTCTGAATGATGTCCGTTATCAATTTGTCAAGTTGTAAAAACACCGTCTGTTGTTTCACGGCGGGCTGGACGAAGCCGAGGGAATATGGAATGTGTGGATTCTGTTCTAGAAAACACAGAACTCAGCAGCGCGCGTCGCTCAATGGCCAGGCCGGGCAACTTGACGGCGTTTAACAAGTCAACCAACAGACAAGCTCAATTTTTCAACGTCAAGATTGTCTGAAAATTCCACACTTTTATGTTTAGGTTTTCTCGTGTTGAACGATACTTGTAAATTTATTTTTCAAGTTTTTGTACCCAATGTTTGAAGTGGTTCTAGCGTGTGGTCACGTGACTTGCGCTGACCAACCCTGGCCCAGCTGCAACCCCGGTTCTACCAACATGAGAAACAAACAGGAAATATTTCCGTGTGAAATGTCAGAGATGAAAGCTTAGCTTCAAGTTGAATTCGCCACAAACGATAATCAGAAGAATTGTTTTCTCGTCTAGAAAGTACCTGTTGTTTTCCCATTTCATGACGCAAATACGAACAGGGATTATGATTGTGTTGCCAGCCTACACTTTTGTGAAATCGTGGCAACATTTCTCTGGTTTTCGACATCTATTTGGAATTAATTTCACTCAGTTCGTTTGAAAGCAGTTATATCTTTGTAAAAAAAGATGGCAAACGAAGTTAAAAACTAAGCTTGATAATAAATACAAGGCGGAAGAACCATTTTTGTCAAATGAAAATGCATATCCACATTCATCTGTCATCTGTCATCTGTCATCTGTCATCTGTCATCTGTCAGCTGTCAGTGTTTCCGAAGCCAGCCATCAAATCTAGGCAAGATGTCATTTGCGCGCTGCACAGTCATCTTTGGGGTCAATTATCACCGAAGTTAGTAAACTTGGCCACCTATGTCTTTCACCGAGAGTATTCTCAATGTTCTAATGACAGGTTTGTATTTCGTTCCTACCGATCAGGTTGGGCGCAATATTTCATAAAGTGACTCTAAGCGACTGCATTTTAATGCCGCCCATTTGCTGTTTCTTTATTTAATTCTAGCTCCGTATTCCTTCGGTCAATCCTAATTATTTTTGTACTAAAAGAAGCTGCGTAACTTCAACTTTATTCCAGCAAGTTTTTTGTGTGTTCCTACGGCATTATGAGATTCCGTCGCTAGAACCACTCAAACGACTAATTTACTTCATTAAGACTTAATTCCGTGTGAAATGGTTGAATCAGCAACATCGGCACTACGCTCATCCACAACACGATGAAAGCAAGGCTTCCTTGAAACCCAAGCAGAGCACGGAGACAGAAGAAGATCGGTGGATCTCATCGGCACACACAGCTGCTGAGAACACACCAGACTTTGATCTGCGCACGCGCACTGCGCAGCTTCCAACCCCGGCCGCTGCCGGGAACAGCGCTGCAAAGCGTCGAGCTAATCTCTCCAGCATCGACGGGGCCGGGGAATTAGTGATTTGAGGGACGCCGATCGAACTGCGGCAGCAACCAGGCCGTGCATGGACCATGTTTTGATCGGTGGCGCGCTGGGATCGGACATCCATCCTCCGTATCGACGCGCGCAATCTGCGTTTTTATCGCGCGCTCGCCGCCACGTCACGCGTAAATCACGCGTGCAGTCGACGCACGGACACGCACGTCACCCCCCCCCCCCCTGGGGTTCGGACAGCTCGTTATGATGCGTGCAGCTATCTCTCTCTCTCCAGCAAGGCAGGGCTGCCAACACCGCGGAAACAAACACCGTGGCAACCAGTGGCAGTGTTTGACTCGCTGCTAGGTTCCCGGGGGGGCCATCTGCTAGGTGCAGGTGCACTCGCTGCTAGGTGCAGGTGCACTCGCTGCTAGGTGCAGGTGCACTCGCTGCTAGGTGCAGGTGCACTCGCTGCTAGGTGCAGGTGCACTCGCTGCTAGGTGCAGGTGCACTCGCTGCTAGGTGCAGGTGCACTCGGTGCTAGGTGCAGGTGCACTAGCTGCTAGGTGCAGGTGCACTCGCTGCTGGGTGCAGGTGCACTCGCTGCTGGGTGCAGGTGCACTCGCTGCTAGGTGCAGGTGCACTCCAGCAAGAGAACACTTGGCCGATCGAACCGAAGAAAAGCAAGGCGGGAATCCGAGAGGCCGTGAATAAACACAACTTTCAGGTTTATTTGCCAGAAGGCTGGGGGAGTAACAAGTTGCACGTCCCAGCGTCGACAAAGTGTGTCTTCCAGGAAGCCGGGATTCAATATCGCTGTTTGAGTTGGTGAACCCACGAAGCGGGGGTTGAACCAACCTCTTCATCTGTTCCACCGGCAAGGAGCCGCTTGACGAGGCGTCGGTGACGTCACTTCCTGTCTGACAGACGGCCGGGAAATTGACACCAACTTCAGTTAGCAAGCCGCGAAGGAGCGTCACGAAGCAATGACGTCACGAAGTAATGACGTCCGCACGATGACGCCTAGTTACTTTGTGAAGCCACCCTCTCCCCCCTCGTTCCATGCACAGCCTAGAGAATGAATTCCACGCTGTTTCAAACACTCTGATCCCTGCAGCGTCCAGACAGACTCTCATATTTCCACTTAACCTTCCGGCAATGTTTCGCCTTGCATCATGACATCATGACCTTGCATCATGACATCATGACCTTGCATCATGACATCATGACCTTGCATCATGACATCATGACCTTGCATCATGACGACCGTGTGAATGTTTCATGTCGCTAAGTTAAGAACGTGATTCCGAGCTCTGAACGTTCGTCGCTCGATCTAGCGGCGAGATGAGCGCTCTGTGACAGCTGAACACAAGCCTGGTGGGAAGTTTATGTTATTATTATCCAGTGGGCAGAGTTTCATGAAGCCAGCGTGGATGGAAGCTTTGATTTCTGCACGGCCTAATTGCTGCCACCACGGCCTTCCTGCCGCCACCACGGCCTTCCTGCTGCCACCACGGCCTTCCTGCTGCCACCACGGCCTTCCTGCTGCCACCACGGCCTTCCTGCTGCCCCCACGGCCTTCGTACTGCCACCACGGCCTTGCTGCTGCCACCACGGCCTTCCTGCTGCCACCACGGCCTTCCTGCTGCCACCACGGCCTTCCTGCTGCCACCACGGCCTTCCTGCTGCCACCACGGCCTTCCTGCTGCCACCACGGCCTTCCTGCTGCCCCCACGGCCTTCGTACTGCCACCACGGCCTTGCTGCTGCCACCACGGCATTTCTGCTGCCACCACAGCCTTCCTGCTGCCACCACGGCCTTCCTGCTGCCACCACGGCCTTCCTGCTCGTCTGCACAAGAAACTCGGGCATAAAAAGTCCCGGCTCGTTAGAGTTCGTCGATAAACAACTGGCCATTAACATCGCGGAGCGCGCGTCTCGTCGGCGGCGCTTGACAAGAAGTATCGATTCCGACGGGCGTTGACAGCTTGCCGGTCGTTAGGCTTCCAGGGAAGGTTCATCAAGTCTGCACTAATCGCCTCGGCTATTAAATACAGATCAGTCAGCCTGTCAGACGCCGCGACGGCCTGGCAACGCTGTCAGGCTCGACGACGCCTTCCGCCGGAAGGGCCGAGTGAAATGCAACCCTGTGTTGGCTGCAGACATGCGCACTGGGGCTCGCTGCTGAATGCACGTAATCGCGTTGTGGATGAGCCTTCTTTGAATGATGCTCACTTTACTGTCTTCACCACGCAGCAAGAGGTTGCGCAGGAGTTGATTTTATGAGAAAAAAGCAACGTTAAAACGGGGTTTGCAAGAAAAGTACTCAACAAACAAGAGTTAAATTTTAACACAGTCGTCCTGCTATAGCGATTAACAAATATGGAAAGTTTAGTAGAAAATATAATTTTTTTTGTATTCTGGAGTGAGAAAAAAGTTATGTTTCGCGTATGCAGATTAAAAAAAAGAGTTGTAGGTATTTGAAATGTGCTGACAATGTAAGCAAGATTTCCAAGTGAAATGACAAACATTTGACGGAGAGGTAGCATCTAGGAAGGTTGCTGGGACGTACGGCTGGCTGGATGCCGACATCGCGTCACGACAACGACACGATTGTCTCGCAGCGGCCGTGTGCCCCGTCCCTGTTTTCCACCGCGCACTGGACCGAACCAGACACACGCCAGCATTTGTTAAACATGCAAATTAATGCCCGGCGCGGCAAACGCGCGGGACAACCACGCAGAAAATAGTGCGAAGTTCTCGCTCGGGGAAAGCGAACCGTGTTGCCAGCAAGTATTCCGCCAGGCCGTAGCATTCAGTACAGCGGGCAGAAATATCACTGGAAGCGTCACAGTCTACTGGATAAAACTTAAAACGACGTTACTTTCGCCATCTTGGCTTTGTTTGCCACTGAAGCTGAATGTCGAGTGACAGTTGACTTTCATGATGTGAGAGTATCTTTGCCGGTGATTACTGCCCGAGTTCGCCTGGCTTTGTGAGATGCTAGTTGCCAGCTGGTTGACGCGGGGCACATCGTAGAGCCAGGGTTTAGAGTACTTCCAATCTTCCACGGAATTACATGCGCGAAGGGAGCAACTTTTTGCCCGAGAACCTGAACCACCCACCTTTGCCACGGAACGGGTTTCTAGCGGGAAGACGTGGAATTCGTCCGACGAACGCGATGTGAGGATGCAGCAGATGCAGACATTATCTGGAATTGTGTCATATTTGTTTCTAGCTCCTAGCTCCTAGCTCCTAGCTCCCAGCTCCCAGCTCCCAGCTCCCAGCTCCCAGCTCCCAGCTCCTAGCTCCTAGCTCCTAGCTCCCAGCTCCCAGCTCCTAGCTCCCAGCTCCCAGCTCCTAGCTCCCAGCTCCTAGCTCCTAGCTCCTAGCTCCCAGCTCCCAGCTCCTAGCTCCTAGCTCCCAGCTCCCAGCTCCCAGCTCCCAGCTCCTAGCTCCTAGCTCCTAGCTCCCAGCTCCCAGCTCCCAGCTCCTAGCTCCCAGCTCCTAGCTCCTAGCTCCCAGCTCCTAGCTCCTAGCTCCCAGCTCCTAGCTCCCAGCTCCCAGCTCCCAGCTCCTAGCTCCTAGCTCGCAGCTCCTAGCTCCTAGCTCCTAGCTCCCAGCTCCCAGCTCCTAGCTCCCAGCTCCCAGCTCCTAGCTCCCAGCTCCTAGCTCCTAGCTCCTAGCTCCCAGCTCCTAGCTCCCAGCTCCCAGCTCCTAGCTCCTAGCTCCTAGCTCCTAGCTCCCAGCTCCTAGCTCCTAGCTCCTAGCTCCTAGCTCCTAGCTCCTAGCTCCCAGCTCCCAGCTCCCAGCTCCCAGCTCCCAGCTCCTAGCTCCTAGCTCCTAGCTCCTAGCTCCTAGCTCCCAGCTCCTAGCTCCTAGCTCCTAGCTCCCAGCTCCCAGCTCCCAGCTCCCAGCTCCCAGCTCCCAGCTCCCAGCTCCTAGCTCCCAGCTCCTAGCTCCCAGCTCCCAGCTCCCAGCTCCCAGCTCCTAGCTCGCAGCTCCTAGCTCCTAGCTCCTAGCTCCCAGCTCCTAGCTCCCAGCTCCCAGCTCCTAGCTCCTAGCTCCCAGCTCCTAGCTCCTAGCTCCTAGCTCCCAGCTCCTAGCTCCCAGCTCCCAGCTCCTAGCTCCTAGCTCCTAGCTCCCAGCTCCTAGCTCCCAGCTTCCAGCTCCCAGCTCCCAGCTCCTAGCTCCTAGCTCCTAGCTCCTAGCTCCTAGCTCCTAGCTCCTAGCTCCTAGCTCCTAGCTCCTAGCTCCTAGCTCCTAGCTCCTAGCTCCTAGCTCCTAGCTCCTAGCTCCTAGCTCCTAGCTCCTAGCTCCTAGCTCCTAGCTCCTAGCTCCTAGCTCCTAGCTCCTAGGTCCTAGCTCCCAGCTCCTAGCTCCTAGCTCCTAGCTCCTAGCTCCCAGCTCCCAGCTCCTAGCTCCTAGCTCCTAGCTCCTAGCTCCTAGCTCCTAGCTCCTAGCTCCTAGCTCCCAGCTCCTAGCTCCTAGCTCCTAGCTCCTAGCTCCTAGCTCCTAGCTCCTAGCTCCCAGCTCCCAGCTCCTAGCTCCTAGCTCCTAGCTCCTAGCTCCCAGCTCCCAGCTTCAAGCTCCTAGCTCCTAGCTCCCAGCTCCTAGCTCCTAGCTCCTAGCTCCTAGCTCCTAGCTCCCAGCTCCTAGCTCCTAGCTCCTAGCTTCAAGCTCCTAGCTCCTAGCTCCCAGCTCCTAGCTCCTAGCTCCTAGCTCCTAGCTCCTAGCTCCTAGCTCCTAGCTCCTAGCTCCTAGCTCCCAGCTCCTAGCTCCTAGCTCCTAGCTTCAAGCTCCTAGCTCCTAGCTCCCAGCTCGTAGCTCCCAGCTTCTAGCTCCCAGCTCGTAGCTCCTAGCTCGTAGCTCCTAGCTCGTAGCTCCTAGCTCCTAGCTCCCAGCTTCAAGCTCCTAGCTCCTAGCTCCTAGCTCCTAGCTCCCAGCTCCTAGCTCCTAGCTCCTAGCTTCAAGCTCTTAGCTCCTAGCTCCCAGCTCGTAGCTCCCAGCTTCTAGCTCCCAGCTCGTAGCTCCTAGCTCCTAGCTCCTAGCTCCTAGCTCCCAGCTCGTAGCTCGTAGCTCGTACAGAAGGCTGGTTCTTGACTAAAACTACACACGGCCTAGACTTTCAACTGAAGGCATCTCAGCATCTGATATTCTAATGCAGACATCTACATTTTGACTAGGCACGCAGCCAGCGAGGCAACACCGGACAATGACAGGCTCTATGCAAGGAGGTATCCCAGCCAATTAGGCGAACCCCACTTAACGGAGACCCGGGTTCGAGCCCCGGCCTCCTGTCGCACCCTGTTAATTGACCGACGCCGACGCCGACGCCGACGCTCCCCGGGGCGGCGGCAGCGATCGGGATGCGAGGCGGTGACGCCTGGAAGTTAGTCTAACTAATTCCACGGTCCACGGGGCCGGGACGCGTGCCACGCATCGCTAATCTCCACCGACGCCGGGACGCCGGGACGCCGACGCCAGGACGCCGACACAAATGAGACGTCGGCGTCCCGGCGGCGTGCGAGGGGGCCGTGTGTTTGCCGGCGGTGACCGATTGCCGTGGAATTGAAGAATTGCTCGCTGCTTCCGACTTGTTCCGACTTGTTTTCCGACTTGTTCCGACTTGTTCCGACTTGTTCCGACTTGTTCCGACTTGTTCCGACTTGTTCCGACTTGTTCCGACTTGTTCCGACTTGTTCCGACTTGTTCCGACTTGTTCCGACTTGTTCCGACTTGTTCCGACTTGTTCCGACTTGTTCCGACTTGTTCCGACTTGTTCCGACTTGTTCCGACTTGTTCCGACATGTTCCGACTTGTTCCGACTTGTTCCGACTTGTTCCGACTTGTTCCGACTTGTTCCGACTTGTTCCGACTTGTTCCGACTTGTTCCGACTTGTTCCGACTTGTTCCGACTTGTTCCGACTTGTTCCGACTTGTTCCGACTTGTTCCGACTTGTTCCGACTTTTTCCGACCGGCAGTTGCGTCAAGTCGGCGAATTAATTGCATCCCGGCCATTTGGATCGTGTCGATGAAATCATGTCGCGATGACTTTGTTTCAAGATGGCGGTCCACTGTGACGTAGTGTTGCCGGTGTTGCCGGTGTTGCCGGTGTTGCCGGTGTGGCCGGTGTTGCCGGTGTTGCCGGTGTGGCCGGTGTTGCCGGTGTTGCCGGTGTTGCCGGTGTGGCCGGTGTTGCCGGTGTTGCCGGTGTTGCCGGTGTTGCCGGTGTTGCCGGTGTTGCCGGTGTTGCCGGTGTTGCCGGTGTTGTCGGTGTTGCCGGTGTTGCCGGTGTTGCCGGTGTTGCCGGTGTTGCCGGTGTTGCCGGTGTTGCCGGTGTTGCCGGTGATGCCGGTGTTGCCGGTGTTGCCGGTGTTGCCGGTGTTGCCGGTGTTGCCGGTGTTGCCGGTGTTGCCGGTGTTGTCGGTGTTGCCGGTGTTGCCGGTGTTGCCGGTGTTGCCGGTGTTGCCGGTGTTGCCGGTGTTGCCGGTGTTGTCGGTGTTGCCGGTGTTGCCGGTGTTGCCGGTGTTGCCGGTGTTGCCGGTGTTGCCGGTGTTGCCGGTGTTGCCGGTGTTGCCGGTGTTGCCGGTGTTGCCGGTGTTGCCGGTGTTGCCGGTGTTGCCGGTGTTGCCGGTGTTGCCGGTGTTGCCGGTGTTGCCGGTGTTGCCGGTGTTGCCGGTGTTGCCGGTGTTGGAAGCTGGATTGCTGGTGATTGCTAGCTGTGCTTCCAGAAGGCACTTACCGCCAAGCACCGAGTGTGCAAATCTCGCCGCTAGGATGTGTAATCTCGCGAAATGCGTGGCTCTAGATGGGCGTGCTTCATAAAAGCGAACGCGTTGCTTTTTTTCAATTTCCCTGAACCCGCGAGGAGGTCGCGAGATGTGAATTATGTCACGGCCCGGCGGATGCTGGTTCGGGGAAGAGAACCCCGACACACAGAGAGTGGCCAACTGCTCAAGAGCTGCACGCTGCTTGCCAGCAACAAGTACTCTTAGCAGCCTACGCGGCCGTTGGAACTCGCTCGCGGGTTCCAGGGCAATAGAAGAAACATCGCTTATTTCTCGGCGGGAGAGAGAGTATTTGTTAATGGCGCCATGTGTTCGAGTTGTGTACCTTTATCCGTCCCGGGAGGCTGGCTCGCTTCCCGGGAAGCTGCGAGACACATCCATCCCTGCATCCCATCCCGTGATACCCTGCATCCCATCCCGTGATACCCGTGTATCCATGGCAACATCCATCCCTGCATCCCATCCCGTGATACCCGTGTATCCATGGCAACATCCATCCCTGCATCCCATCCCGTGATACCCGTGTATCCATGGCAACATCCCGGCAGTTAACAGACTCGGCCAGCCCGTCTCGGCTCGGTTGGGAAGCCATCCCTCCCGGCCAGGTAGAGAGTAGGCCCCGGCAGGCGCTACGTTCACACTGCACCGCCATCTCGATGCAAACGAGCGCGTTTCAAGTGTGCAGAGACACACTTTAATTCCACGCCGCGCCGTAGTGCTTCCCCCTCCCTCGCTACCCCCTCCCACCCACCCCCCAGCGCGGCAAAAAGACGGGAAAATAATTATCCTGCAGCGAGCCGGGAAGTGGATCGGGCGGCGAGGTGTTCGCCACCACGCCGCTGCGAGCGCGCTGCTTTTTTCTTCACTTCAACTTTTTGCCCGGCGAGCGCCGCTCTCGGGATGTTGGTCTCGGACAAAAAACAGCGTGTGATTCCGAGTGGCCGGCCCGCGGTCCGTCGGATCGCCGCACGGCCTCTCGGATCTTATCAATCGATTACAACCAGAGTGCATGTATCTTTCTGGCGGGGCGAGCCGGGCTGTAATTGTGATCGCCGCCGCCGCCCCCCCCCCCCCCCCACACCCGGATCACTCTCTTGTTTTTCTTTCTTCCTTCTCGTCCCGGCCCCGCGGAGACGTCGTCGACCAATTAGTGCCTTCAATTAAATTCCTCCGCCGCGCGGAATGCGAGCGACCGAGATCCGCGCGGACATCAAGAAGGCAGTGCGTCGCGTTCTAACTTTCAAACAACAGCGTCGCGCAAAAATTAAGACGACGCCTTCGTAATGATATTCAGACCAATTAGACGCCGCCGCCGCCGCCGCCGCCGCCGCGTTCATCTTTATGCAAGCGACGTCGGAATAATTCGCGGACGCAGCTGCCGCGTGGCGGCGCCACCGTCGCCAATTAGACTTGCAACGGGGATTAAGAGACTTTCTGTTCGGCGGCAGCCGCTGCTGCTGCTGCTGCTGCTGCCGCTGCTGCTGCCGCTGCTGCTGCTGCTGCTGCTGCTGCTGCTGCTGCTGCTGCTGCTGCTGCTGCTGCTGCTGCTGCTGCTGCTGCTGCTGCTGCTGCTGCTGCTGCTGCTGCTGCTGCTGCTGCTGCTGCTGCTGCTGCTGGTTGCTAAGCTACTACGAGGTATGCGAGTTATGGAGCTATGAAGTCTTGTAGCAAGCGAGGGAACGGCAGAGAGATACAGAGAAAGAGAGAGATAGAGAGAGAGGTGGAAGGGGGAGTGAGATAATGGAAGACAAGGCTGGAAAAGTGATGTTAGAATAGAGATCTTGGAAGCAGAGTCTAGATTGCGGTGTTGCCGCGATAGCAATTGTTTGTCGAGGGAAATATTGCACGGACAAGAGATCGTAACGATCTAAAAATGCCACAGCGGGCGTTGGGAGTCGACGGTGTCCTTTGTTTTAAGTTTGCTACGAAATACACAAATAATATTATTAAGTGCAAAATTTTATTTTGAAATGCAGCATAAGATAAAATATATCTTCTAGTTAATCTGGACCAATGAAAACACGTCTTAAAAAAGTAAAAAGCAACGATAATCGAATTTAGCACAAAGTTGTGGCACGATTTGATGCAAGTGATGTCCATGCCGTTGCTTGAGCATAGATTTCAGGTAGGATTTCCCTGCCGCGTGCAGCAAGACCTCGTTGGACGGAAGTGACGCAGCAGGAAGACGTCGCGGAACCCGCCGCGCCGGAACCGGAAACAGAAGGAAGCGAGTTCCTGCTGCCAGCGGCGCCGGCAACGCGCACGGCCGTGATATTTCCCTGCAGCTGTTTCCCGCCAGTCACGGCAGTCACGGCAGTCACGGCAGTCACGGCAGTCACGGCAGTCACGGCTAGGTGGCGACGTCATTGTCCAGCAGCAGCAAGTATCGCGATGGCCGGGATCGATCAGGCCGCTCGTTGCCTGTCTCAGATCATGTTGGCCGGGAATTTCTGGCCCGGCGGGCATCAGGACGAATCGACGCCACTCTAAAAGCCAGCTCGAGTCAGTTGATGACTGATAACGTGGTTGCGTCGCACCGAGCTCCGGTAGAGTCGCCGGTCCTAATCTTAGCTCGCAGGGAGCTGTGCGCAGAGAAACAATTGCATGGCCACGGCCCGTACGAGGCAGCAAGGACATTGTGTAGCCTCCATTGTTTTCACAAGCAAGCCACTACAACTATCAGCACCAACAACTTCCTGAAAGCAGCACCGACAAGTTTGCAACCAAACAACTAAAACCAGAACGTGAGATTCGCGGGAAGTATTGAAATTCTGTGTGCTTATTAAACCGCCTGATTGTCCCGGCTCGTCGCTTGTTTCCCGGCCTCCTGGTTCAGCAGGCGCGCCGCCAGCTGTCGCCGCCGGGAGCGCTGCATACTTCACCGAGATCCCGGCAGCCGCATCGTGAATAATTTAGCGATTAAAAGCGAACAGGATTTCCACGCTCGGTCGGTCGGTGCTTCTGTTCGGTAAACACGACAAAGCGGCGAGCGCGCCGGCGCGACACCGCACGTCCGGGGGCCAATGATTTTCTATCAGCAGTCATTAATGATCATCAACGCTGGAATTGCTTTATTAAAACATATGCCGTCGCGTTCGAGCACGGCCCGTTTCGTGCGATGTGTTTTTAATGTCGGTTTGACGTATCGGCGAATAAACACCGATCACGATGAGTCTGCAGCGCGCTGCGAGCCGCGGGCTGCGTTGCCATTATGTATCGGCGATCGGGCCACCGACAACAGCCGGCCACGCTACGTCCAGCCAAGCTCGGAAAACATACTTCCCACCGCGATATGGTTTAAGGCGATGATATTTTACTTCCAATTCCGCGCATTGTGTTTTTTGTAGCGTAAAAGCGGACAAAAGCAGGCCGATTGTTAATTGTTTGAAAGGTCATCGGCGGCGATCCATTCACAGTGTGTCGCCGCACGCGTGGTTCGCTGCACGCGTGGTTCGCTGCACGCGTGGTTCGCTGCACGCGTGGTTCGCTGCACGCGTGGTTCGCTGCACGCGTGGTTCGCTGCACGCGTGGTTCGCTGCACGCGTGGTTCGCTGCACGCGTGGTTCGCTGCACGCGTGGTTCGCTGCACGCGTGGTTCGCTGCACGCGTGGTTCGCTGCACGCGTGGTTCGCTGCACGCGTGGTTCGCTGCACGCGTGGTTCGCCGCACGCGTGGTTCGCTGCACGCGTGGTTCGCTGCACGCGTGTGTCGCTGCACGCGTGGTTCGCTGCACGCGTGGTTCGCTGCACGCGTGGTTCGCTGCACGCGTGGTTCGCTGCACGCGTGGTTCGCTGCACGCGTGGTTCGCTGCACGCGTGGTTCGCTGCACGCGTGGTTCGCTGCACGCGTGGTTCACCGGATGCTGGGCGCAAAGAAAAACCAGAAACATCTGCAAGACAATTAAACTTAATAAGGAGTTGGAAACTAATTTAGCTTCTCTTTGGGGTGGTGCTAATGAAGAAGAAGAAAACGTAGATTAGAGCTTGGAATTAGCAGAAGCAGCGAGCAGCAAGCAGCGAACAGCGAGCAGCGAGCAGCGAGCAGCAAGCAGCGAGCAGCGAGCAGCGAGCAGCGAGCAGCGAGCAGCGAGCAGCGAGCAGCGAGCAGCGAGCAGCGAGCAGCAAGCAGCGAGCAGCAAGCAGCAGGCAGCAAGCAGCAAGCAGCGAGCAGCGAGCAGCGAGCAGCAAGCAGCAAGCAGCAAGCAGCAAGCAGCAAGCAGCAAGCAGCAAGCAGCAAGCAGCAAGCAGCGAGCAGCGAGCAGCAAGCAGCAAGCAGCAAGCAGCAAGCAGCAAGCAGCAAGCAGCGAGCAGCGAGCAGCAAGCAGCAAGCAGCAAGCAGCAAGCAGCAAGCAGCAAGCAGCGAGCAGCGAGCAGCGAGCAGCAAGCAGCAAGCAGCGAGCAGCCAGCAGCAAGCAGCAAGCAGCGAGCAGCAAGCAGCAAGCAGCAAGCAGCGAGCAGCAAGCAGCAAGCAGCAAGCAGCAAGCAGCGAGCAGCAAGCAGCAAGCAGCAAGCAGCAAGCAGCAAGCAGCAAGCAGCAAGCAGCAAGCAGCAAGCAGCAAGCAGCGAGCAGCAAGCAGCAAGCAGCGAGCAGCAAGCAGCAAGCAGCAAGCAGCAAGCAGCAAGCAGCGAGCAGCAAGCAGCAAGCAGCAAGCAGCAAGCAGCGAGCAGCGAGCAGCGAGCAGCGAGCAGCAAGCAGCGAGCAGCGAGCAGCAAGCAGCAAGCAGCAAGCAGCAAGCAGCGAGCAGCAAGCAGCAAGCAGCAAGCAGCAAAGCAAGCAGCGAGCAGCGAGCAGCAAGCAGCGAGCAGCAAGCAGCGAGCAGCGAGCAGCAAGCAGCAAGCAGCAAGCAGCAAGCAGCGAGCAGCGAGCAGCGAGCAGCAAGCAGCAAGCAGCAAGCAGCAAGCAGCAAGCAGCAAGCAGCAAGCAGCAAGCAGCGAGCAGCGAGCAGCAAGCAGCGAGCAGCAAGCAGCAAGCAGCAAGCAGCAAGCAGTGAGCAGTGAGCAGTGAGCTAAGAAAGACTTGCTTCCAACTTTTCAGTGGGCATATTCAGCATTATTAACTCGCCGTCTGCAAGCGGAAGAGAGCGATTAAGGCGCCGCCTGTTGCCGAGGCAATGTCGGCGCCTTCTGTTCGTTGCTAGGAGACAGTAATGTCACCTGAATCCGAGGGGTTTCAAGCGAAAAAACTTTCTCTGTCTCTCCTCCTTGTGTACGTCTCGACAATGGGTGGAGTAAGTTCGTTATTTGGGTGAAAGTCTGCAACGCTGGCTGCGTCATCGCGCAAGACAGCGCTCCAGGACGCGGTATGCCTCGTTGCCAAGACTTGGTCACGTGACAATCTGCGGACGGCTGCAATTCGCAAGCAACACTCCCGAGCCGCAGTATATTCGGCCAGCACTAAACGAGGCGCTGGCTGGACGCGACACTCCCGAGCCGCAGTATGTTCGGCCAGCACTAAACGAGGCGCTGGCTGGACGCGATACTGCGATGCTCCCTTCCGGGGAAGCACGGGTCTGCATTGGAGTAGGAGTCGTCTCCAACGTGCCCTTGGACAGCTGCACTTAGCAAGCATCGACACGAGCATCGAGCTGCGATGCCGGCAGAGGGACGTGTCTCGGTAAGACAGCCGAGTGTGTCGTGCGAGCTGCGATGCCGGCAGAGGGACGTGTCTCGGTAAGACAGCCGAGTGTGTCGTGCGAGCTGCGATGCCGGCAGAGGGACGTGTCTCGGTAAGACAGCCGAGTGTGTCGTGCGAGCTGCGATGCCGGCAGAGGGACGTGTCTCGGTAAGACAGCCGAGTGTGTCGTGCGAGCTGCGATGCCGGCAGAGGGACGTGTCTCGGTAAGACAGCCGAGTGTGTCGTGCGAGCTGCGATGCCGGCAGAGGGACGTGTCTCGGTAAGACAGCCGAGTGTGTCGTGCGAGCTGCGATGCCGGCAGAGGGACGTGTCTCGGTAAGACAGCCGAGTGTGTCGTGCGAGCTGCGATGCCGGCAGAGGGACGTGTCTCGGTAAGACAGCCGAGTGTGTCGTGCGAGCTGCGATGCCGGCAGAGGGACGTGTCTCGGTAAGACAGCCGAGTGTGTCGTGCGAGCTGCGATGCCGGCAGAGGGACGTGTCTCGGTAAGACAGCCGAGTGTGTCGTGCGAGCTGCGATGCCGGCAGAGGGACGTGTCTCGGTAAGACAGCCGAGTGTGTCGTGCGAGCTGCGATGCCGGCAGAGGGACGTGTCTCGGTAAGACAGCCGAGTGTGTCGTGCGAGCTGCGATGCCGGCAGAGGGACGTGTCTCGGTAAGACAGCCGAGTGTGTCGTGCGAGCTGCGATGCCGGCAGAGGGACGTGTCTCGGTAAGACAGCCGAGTGTGTCGTGCGAGCTGCGATGCCGGCAGAGGGACGTGTCTCGGTAAGACAGCCGAGTGTGTCGTGCGAGCTGCGATGCCGGCAGAGGGACGTGTCTCGGTAAGACAGCCGAGTGTGTCGTGCGAGCTGCGATGCCGGCAGAGGGACGTGTCTCGGTAAGACAGCCGAGTGTGTCGTGAAGCTTTCAACAAGGCTTTGCTACCAACGCGAGGAAACCCGAGGGAACCCGAGCTCGCCCGAAGGCGGCTCGACGCGACGCAAGATTGAGCGAGCAACGCGATTAAATATGCAATCTCAGAAACAAACTTGAGATTGAAATCACGAGCCAAGAGATGAATTAGGACAGACAATCGCCGGCTTGATTGCTTTAATTGGCCGTGATGACAGCCTCTTGGATCCCCCTGCCGGCGACTTGCGCAATCTTCCGCCACGAGCCTTCTTAATAACTTCCTAAGTTCAGTCCGTCTCACCAACTGGCGGTGAGACACAGTGTAGCAAGCAGCTTCCAACTGGCGGTGAGACACAGTGTAGCAAGCAGCTTCCAACTGGCGGTGAGACCCAGTGCACGGAGATCCACACAATGTAATTAACTATCCGAGTACGCGCGTGGAATATTTGAAAGGCGGGGAGCATCGATCTGGCCGCGGGCTGCGCGCTCCGAACCTCGTCATCGGGAAAGCATAACGAGTGATAACATCGTCCCAGCCGCCGACCGCCTGCTTTGTTTTTTCAATGGGAATCATTTCATCTCAGCCTCGTCACGACGTCACGTGCGCAGTGCGATGCGCACTCGACACTTCCAGTCACGCTTCTGCTGGAATCCGCTCGAACCTCCGTGTCTTTGTTTCCAGCCGGGAATCCTGGAAGCCGGGTATCCTGGAAGCCGGGGATCCTGGAAGCCGGGGATCCTGGAAGCCGGGGATCCTGGAAGCCGGGGATCCTGGAAGCCGGGAATCCTGGAAGCCGGGGATCCTGGAAGCCGGGGATCCTGGAAGGCGGGGATCATGGAAGCCGGGGATCCTGGAAGCCGGGGATCCTGGAAGGCGGGGATCCTGGAAGCCGGGGATCCTGGAAGGCGGGGATCCTGGAAGCCGGGGATCCTGGAAGCCGGGGATCCTGGAAGCCGGGGATCATGGAAGCCGGGGATCATGGAAGCCGGGAAGTCGGCATCTGTCTCGCTGCGCGATCCTCCAGCCATTAAACTCTACGACGCAGATGTCACAGCTTCCAGCGGCCGTGCGTCGGACAAGGACAGCGCTATTCCACGCTCCGGCTTTGTCTAATGTTAAAAAACAATATTGTTCATTCTCAAGCTGAAACGAGTCGAGTAAACAAAAGCAGGTCTACGAATGCGAACGGGAGTAAGTGCATATATTTAGCAAGATATTTCTGCCAACTTCCGAGCTGCATTATTAAGTTGTTTGTTGGCGAGTTGCTAGGGACGTTGCTAGGGATGTTGCTAGGGACGTTGCTAGGGACGTTGCGAGGGACGGCTGGAGTCAGATGACAACACACCAGAGTTTCATGAAACAAAGCCAGTTGGACGACGAACGGCTTATCGGCCAACCGGAAGGCGAGCGTCACCAGCCAGCCAATCAGAAGGCTCGCTGCATCGCGCGTCGGTGAAGCTCTAGTTTTTACAAGTTTCCAAGCAGCGTGCAGCGACCTGATTTCCAACTTGTCCGAGGATTAGCTGACAGCGTGCTTGACGCTGCTTGACGCTGCTTGTTGCTGCTTGACGCTGCTTGTTGCTGCTTGTTGCTGCTTGACGCTGCTTGTTGCTGCTTGTTGCTGCTTGTTGCTGCTTGTTGCTGCTTGTTGCTGCTTGTTGCTGCTTGTTGCTGCTTGTTGCTGCTTGTTGCTGCTTGTTGCTGCTTGTTGCTGCTTGTTGCTGCTTGTTGCTGCTTGTTGCTGCTTGTTGCTGCTTGTTGCTGCTTGTTGCTGCTTGACGCTGCTTGTTGCTGCTTGTTGCTGCTTGGTGCTGCTTGACGCTGCTTGACGCTGCTTGACGCTGCTTGTTGCTGCTTGACGCTGCTTGACGCTGCTTGACGCTGCTTGTTGCTGCTTGTTGCTGCTTGTTGCTGCTTGACGCTGCTTGACGCTGCTTGACGCTGCTTGACGCTGCTTGATGCTGCTTGACGCTGCTTGACGCTGCTTGTTGCTGCTTGATGCTGCTTGACGCTGCTTGACGCTGCTTGACGCTGCTTGACACTGCTTGACGCTGCTTGACGCTGCTTGACGCTGCTTGATGCTGCTTGACGCTGCTTGACGCTGCTTGACGCTGCTTGACGCTGCTTGACGCTGCTTGTTGCTGCTTGATGCTGCTTGACGCTGCTTGACGCTGCTTGACGCTGCTTGACGCTGCTTGACACTGCTTGACGCTGCTTGACGCTGCTTGCCGCTGCTTGACGCTGCTTGACGCTGCTTGACGCTGCTTGACGCTGCTTGACGCTGCTTGACGCTGCTTGACGCTGCTTGACGCTGCTTGACGCTGCTTGACGCTGCTTGACGCTGCTTGACGCTGCTTGACGCTGCTTGACGCTGCTTGACGCTGCTTGACGCTGCTTGACGCTGCTTGACGCTGCTTGTCGCTGCTTGTCGCTGCTTGACGCTGCTTGACGCTGCTTGTTGCTGCTTGTCGCTGCTTGTTGCTGCTTGACGCTGCTTGTCGCTGCTTGACGCTGCTTGACGCTGCTTGACGCTGCTTGACGCTGTTTGACGCTGCTTGACGCTGCTTGACGCTGCTTGACGCTGCTTGCCGCTGCTTGACGCTGCTTGACGCTGCTTGACGCTGCTTGACGCTGCTTGACGCTGCTTGACGCTGCTTGACGCTGCTTGACGCTGCTTGACGCTGCTTGTCGCTGCTTGACGCTGCTTGTCGCTGCTTGACGCTGCTTGACGCTGCTTGACGCTGCTTGACGCTGCTTGACGGTGCTTGACGCTGCTTGACGCTGCTTGACGCTGCTTGACGCTGCTTGACGCTGCTTGACGCTGCTTAACGCTGCTTGACGCTGCTTGACGCTGCTTGACGCTGCTTGACGCTGCTTGACGCTGCTTGACGCTGCTTGACGCTGCTTGACGCTGCTTGACGCTGCTTGACGCTGCTTGACGCTGCTTGATGCTGCTTAACGCTGCTTGACGCTGCTTAACGCTGCTTGACGCTGCTTGACGCTGCTTGACGCTGCTTGACGCTGCTTGTCGCTGACCACGGCTCCGTGGAGTCGCTTGTCAGGGTTGTTAAGTGCCGGCCATCGATCGTTGCCATGACAATACCTAACAAGCGTTGATCGGTGGAGGAGCCAGGTTTGCTCTGCGGGTTGCGTCTAGGCGCCGAGTTTGTTGGGGTGGGTTTAACGGGTGACCGACATCATCGACCTGTCAGAATGCTTCCCACCGAACGTGGCTTCTTATTTGCCAGCGTGTCTGTGTATTTCTGTGTGAATTGGGAGCAGGAGTCAGGTTTCCATCTCAGACAGCGTCTCCAGCCCGTGTATCGTATATCCGACATCTCGCCCGGCTGCAGGATGCAGGACACTCTGCCAGCGAGCGCCGGTGCCAGACCCAGCAGGCAAAGTTGAAGTAAGCTTGCCCAGCGTTAGCCTGAAATGATACGCTTCTATTTGACATCTGCCACTTGACACTTGAAACGGAACTTGGCAAACAGAGCCACTTAGTTACCAGCGTAAGTAACGTTGTAATAATCGTACCGAGGTGGCGGTGGTGCCTTCATTTCCTAGCAAGCCGCTGACGGTTCGGTCGGCAGCTCAACGAACCAACCGGTTTGGCAACGTTGCAAACACCGGTTCTCGTGAGATCACCCAAGTTAAGCAACATCACGCTGAGTTAGGTGTTTGAAGGGTGACCATCATGCACATGATCAGTTCTGTTCGGGAGAGAGGTCGGAGGGTTTGAAGTCAGTACGACAACTTCACTCGCCTTGCTTGTCAACCTCTCGACAGCAAGGATTAGCGGAGGAATCCTGTCGTTCGAGTTGCACCGTCCTTCGGAAGGGACGTAAAGCCGGTGGTCCCCTCGGTGCTTTTCGACAGGAGTAGGCTACGTGCCGGCACCGGGTTTCCCCTCCTCCCTTAGCCATAGGTTAGGTTCATCATCACCCTTTCATTATAGACCAGCGCCACGGTGCCAGTCGTCAAAACAGTGCGTCGTTAAACACCGGCAAACAAATCAACAACGATATTCGGCGAGGGTCCTCCTGCAGACAAGTGGAGGAACCGATCACGGCCGTGCATGCAACGAGCTGAGCCGCGATGAATTCAAGAGGGTCGTGGTTCCAACTGCTTGCTGGAAGCAACACGGGCTTCCTACAGACTCACGGCGAGCTGGACCCGGGCCGGCTTCCAAGACAAGAGGCCGGGATCACGTGGGTTTCCTCGACGCCCGGCCAGAGTCAATAAACCGCGTCGCGCCGACTAACTGAGTTGCTTAACTCGATCGCTCGCCGCGTTCATCCAATCACCGCCTTCTAACGCAATCAAACGCTGTTTGCTTTGTTTCCCGTCTTACCGACTGTCTTACCGACTGTCTTACCGACTGTCTTACCGACTGTCTTACCGACTGTCTTACCCACTGTCTTACCGACTGTCTTACCGACTGTCTTACCGACTGTCTTACCGACACCGAGGTAAGGTTCATAGGGGCCGTGGGTTACTTTCGGCGGAACAATCGCGTGCTCCAACTTTCATGAATTTCTAATTGTTGCCAAGAGTTAGTTCCCGAAGTTGGCCGAGGCGGGGAAGTCACGTGACGTGACGTCACTCACTCACGTCAGTCACGGCACGCTCGCTGCTGCACCGACTCGACGCATCTCATGTCCATGTCTTATCAGGTGGCGGGACTCTTCAACCCCCCCCCCCCCCCCACTGCCCCCTCGAGACTCTGATATTTATCTCGGCGATTACAAGATTTCTGTCTGACCTCCCCTTCCCCCCCCCCCCTCCCTACACTCCCCCTCGGCGGAGGAAACGCAGCGTTTTTTGCGCGGGTGGGGCGGCGTAGGGAGGGGGGGGGGGATTTATGAAGATGACATAAATCGTGAAGCTGGTGAAATTTAGCATGAAAATAGGTTAGCGGAGGGGAAGGGGAAGGGGAAGAGGAAGGGGAAGGGGCACGAGGGTTCATATTGATGTCGGGGCGTTGATCTTCTCGCAGTCTGCCTGGACCTCACTTCAACACGCTTCTTACCTCGCCTTCTTAACTCGGCTCGCCTCGGGCTACGTCGGACCACGAACCAGTGCACCTGCACCTAAAATGCGCAGGAACGCAGTGCGTGGCGCAGGAACGCAGTGCGTGGCGCAGGAACGCAGTGCGTGCACGCATCGGGACACAAAGCCACCAATCATCCCCCCCCCCCCCCTCCCCCCCCCACCACGCCGCAGCGAGCGCCAGCTGCGATCGGTCGCCGGGAAATGAATGTTGGTCAGCTTCGACACGTCGCCGTCGCTGGCCGACACGATTTATAGCCTTATTGACATGCGTACAGCACGCAACGCAGTACGCACTACGCACTACGCACTACGCACTACGCGGACGGAGGTAAACTCAGAGAGAACAAGAGTAAGTAAGTTTGTCAGCCCCTATCGGAGGCACGCATCAACTAACAAGGTGTAAACAACGTAATATGCACGGCCCCGTTGTTATGCCAGCTAATAGCGGCTTCGAGGACGCTTATTATTGCTTGTCGGCTGTTCAAACAGCGGCGGCTTTGTGCGAACACACGCGCGTGGCGGAGCACGCTTCCAGCCAATGAACTGCGAGCAGCTATTAACCAGGCTTCACGTGCGCCGAGCTTCATCCCACCGCCAGCCCCCGCCGCCCCCGCCGCCATCTTGCTTGCCACGTGATAAACTAACCTCAAATTGCGGGTCGCGGACGAAGTTTCGAGCGCCAGTGTGTTAGTGTGTGTTAGTGTGTGTGTGTGTAAAGGTTGAAATATTGACCCGGACGGCGGCGCGTCTGTTCGAGCTGCAGACGCTTCGTACGCCGAATGCTGCGATTTATTGCGCCCCGGGGTGGGGGGGGGGGGGGGTGGGGGGGGGGGGGGGGGGGGCGCATGACAAACCGTGGTTTTAATCGTTGCTGGGTAACGTGGCGCCGGGACATTTGTTAGCTCGCGACCCGGCTCTCTTTTGTTCGACAACTTGTTCCGTTGAGCGATGAGCGTGGCCGACACGCGATGTTCACACTGAAAATGTTGCTTCCTTTTTCATTGCAGATGTCGAACTGTGTGTTACAAGATTTCACTAAACTTTCTGTAGATATTCGAATCGATTACATGGCGACAGTGCAGAACTTTTATATTACGTTTTGAAGCAGTTTTTTTTTATACATTTTTCAAGTTTTTCCCATAACTCGAAACCTGGCTGAACCTATTGAACCTTGAAGATTGTCAAGTTGGCATCATTCCATTCACGCTCATCCGCAACACGATTAAACATGCGAACACGGAGCCCTAGTTCCCAGCCTGTGTGAAGCTAGCAGGCCGTGTGTCCTGTGTGAAGCTAGCAGGCCGTGTGTCCTGTGTGAAGCCAGCAGGCCGTGTGTCCTGTGTGAAGCTAGCAGGCCGTGTGTCCTGTGTGAAGCCAGCAGGCCGTGTGTCCTGTGTGAAGCTAGCAGGCCGTGTGTCCTGTGTGAAGCTAGCAGGCCGTGTGTCCTGTGTGAAGCTAGCAGGCCGTGTGTCCTGTGTGAAGCTAGCAGGCCGTGTGTCCTGTGTGAAGCTAGCAGGCCGTGTGTCCTGTGTGAAGCTAGCAGGCCGTGTGTCCTGTGTGAAGCTAGCAGGCCGTGTGTCCTGTGTGAAGCTAGCAGGCCGTGTGTCCTGTGTGAAGCCAGCAGGCCGTGTGTCCTGTGTGAAGCTAGCAGGCCGTGTGTCCTGTGTGAAGCCAGCAGGCCGTGTGTCCTGTGTGAAGCCAGCAGGCCGTGTGTCCTGTGTGAAGCCAGCAGGCCGTGTGTCCTGTGTGAAGCTAGCAGGCCGTGTGTCCTGTGTGAAGCTAGCAGGCCGTGTGTCCTGTGTGAAGCTAGCAGGCCGTGTGTCCTGTGTGAAGCCAGCAGGCCGTGTGTCCTGTGTGAAGCTAGCAGGCCGTGTGTCCTGTGTGAAGCTAGCAGGCCGTGTGTCCTGTGTGAAGCTAGCAGGCCGTGTGTCCTGTGTGAAGCCAGCAGGCCGTGTGTCCTGTGTGAAGCTAGCAGGCCGTGTGTCCTGTGTGAAGCTAGCAGGCCGTGTGTCCTGTGTGAAGCTAGCAGGCCGTGTGTCCTGTGTGAAGCTAGCAGGCCGTGTGTCCTGTGTGAAGCTAGCAGGCCGTGTGTCCTGTGTGAAGCTAGCAGGCCGTGTGTCCTGTGTGAAGCTAGCAGGCCGTGTGTCCTGTGTGAAGCTAGCAGGCCGTGTGTCCTGGCGACGTGCTCGTACTGTGAATGTGTGCCGACAGAGTGACAGGGTTGCCAGATCGCCGGGCCGCCTTCGAGACCCGACTGTGTCAATATCACGGCCAGGCGGCTCGACGCGTAATTCGCTGGGCGGCGGCGTTCAAAGACAGGCGACGCTCACCGCAGGAAACTATCGCTTGTTTGGCCAAAGCAGGCGGAAACAAGCCGCAGCTGCAAACACTGCCGGCTGGGTCTTTGACAAGTTCACAGCGATCGTGATTCACTGCCGCACGCTGGCCCTCGTGGCGCTGCTAACGATTGGTTACTTGCGTGGGATGATGGCGTGGGCGACCGAATCAGGCTGGTTCGACAATCAGGCGGGTTCGGGCTGATGTACGATGCGGAGCCAAGAACCGAGACATATAAAAACTCAGGTTTAAGGGGAGGCACTTCACGTACAACATTAAATATTTCATACCGACATCACGTTACAAGGTTTCACATGTTTGAGACCTTTCGTCAGCGTAGGAAGGACTTTTTAGCCTTTACTGTAAAAAAACCTGAGATAAAAAACGGAATTTTTTAAATAAAACCTTAATTTTTAAGAAAATATGTTATTGTAACACGTCCACTCTGAAACGAAATCCAGGTTACCGAAAAAATATTGTGAAGCGTTCAAGTCGCTTGACCTGGCGAGGGAAGGAATAGATTTAAAAACAAGCTATTTCTCTGGGCAGCAGGTGTCATCGATGACTATTTGATGACTATTTGATGACTATTTGATGACGTCTCGGTGAAGGAATCTCAGCGTGCGTTGCGTGCGAGATGTCATCCAAGACACGGGAAACAGCTGGTCGCGACCAAAGCACAAAGAACACTCTGAAAGCGAAGAAGCTGCAAACTCGGAATATTGCTTCTCTCAAACATTGTCCATCTTAAGGACAGAGAAAAACCTTCCTTCAAAACTTGGTTCCCGACGCAAAACTTCAAGGAGAAATATTCATTAATAAAGAAATGTACGATTTTCTTTTGGCAGCGCTTTATAAAACCGGCCGAGGCCCGAGGCTGTCTAAGATATCGAGTCTCTCCATCGAAAGAAAAAACTATCCGGGCTGTTTCGTAATCAACAACTTTCTTTCGTTGAGCAAAATGCCTTCGTGACTGAAAACCGATCCATCCCATTTTATCGACCCTGGAATGCTTATCTCCCCCTCCCATCGCCCCCCCCCCCCACTCCCATCACGCCCGTCAGCTGTTCGTGCCACGTCACGGACACCCGGATCCTCCGTCTGCCGGAAGTCACGTGACTCACGTTGTAAATCACGTGACCCGGCCGTGGATCGGGGATGCGGCGATCGGATCGCGGCTTTTAGTTCCGATCGCTGTCACGAGATCGCGCGCTGCACGCGCGCCGCGGCAAACACTCGACGCCGTTGCGTCGCGGGGGCCGTGTTTCCTTCGCTGCGGCCCACGCTGGCCGCTAGGAGCGCGACGGGCTTCTACAGTGTTGCCGTCTCACGATACAGTGTTGCCGTCGTGACGACACGAGGACAGCACCAGCCGCAGACACAATTGTTGCCGGAAAAGTTCATCACTCCGGTTTCGGGTTTAAAACGAAATAATTTTCCCTAAACAATGTATTCGATACATGCTCGTAACGGTGCCCCACAAAGCTTGCGAAGCTTGTAACAAACAAGCAAAACAAACTAAGTTTATTGAAAGCTCGACTTCAGTATCCAACAAGCGTAGTACAGCAGCAAAGCGAAGCATTCGGTTTTCTCAATCTTTATCGTGGAGATAAGGAAACGGCGGGCCGCGTGCTTGGCCTGGTTTCCGACACAAATCCCGAAGAGCGCCGAGCAGAGAATCGTGAAGCCGAGCGCGACCGAAGCGTTCAGCACAAACACCGCCGCCTTGATTAGCCGGCATCACGGCTGCCGTGATCCACATTATCAACCCATCAACCCATCAACCCCTCATCCCATCAACCCATTATCAACATCACTTAGCCAGTGCGCCGAGTGCTCAACAACGGTGGGGGGGGGGGGGGTGGTAGGGGAGGGGGGGATGTCATGCTCCTTTTTATCCCCGCCGCGGGTCCATTAGTCTCCGTCTGCCTCGAACCCGGCACTTCCCAGCCGGGGACTCCGCCCTCGAACCAGGGACATCGCCTTCAAGACATGGACATCGCCCCGGTGTCAGGGACATCGCCCCGGTGTCAGGGACATCGCCCCGGTGTCAGGGACATCGCCCCGGGCTGGACAGCGAACGCGGCGCGTACTTCGAGACATGCTCGGGGGGGGGGGGGGGGGTTGCTCTGAATTCGAGGTCGCATTCAGCGATTCGATTAGCGTATCCGCCGGGCGGGGGAGGGAGGGGGTCCCCAGGGGAAATGATGGATTCACGGCGTCGGTATCGTAAATAACGAATAATCGCTGCTTGTTTCCGTGCGTCGCCGCAGCGAGCGCCGATCGGATGCAAGTAGCAACCAGCAGGCCGCTTTGTTTCGCGTTTGTTTAGCAAATGTTTAGCGATTGCGTAGCGCACGACGCCGCGCGAATTCAATTACGCCGATGAAACAAGTGTTTCATGTCGAGAAGTCGTTGCGCACTCCAGCATGCCGTGCCGCCGCCGCCGCCGCCGCCGCCGCGTGGCCGTGCATTTAATTAAATGATTATTTCAGAACGCGCGCTTTTTTCCGCGGCCGTGTCGTAACTTAGCGTTATCAAGATGGCGGTGTGACACGTCCGATGGCCGGCCGCGACAAGCCGGTGAGTGCGTAGAGTGCGTAGAGTGCGTAGAGTGCGTAGAGTGATCCAAAGTGCACGGGCCAGCCTATTGTTTCCAGCCTACACCCTCGGGGATAATCCAAGCCCGTTTCATTGTGATCCACCGGGCGGTGAAAGCCAATTGCTTTACATTCATATGCGTTATGATTGTTTTAAAGCGATCCAACTGGCTTAATTATTCGCCATATTGTTTGTTTTTATCTCGATGCGGTTCGATTGAGTTGTTTCCTTGGCAACGCCAATCAAATCAAGTGATCCGCGAGGCAATCATTCCCACACTCAAACACTAAGAATAAAGCTCCCCCCCCCTCCCCCCCCCCCTCGCCCACTCTCTCTTACTCGATCTGTCTCACTCGGCATCGTGAAGCTTCCGTCCCCAGAAAGCCCACAAAGCGAAACCCAACAGGCCGTGGGGGCGGCGTGTAATGGGGGACGGGGGTGGGGAGGGACGGGGGGGGGGGGGGGGGGGGTTGGTTTGTTCAGAGAGTTGCACGAGCTCATCAAGCCGGTGGCGCCGGCGGCGGCCGCTGCTGGTAATTAAACAATTCGCCGGAGAATCTGTCGCTGGTGCAGGAAGGCCGTGTTGATCCGAGAAGATGCTGCATCCGGTCCGTCGCCTCGCTCTGTTCGGTGCGTGGCCAGACGGTGCGTAGTCATCATGCGTAGGTTGGTGCGTAGGGAACATGCGTAGGGTGATGCGTAAGGTGATAGCTAGTGAATAATTGATACATTCAACCTTCACAGCTGTAAGCTTGATCAATTGAACTCGGCCAGCGGAGACCCGTGCCTCCGGCATTATGTGGTTACGCCTTTTACTAATAATTTTTGTAATTGAATTTTAATCTCATGAGGCAGCCTCTTATCCGTTTAGGCAAAACCTATGCCCATAAGGCAAAACCTATGCCCATAAGGCAAAACCTATGCCCATATGGCATGAATATGCCCATAGGACAAAGCTATGCCCTATGGGCAAAATTTTGCAAAAATAATAAAGAAAGAAGTTGAGGCGTAGAATTGGCTGTATTCTGAGGGGAGTGCTTGAAATCGGTGCCTATCGTCCAGCGTCTGAAGCAACGCTACCTAGCGGCGGGGCAGGGTGTCTTTCAACGCGACGCACGGCTTCGTGGAGACGGGCCCGACACACGACAACTTTATTAAAAAGCGCTGCCCGCGTTGCCGGCCCGCGATTTCCATGGCGACCACGTCACACAATGGCGACGGTGCTGCCCCCACGATACGCGGTGGGCGAGATCGGAACCAGCGATCGCTTTCACCGCCTTCCTTCACAACAACAATCCGACGCCAATCTTTTACAAACTTATCCGTCGAGAAAGAAAAAAATAAATATAAAAAAGCGGAACTTGTTTAAATCGCGTAGGTATCCAAGGAACTCTGCGTGGAATTATTGATATACTGAGATACAAAGGCCCGAGTTGCAAAGAATGCGCGAGCCGGCAGTTCTTTGTGCGCCGGAGCTCGCTACGCCGCTTGTTTTTCATCGGAAGGAGGGAGGTGGGGTTTATTTCCATGTTCTTCAGCATCGCGCGACGTTAAGCTGCCTGAACTCGAGACACAAGACGGCTGTGACTCGGGACACGAGAAGGCTGTGACTCGGGACACAAGAAGGCTGTGACTCGGGACACAAGAAGGCTGTGACTCGGGACACAAGAAGGCTGTGACTCGGGACACAAGAAGGCTGTGACTCGGGACACTAGAAGGCTGTGACTCGGGACACAAGAAGGCTGTGACTCGGGACACAAGAAGGCTGTGACTCGGGACACAAGAAGGCTGTGACTCGGGACACTAGAAGGCTGTGACTCGGGACACTAGAAGGCTGTGACTCGGGACACAAGAAGGCTGTAACTCGGGACACAAGAAGGCTGTGACTCGGGACACAAGAAGGCTGTGACTCGGGACACAAGAAGGCTGTGACTCGGGACACAAGAAGGCTGTGACTCGGGACACAAGAAGGCTGTGACTCGGGACACAAGAAGGCTGTGACTCGGGACACAAGAAGGCTGTGACTCGGGACACAAGAAGGCTGTGACTCGGGACACAAGAAGGCTGTGACTCGGGACACAAGAAGGCTGTGACTCGGGACACAAGAAGGCTGTGACTCGGGACACAAGAAGGCTGTGACTCGGGACACAAGAAGGCTGTGACTCGGGACACAAGAAGGCTGTGACTCGGGACACAAGAAGGCTGTGACTCGGGACACTAGAAGGCTGTGACTCGGGACACTAGAAGGCTGTGACTCGGGACACAAGAAGGCTGTGACTCGGGACACAAGAAGGCTGTGACTCGGGACACAAGAAGGCTGTGACTCGGGACACAAGAAGGCTGTGACTCGGGACACAAGAAGGCTGTGACTCGGGGCACAAGAAGGCTGTGAAAACCAGCAGAGTTGAAAACAACGCGCCGCCGTTATTCGCAAATGAAACGCCGTCGCCGGGAAGAAGATGATCTCGAAGGCCGTGTACAAACCGCCATTGTTTCCGGCCGGAAGTAATTGTTTTGATTTGAAACACGGCGAGATGGACGCTTGATGCTGATTGGTGGAGATCCTCGGCCGCAGCCCGAGTGGAGACGCGAAATAATGGCGTCGCCGGCAGATTTATCACCGGCCCGATGGAAACAACGAAACGTTTTGTTGGAAACAACGAAACGTTTTGTTGGAAACAACGAAACGTTTTGTTGGAAACAACGAAACGTTTTGTTTCGTTGCAGCGAGCGAAGTGCACTCTGGCGGCGGCTCGCTGCACGAAGCAAGGCGACGCTCGGCTTGCAGAGATCCGGGGGGCCGGTTATTTAGCCAGCTTCCGGTTGTTTGAAATCGCAGGATGCAGGTAAATACCGCTAGGACACGATAATATGTCCCGCTGTATTTACTTCAATCATTTCAACAGCATCTTCTGCAGGGCAAGTATGGAAACAGCGAGATAAACTCACGATATTCCTCCCAAGCATTCGTAAAGAGTCGGAGAAAAAACCGATCGAATTCCACCTCGTGTTGAGGCACGATTATCAACACAGACATCGAGCTAAGGCGCATGCGTGACGCTTGCAGCGCCTTTCCGGTAAACACGTTGGACCACAGGCGTAGAAACTGTCCGGCAAATGTGACTTTTAGAACCTAGGGTTGCTAGGGTTGCCAGGGTTGCTAGGGTTGCTAGGGTTGCTGGGGTTGCCAGGGTTGCTAGGGTTGCCAGGGTTGCCAGGGTTGCTAGGGTTGCCAGGATTTCCATGGCAACCAAGCTATCGTCCCCGCGACGGCGTCCAGGGAATGCGTAGTGTCACGACGCCGGTGAGAATGATTAATACCAGGCGTCGCGACGCCCGAGGATAGGCGTCCACACATCCGACGCCGACGCCGACGCCGACGCCGAGGTGTTAACAAATGGGCGTAAGGCGGGCGGTGGCCGGGACCGGGTCTTCAAGAGGGCCGGGGCTCGAACCCCGGCACCGGCAGCCATTGATTGGCTCCAAAGTGCGTTCATTCAGTCGCTGAGTGATCGCATTAATCAAATCGCGCGGCAAACAGACCGTGCTTTCTGTTGGCAGGTGTTTCTGTTTACCGCAGGGGTGTTGGAAGAAAAGGCAGCTCTGTGCTTGGTGAAGCCCTTTAAGTTCATAGCACTTATTATCAAGCAAGCAGCGAGCAGCAAGCAGCGAGCAGCAAGCAGCAAGCAGCAAGCAGCGAGCAGCAAGCAGCAAGCAGCGAGCAGCAAGCAGCAAGCAGCAAGCAGCAAGCAGCAAGCAGCAAGCAGCAAGCAGCAAGCAGCGAGCAGCAAGCAGCAAGCAGCAAGCAGCAAGCAGCGAGCAGCAAGCAGCAAGCAGCAAGCAGCGAGCAGCAAGCAGCGAGCAGCGAGCATCAAGCAGCAAGCAGCGAGCATCAAGCAGCAAGCAAGCAGCAAGCAGCAAGCAAGCAGCAAGCAGCAAGCAGCAAGCAGCAAGCAGCAAGCAGCAAGCAGCGAGCAGCAAGCAGCAAGCAGCAAGCAGCGAGCAGCAAGCAGCGAGCAGCGAGCATCAAGCAGCAAGCAGCGAGCATCAAGCAGCAAGCAAGCAGCAAGCAGCAAGCAGCGAGCAGCAAGCAGCAAGCAGCAAGCAGCGAGCAGCGAGCAGCAAGCAGCGAGCAGCGAGCAGCGAGCAGCGAGCAGCAAGCAGCGAGCAGCAAGCAGCAAGCAGCGAGCAGCGAGCAGCGAGCAGCGAGCATCAAGCAGCAAGCAGCGAGCATCAAGCAGCAAGCAAGCAGCAAGCAGCAAGCAGCGAGCAGCGAGCAGCGAGCAGCGAGCAGCGAGCAGCGAGCAGCGAGCAGCGAGCAGCAAGCAGCAAGCAGCAAGCAGCAAGCAGCAAGCAGCAAGCAGCGAGCAGCGAGCAGCAAGCAGCAAGCAGCAAGCAGCAAGCAGCAAGCAGCAAGCAGCAAGCAGCGAGCAGCGAGCAGCAAGCAGCGAGCAGCGAGCAGCAAGCAGCGAGCAGCGAGCAGCGAGCAGCAAGCAGCGAGCAGCGAGCAGCGAGCAGCGAGCAGCAAGCAGCGAGCAGCGATCAGAGAGCAGCAAGCAGCAAGCAGCGAGCAGCGATCAGAGAGCAGCGATCAGAGAGCAGCGATCAGAGAGCGCTCGCGGCAGTAAAACAAGTGGGGGGGAGCGTGAAAAGCCGTGCGATCGCGTAAATCACCGCTTTCTCACCGCCTTCTCACCGCCTTCTCACCGCCGGCTCGATCTCGCCGCGGCCTTGAGCCAGCTTCGCGGCGATTTCGCCGACGACGCACAAAGATGATTTCCTATTAAGATCTCCGCGACGGATAGCGGCGCTGCTGCTGCCTCGCTCCTCAAGACCCCCCCCCCCCCCCCCCCCCCCCCCCCCCCCCCTCCCCCCGGCGTTGTTGGCTGCCTGCCGTCGCGGCTGATGCGGGCCCCCCCGGGGGAAGGTGTGGAAGGGGGGGGGGGGGGTCAAGGGGCCCAAAAGGCGGCCGGCGGATCGATGCCGGGGATCAAATCGTAGGGGAAAGAGTCCCTCGCCGCGTGGGGTCGCGGGGGTGGGGGTCGGTTTGATCCATGAAGCCGTGACTTCACCCGGCAGCGAGTTGCACCGAACGAAGCAGCGAGTTGATCATATCGGATAATATTCGGAGTGCGAAGCTTGGTGGAGATCAGAAGATGCTAATAAAGGAATCAGGCGATGAGATAATGTGGAGCTGATGGCTGGCAGCTGCATTGGTGAGGGATGTCTTGCGATGCTTGATGCCGAGGAATTGGGCTGTTTGGACAGTCGGAACTCTCCAAACAGAATCTGCTTCTGTTTCGCGACATTGGCTCCATCGCGACCAATTACCATGCCGCGCGTTACCATCTTTAATGGGAATTGACTTCCGACGAATCACCGACTTTTTAAATTACGTATTTGATATTGAATGTAGAGTGAAAAGAACCCGGAAACAAAAATTATTAATTTTAAAATAGAAATTGGTATTACACGGTCTTTCAGCGAACCAAGAAATCCAATCACTTGCAACGGAGATGTTTTATAACGAGGGGGAAATTGCGGCAATGGAAACAAGATTTTGTTTGCCTGCCTGGGTAAAAAGCCTGGGTCAAAAGCCAAGGACCTGTTCTCATTAAAAACCAGCCGATAACATTTACTTGCAGGAATTAATTACAAGAGATTCGGACGGTGCTTCTTGGAAACACAAATCAAATCAAATCACTCGGACAATTATCTTATTCCATTCTCAACCAAGCCAGGTATTTTATTTCGAAGAATTTAGAGTCTGCAGATGGCGTGTTGCTACCGGGGCTTGACTAGACCACCATGAAAGAATGACGCGGGGCAGGAGACTTTGATTGATTGCCGGTGTTTAACGACGCACTGTTTTCACAGCTGCCACCGTGGCGCTGGTCTATAATGAAAGGATGATGATGAACCTAACCTATAGCTAGAAGGGAGGAGGGGAAACCCGGTGTCGGCACGTAGCCTACTCCTGTCGAAAAGCACCGAGGGGACCACCGGCTTTACGTCCCTTCCGAAGGACGGTGCAACTCGAACGACAGGATTCCTCCGCTAATCCGTGCTGTCGAGAGGTTGACAAGCAAGGCGAGTGAAGTTGTCGTACTAACTTCAAACCCTCCGACCTCTCTCCCGAACAGAACTGATCGTGTGCATGATGGTCACCCATCCAACAGCGCGATGTTGCTTAACTTGTGTGATCTCACGAGAACCGGTGTTTGCAACGTTGCCAACCCGGTCGGTTTGAAGGAGGCTTTCAGCGAGCATCCTGAACTTGGAGAGGCTGCCTCGTGCCGCGCGGTAAGCAACAATTAGTAGCGAGCAACGATTTCAATTACCCCGGGCCGTGCCAGCCTCGATTGCGTTTCATTCATTATGAATGCCACTCAAACGGGAATCGCATTTTCAGAAGGCTGTGTGCCGAGCCGATTAGCTCCGAGTTTTCCTTGTTAAGTTTGTTGAATCGGCGCGGCGGAAGAGTTGCGAGCTTGTTTTAGTGTCAGATGTTGCCGGCCCTGGCGGGCGCTCGGCCACTTTCACGAGGAACTTGTTTCGCTTCTTCTCGACGGGTTTCAAGCCGGCCGGGTTTTACAGTCTAACCACCCTGGTTGACGTCATCGCTGTGACGTCATGACGAGCACCGAGGCGAGATTTCCACGGACCCGTCGATCACGCTTCTTATTTCCTGCCGTCGACGCTCTCTGCTGGACAAAGCAGGAAACACGCCGTGCGACGTCTCATCGACAAACAACGGCGATTTTAGCTGCTCACTGTTTACAGAAATCATTCCCAAAGATTTCTGTAGCAACTCGTTCAATTCTATTGTAATTTCTAATAATTTCCTTCAGACAAATACTTTCCGGAAGTGAGTCCCGGGCAACATCCGGTTCGCTTGATGAAGCCGGATGCAACACCAGCCTCCTGGAGACAAGTTGAAAAGGTTGACAGCTTGGAACTCATCACGCGGCGAAGTTGCTCATAGCTGCACTCACGTGATGCGTCACGTCACGTGATGATGAGCAAGTCCTATAAGTTAGGAATTAAAATGCGCTCCCACTTTTTTTAATCTTGTTTCGACGCATTTGCAAAGCCTTTCTGTGCTTTTAAACTCGAACAAGTAAAATAAAAATATTTTTATGAGTACTCTAAATTGAAATGCATAATATCTCATGACGTGTAACGAACTGCAGGAGAAACGTTTGACCCTGAAGACGCCTTCTGGATTCTGGTGCATCTCTCGCTGGGAACTCTCTCGGCAACAGACCGGGTTTAGGACCGGGTTTAGGACCGGGTTTAGGACCGGGTTTAGGACCGGGTTTAGGACCGGGTTTAGGACCGGGTTTTTGACCGGGTTTTGACCGGGTTTTTGACCGGGTTTTTGGCCGGGTTTAGGACCGGGTTTTTGACCGGGTTTTGACCGGGTTTTTGACCGGGTTTTTGACCGGTTTTTGACCGGGTTTTTGACCGGGTTTCGACCGGGTTTCTGACCGGGTTTTTGACCGGGTTTCGAGGGAACGCGTGGCAGAAGGCCGTGGCCGGCAGCAATCAGTCGCCGTGTGGGTCGGGTTGGGGAGGGGGGGGGGGGGAGGGGAGGGGAAGGAGGAGGATCTTCCCCACGCTGAAATCCAGCATTAGCTCCGTCGACCGTCACGCAAGCTGCCTCTGATCGGGGAGGTCGTGATTTCCGGCCAAAGCTGCATTTTACTTCCAGAAATAGCCGCACGGTTTCCCTCCTTCCTGAGCCAGACTTACAGCCGGCGCCTCCTGGATAATTTACACCGATTCTTTGATAACCTGACTTCAAGCCGCCCGCCTCGACGTTCATCGAGGGTTATTTTTATCAGAACTTCAAGAAACGAAGGTAACTCGGTAAAACTCGGTATAACTCGGCATAACTCGGCATAACTCGGCGTAACTCGGCGTAGCCCAGAATCAGAAGCCCTCTGCTTCGTTGGGTTCGAACTGACTCTAGTTTTCTAGATAACTAGAGTAGGTAACTGAATAAGTGAATCTAGTTGAAAAGTGACGACAACTCATCGCATCGACGTTTTCAGCACCGATTAAAAACGTTCAATTTGCTGGTATTTTTACGCTGGTTCAACTTTGTCTTCGAAGAGGCCACAAGAAATGTAAGCACGGCGTCTGAGAATCGAGAGGCTTTTCTGCATCAATGTGCAGTGAATTGCGAAGAGAATTCCTTGTTTCTGATTGCAGTGAACTTAGCGAGAAGTACGATCTAGAAACACGTGCTTTGCAAAACACAGCTTCCTTTGAACAGCGCGAAACAACGCGAAACAACGCGAAACAACAGCAACAACGCGAAACAACAGCAACAATCACAACAATTAGCACCTGTCTATTTAAAGCACGGCGCGGCAAATCGGCTTACCCCCCCCCCTCCCCCCCCCTCCCGGCGAGGGTCCTTAGCGAGGAAACAAGGGAGGCTGGGTAACTTGGTTACCCTGGCAACCACCGAGCTCGTAACCACGATGCAGATAACCGCGCTGAGACTGTTTGTCAAACCCTCGTTTTTCACCCCATTTGCCTGCGCCGCCATCAACTGCAATCACCGCTGTAATTCCTAACTGTAACTGTAATTGTAATTGTAATTGTAATTGTAATTGTAATGGTGATTGGAACAGGAGCAAAGGTTAGCAGGCTACAATGGCAGAGCGATGCATTGTGCTACAGTTCTCTGCTTGCTGCATGTTCGGTGCTCGTGCACCGAGCTCGTGCTTCGGTGCTCGTGCACCAAGCTCGTGCTTCGGTGCTCGTGCACCAAGCTCGTGCTTCGGTGCTCGTGCACCGAGCTCGTGCTTCGGTGCTCGTGCACCAAGCTCGTGCTTCGGTGCTCGTGCACCAAGCTCGTGCTTCGGTGCTCGTGCACCAAGCTCGTGCTTCGGTGCTCGTGCACCAAGCTCGTGCTTCGGTGCTCGTGCACCGAGCTATCAGCTTGCAACTCCGATTGAGAAGTTAATTTCGATTGCAGAGATTGCAGAGATTGCAGAGATTGCAGAGATTGCAGAGATTGCAGAGATTGCAGAGATTGCAGAGATTGCAGAGATTGCAGAGATTGCAGAGATTGCAGAGATTGCAGAGATTGCAGAGATTGCAGAGATTGCAAGCGCTGCAAGACTGCGTCCACCCAGCCGAGGATGCAGTAATTAGAGCGTCGTCCGACTCTGACTCCACGTCGCCGAGAGTGGGTTTTATTTGCAAGTTTGTCTTGCTGCATATTCCTGCTACGCGACGGCGACGCCAGGAAATGGCGGCCTGCGATTGGCTCGTCACTATTTCTGCTAATTTATATTTCCTCTTCGCCAGTAATGAGCGTTGAGAATAACTTGGATGTTGGTAAAAAGGCAATTCCAGGACGAGTTGAGTTGACAAGTGAACTTTATGTCGAGCATTGTTCTGTCGCCTCACCGCCTGCTAGACTGTAGTTGGCAGCAGCAGCGCGCGTAGCGGTGACAGGTGCGCGTCATCCACCGCCACCTTGCCCCCACCCACCGCCACCCACCGCCACCCACCGCCACCTTGCCCCCACCCACCGCCACCTGGTCGCCCCGGGGGACGCGTCTAGGCGGCGGTGAAACGAAGAGACGGACGTTCTTTAGTCAGCTCGCCGCGGATCGAGAAGGCGGTGAGAACGCGGGCAGCGACGCGTACGAAGCAAGATGGCGGCGGGACATCGATTGTCGATATCGAACTTAAAACACGTTCCCGCGTGCGCCACGGGACACACCTTCGATACGACGCTCTGAATGAATTTTCAATTTTCCATTTTCCACGCTTCATTTGTCGATTTCTAATGTTTGCCGACTCCACAAGGCTCCGGATATTTCCGCGCCGTAAACCGATTTTCGGTGTCAATCACTTTCAACGTCTACAAACAGTTGTTTGTTTGCCCAATTTATCCGTTGCGATGGCAACCATGGGGGAGGGGGGGGGGGGGGGGTGAGACCTGAAGTGTGCTGACACTTTGTATAGCTGACGCCAACGAAAAGCGTATCGCTACGCACTTCGCGCATTACGCACTACACGCATTACGCACTTCACGCATTACGCACTTCACGCATTACGCACGATGACGCGGTGGAAATCAAGACACAATCTATTGAATCCCAAACTACGCGGGGATGATGATTATGATTCTAATAACAAAGTGTTTGCATGGAAGTCGATGCACCGAGTTGCACCGAGTTGCACCGAGTTGCACCGAGTTGCACCGAGTTGCACCGAGTTGTATCGAGCATCGAGCATCGAGCCTTCACATAGCAACGGAGCAAGCCTCGCTGGCTTCCCCACGGGTCCGTGCGGGGGGAGGGGTAGAGTATGGGCGGGGGGCGGGGGTGGGGGAAGGGGGGTGAATTAGTCCAATTGGCCGTGGGGTGAGGCCAGCGTGAAACGAGCGCAATTAAGATCGAGATAACGGATCCGGAAGGCGATGCAGCATCCGGTTCGGACAGCGAGGCGGGCTCCACGCGGCCGTGACCGACGCTCGGCCTCTTTGAATGCATTTCAATCTGCTTTGAATAATTGGCGGGTGGGGGGGGGGGACAGTTGTAACGCCGCCGCGACGGACAAACTAACAACCCTCCGTTAACAACCCTCCGTTAGTATCTCTCCGTTAGTATCTCTTTGCGCTGTTAACCGTCGGCGGTGAGTTGCCATGGAAATACACGCACAGTCCACGTCACGCACGGTGTCTCATTGTGCGTGACGATGACGTAGATTCGGTGCGACGTGTTTTTGCCGGCATCAACGAGGCCGTGCGGCGAGGAAGGACACGTCATCAAACACGTCATCAAACACGTCATCAACATGTCCATGTAAGATGCATCAAGTCGCCCAAGAGAAGCACGTCCCTGTACTTGAATGTAGAATGTTGTGATGCTGTGATGCTGAGATCCGCGAGGCCGTGGGACGACCCCTGGACGCAGCCCGCAACGCAAACCCGGCTCCTCCACCTCAACGACAGGCTCGTCGCCAGGATTTCAACAACCAATCAGCGAGCAGGATCACGGTCACGTGGTCACGTGGCTCCTGGACGCAGCCCGCGGCGCAAGGCACCGCCCCTTTGTCCGGTTCGCTGCGAAGTGCAGCTGTTTTCTTTGTAACCACGTAACGGGTACATGGATCCAGCATCCAGCGTCCAGCATCCAGGTGGCGGTGATTCACAAATTCTCCACACGCGGCGCCACCGGCAGCCGACCGCATGGCCCTTGATTGGAATTAGGGGGGGGGCGTCTTGTTCCCCCTCCCCTCCCACCCCCTCGCCGGATTAACACTTGCCGCGTGCTCGGCCTTGCTAAACGCCCCCCCCCCCCCTTCCCCTCTAAACACACCGACTCACATGGACACCGTCGGGCGCGAACAAGTCCAAGTCTCCATGTCTCCATGTCTCCATGTCTCCATGTCTCCATGTCTCCATGTCTCCATGTCTCCATGTCTCCATGTCTCCAAGTCTCCATGTCTCCAAGTCTCCAAGTCTCCATGTCTCCATGTCTCCATGTCTCCATGTCTCCATGTCTCCATGTCTCCATGTCTCCATGTCTCCATGTCTCCATGTCTCCATGTCTCCATGTCTCCATGTCTCCATGTCTCCATGTCTCCATGTCTCCATGTCTCCATGTCTCCATGTCTCCATGTCTCCATGTCTCCATGTCTCCATGTCTCCATGTCTCCATGTCTCCATGTCTCCATGTCTCCATGTCTCCATGTCTCCATGTCTCCATGTCTCCATGTCTCCATGTCTCCATGTCTCCATGTCTCCATGTCTCCATGTCTCCATGTCTCCATGTCTCCATGTCTCCATGTCTCCATGTCTCCATGTCTCCATGTCTCCATGTCTCCATGTCTCCATGTCTCCATGTCTCCATGTCTCCATGTCTCCATGTCTCCATGTCTCCATGTCTCCATGTCTCCATGTCTCCATGTCTCCATGTCTCCATGTCTCCAAGTCTCCATGTCTCCATGTCTCCATGTCTCCATGTCTCCATGTCTCCATGTCTCCATGTCTCCATGTCTCCAAGTCTCCAAGTCTCCAAGTCTCCAAGTCTCCAAGTCTCCAAGTCTCCATGTCTCCATGTCTCCATGTCTCCATGTCTCCATGTCTCCAAGTCTCCAAGTCTCCATGTCTCCATGTCTCCATGTCTCCATGTCTCCATGTCTCCATGTCTCCATGTCTCCATGTCTCCATGTCTCCATGTCTCCATGTCTCCATGTCTCCATGTCTCCATGTCTCCATGTCTCCACGTCTCCATGTCTCCATGTCTCCATGTCTCCATGTCTCCATGTCTCCATGTCTCCATGTCTCCATGTCTCCATGTCTCCATGTCTCCAAGTCTCCATGTCTCCATGTCTCCATGTCTCCATGTCTCCATGTCTCCATGTCTCCATGTCTCCATGTCTCCATGTCTCCATGTCTCCATGTCTCCATGTCTCCATGTCTCCATGTCTCCATGTCTCCATGTCTCCATGTCTCCATGTCTCCATGTCTCCATGTCTCCATGTCTCCATGTCTCCATGTCTCCATGTCTCCATGTCTCCATGTCTCCATGTCTCCATGTCTCCATGTCTCCATGTCTCCATGTCTCCATGTCTCCATGTCTCCATGTCTCCATGTCTCCATGTCTCCATGTCTCCATGTCTCCATGTCTCCATGTCTCCATGTCTCCATGTCTCCATGTCTCCATGTCTCCATGTCTCCATGTCTCCATGTCTCCATGTCTCCATGTCTCCATGTCTCCATGTCTCCATGTCTCCATGTCTCCATGTCTCCATGTCTCCATGTCTCCATGTCTCCATGTCTCCATGTCTCCATGTCTCCATGTCTCCATGTCTCCATGTCTCCATGTCTCCATGTCTCCATGTCTCCATGTCTCCATGTCTCCATGTCTCCATGTCTCCATGTCTCCATGTCTCCATGTCTCCATGTCTCCATGTCTCCATGTCTCCATGTCTCCATGTCTCCATGTCTCCATGTCTCCATGTCTCCAAGTCTCCATGTCGCCATGTCTCCATGTCTCCATGTCTCCATGTCTCCATGTCTCCATGTCTCCATGTCTCCATGTCTCCATGTCTCCATGTCTCCAAGTCTCCAAGTCTCCATGTCTCCATGTCTCCATGTCTCCATGTCTCCATGTCTCCAAGTCTCCATGTCTCCATGTCTCCAAGTCTCCATGTCTCCATGTCTCCATGTCTCCATGTCTCCATGTCTCCATGTCTCCATGTCTCCATGTCTCCATGTCTCCATGTCTCCAAGTCTCCATGTCTCCATGTCTCCATGTCTCCATGTCTCCATGTCTCCATGTCTCCATGTCTCCATGTCTCCATGTCTCCATGTCTCCATGTCTCCATGTCTCCATGTCTCCAAGTCTCCATGTCTCCATGTCTCCATGTCTCCATGTCTCCATGTCTCCATGTCTCCATGTCTCCATGTCTCCATGTCTCCATGTCTCCATGTCTCCATGTCTCCAAGTCTCCATGTCTCCATGTCTCCAAGTCTCCATGTCTCCAAGTCTCCAAGTCTCCATGTCTCCATGTCTCCATGTCCCCATGTCTCCATGTCTCCATGTCTCCAAGTCTCCAAGTCTCCATGTCTCCATGTCTCCAAGTTGTTAAAACCGGGTGTCAGTGCGTTTCGAGCGCGAGTCTCCAGGAAGCTGTGATTAGTGAATGTCGCCGACAGTCGAACTCGCGATATTGCAGCAATCAGCCGCCAGGGTTGATTAAACTCCCGAATCAACGTCATCCCTTGATTGGATCCCGGCGCGGACGGCTGTCCCGGGTCCTAGATGCAAGTTAGCGGAGAGAATCTTCTGCGTTGATTGATATTCGCGAGATGCTCGGATTGGCGGGAAGCTGTCTTCCGCCATCGCGATGCGCCAACGAGAAGATAATATTTAGCTTTGAATTGTTGAGGCAAGCATCGAATGACTCGTTGTTTTGATAGTTTTAGACGCCGACTCACGATATGAGATTAGGAAAACAAACCAGCCTCGCGTCGGTTCGGTTGGCTTCGGTTGGCTTCGGTTGGCTTCGGTTGGCTTCGGTTGGCTTCGGTTGGCTTCGCTGGGCCTCGCTTAACCCGCGTTTATTTAGCATAAAATTATGTGAACATATTCCAACTGTTTGTATCGATTCGGTGACGTTTCCATGCGCTTTGTGTCTGGAGCCGGCAATTTCTCAGCGACGACGCGACGCGACGCGACGCGACGCGACGCGACGCAGCTGTTGAAGAGACGCCTCCTCGCGTGCCATTACTTATCCCATCGCGCGCAAATAAAGCCACGCTCTTTCCGCGGCACGGCCTCCACGAGGCACGGCCTCCACGAGGCACGGCCTCCACGAGGCACGGCCTCCACGAGGCACGGCCTCCACGAGCCGCGGGCTTCGCTGGCTGCTAAACAAGCCCCGTTCAGCCGCTTGTATGTTTATTGAAATTCATTTAAAAACAGTGTCCATGGGACTGTGAGCTCGCGTTGCGAACGTTATTAGTTAATTTCCCATGAAAACATTCTCGCGCATTGTTTGCCGGAGGAGTAATTGACGCGGCCTCATGTTCCATGTTTTGCCGCCAGGGGCTGCGTCGAACACGGCCTCCATTATTTACTGGCCGCGTCTGTCATCTGTCACCTCGTCATCGCAATTCAAGCCGGCCGAGTAATTAGCAATTAGAGCGCGCTGCGTTCACAGCCCCTTGGATGTGTCGACATCGGATGGCCTTGACAGACGACCTTGGAAACAGACTCATTTCCAGCAGGTTCCCTTCAAGTAACTTAGCAACGCCAACAAGTCTCCGTCGGCGATGATTGGGCTTCAAGCCTCCAACATCCAACAGCTGATGCGACCAATGAGAACAACACACTTCCAACCAACAGGCAGCTCCGGCAGCTGGCTGTAACGAGTTACATGTTTTCGATACGAACAGTATCGAAAACCAGTTTAGAACATTCGAGTAGCCAAAACTACCTGGGTCGGGACCCTTCTGGAATATTCGAGGAGCTTGGATAATTCTAGAAGGTGTCACTTATATAAAGGAGGGACAGGCGGTATGAGCGAGTCAGTCTGGATATAGCTTTTGAAGTGTAACGAACAAGTGTATTTGTAGAGTGAAGAATAAATAAGTTTAAATAGAGAGCACGGTTTTAGTTATTTTACCTGGGAATAAATAACTTGGCGCCCAAACCCACAGCGTTATAATTTGGCGTTTAGCGGAAGCGTTACAAATTGGCGCCCAACGTGGGGCAAACGGTTGAAATTCGTGGTGAAGATGGAAATTAACAGGCTGTCGAAGGATGAGTTGACCTACGAACTAAGTATTCGCGGGATCACCGAAGTCTCCACAGTTGAAGAAATGCGTAAGTCCTTCCGACAGTTGCTGAAGCTAGAACGTGAAGGGAAATTAGTCATGCCTTCGATCGTTATGGAAGTCAAAGGAGAGATCAGGAGTTGCGAAGAGAAACTGGTGGAAATAGAATCGTTGCTTCTTACTTTCAAAGGAGGCCGACTAGATCCAGTTTATAAATTAGTCGACAGTAAGTTGACGCATGTGCTTGGAAGGGCCGAGAGAATTCAAGCCTTGGAGTCATCGGATATGACGTCCCGGTCGACCATCTTACGCAAGGTTCTATCATTATACAACCAACTTAATTCTTCGGCCGAGGGAGCAATGGACGAGTCCGACGAGGAAGTAATTCCTGAGCTTCCAGATGTTCATGAAGGATTCGAGAAATTCATTTCTAAAGCGGAAGGCGGTCGTATCAAGGAAACGCCTGTCAAAAACGATAAGACTATTCATTATTCGGTAATTCGACATCAGACGCCTGTGTGCCAATGGAATCTTCGTTTCTCGGGAGACGAAAGTAGTCTAAGTGTCCACGAATTTCTGGAAAGAGTTGAAGAATTAAAGGCTGCCAGGAATGTTGACGACGAAGATCTTTGGAGATCGGCGATTGACCTCCTGGAAGGAAGTGCCCTTATGTGGTTCCGCACCGTGAGAAGGCAGTTTAATTCGTGGGATCACTTTGTCGTAGGCCTTAAAGAGGAGTTCCTTCCGGTGGATTATGAAGAGAAGCTCTGGGAGGAAATTAAAAGGAGAACACAAGGATCTGGGGAGAAAGTGGGTCAGTACGTACGCACCATGCTATGTCTGTTTGCGAGGCTACCCAACCCGGTAACAGAGCAATCAAAACTCAGGATTCTAAAGAGAAACGTCTTACCATATTTGATCGAAGCACTCAGCTGTTTGGAGTTTGAATCTGTGGATGAATTTTCAAAGATTTGTAAGAAATTGGAACTAGGAAAGATCCAAGCAGAGCAATATCGACCCCCACCAACAGATAGCCGGTCCTTGTTGGAACCCGATCTGGCATACCAAGGTAGAAGACATGCAATCGCAGGTGCTAACTCGACCAACATGAGTAAGATCACGAACCACGGGAGGGCTATAGAAGCCAGAAAACAGTACGACATCCCTCAAGAAAAGGCAAGGAAAACCTTCTGCTACGGCTGTGGGGCGGTGGGCGTTATCCGCCGATCCTGCAAAAATTGCAATAATTCGGAAAACGAGAGGGGAGAAAATTTGCGATAGGTCCTCGGCAATTTTCTCCGACCAGAGAAGAGGGCGCATTACAAGAATTGACGGGAGGAGAGATGCAGCTAGACCAATTACTCTTTATGGGAAAAGATGCAAGAGCTTACCTTTTCGTGAAGATTATGGGGATTCATTTAAAGGGTTTATTGGATAGTGGCGCCAATCGCACCGTGATTGGAGGTGAAGGATGGAGGTTTATCTCCCAATTAGGGTTGAAGCGGAGCATGGAGAAAGTAAACACGTTCATCACTGTGGCGAGCGGACAGCGATGCGCAGTCGATTTTGTCGTCTATATCCCATTCGAACTAGAAGACCGCCTCCGAGTGATACCTGTGTTGGTGGTGAAGAGCTTACCGATCATCCTAACCCTGGGCATAGATTTTTGGAAGATTATGGGTATCATTCCGAATGTAACCACTGCGACCTGGACCTTTACGAACCCGAATGTTGAACAAGATGACTACAACACTGTGGATTCCATAGAAGAAAAGTCAATCCGCGAAGAAGAAAGAATGAAACTCGCCGAAATAACAACGCGATACTTGGCGAAGATGTCCGAGAATTTGGGATGTCACAGGTCGATCGAGCACAGGATTGATACAGGCAACGCTTCGCCAATAAAACAACGGTATTATCCAGTTTCTCCGGTAGTACTGCGGTCAATCCACAATGAACTGGATAATATGATCAAGCTAGGAGTAGTGGTAAAATCAAAGAGTCCATGGTCGTCGCCTATGCTTTTAATCAAGAAAAAAGACGGTTCCTACCGATTTGTGGTGGACTTTCGCAAAGTCAACGCTGTTACCGTCAAAGATGCATATCCGATACCTTATGTGTCTTCTATTTTGGATCGCCTGCGAGAAGCGAGATATCTTTCATCTTTGGACTTGAAGAGTGCCTATTGGCAAGTGCCTCTAGAGAAAGATAGTCAAGAAAAAACCGCGTTTACGGTGCAAGGAAGAGGACTGTTCCAATTTACCCGGATGCCTTTCGGCCTACATAACAGTGCGGCGACTTGGCAACGACTGATCGATCAAGTGTTAGGTCACGACTTGGAACCGTATGTCTTTGTTTACCTTGACGACATCATTATAGCCACGTCTACCTTTGAGAAACACACGGAAGTCCTCGAAGAAGTTCTCCGGAGGTTAAGGGCGGCGAACCTTACGATCAATAGAGAAAAGTATGAAATTGGAAGAAAGGAGTTAAGATATCTCGGCTATGTGGTGGATCAGTACGGTCTGCACGTCGACCCTGAGAAGATCAGCGCTATCTTGGACTATCCTGCACCTAAGTCAAGCAAGCAGGTAAAGCGTTTTGTGGGAATGGTGTCGTGGTATAAGCGTTTTATACCTTCATTCGCCATCCTCATGTCCCCACTTCATAATTTGACACGCAAGAACGTCCAATGGAACTGGACTACAGAGGCCGAAGAAGCTTTCAGACAAGTCAAAGAAAAGTTAGTTACGCCTCCTATACTCACTTGCCCGGATTTTGATCGTCCTTTTTCGGTACAAACGGATGCATCCGCCTATGGTATCGGGAGTGTGCTATCTCAAGAATTTGAAGATGGAGAGAAAGTGATCGCTTATTATAGCCGGTCTTTGACGAAAGAAGAGAGGAATTACTCGCCGACCGAACGGGAGTGTTTGGCCGTCATTTGGGCTATTGAGAAGATGCGCCCTTACCTGGAGGGTAGCCGTTTCTCGGTAATTACCGATCACCATTCTTTATTGTGGTTAAACAATTTAAAGGATCCCACTGGAAGACTAGCCCGCTGGGCTATCAGGTTGCAACAATTCGATTTTGACATCAAGCATAGGAAAGGTAGTGAACATGTTGTGCCGGATGCTTTGTCGAGAGCGATAAGCCCTGTCCTCGACCTCATCACCGTCCACGAGCAAGTAGCGGATAAATGGTGGAACAAGATGAAGTCAAGAGTCACCGGAAATCCTCAGAGTTTCCCGGATTGGAGGGTGGAAAATTATAATCTATATAAGAAGGTCAACGATAATTCTCAGCTTGACATGGGATTAGGGAGCAATTGGAAAATTGTCATCCCAAAAGATCTGAGGAACAAAGTGTTACACGAATCCCATGACGCCGAAACTTCAGGGCATCTCGGTATTTTTAAAACCTGGAAAAGAATTGCCGAATGTTATTATTGGCCAGCCATGAAGAGTGATGTTCGCAAGTACATAGGGAAATGCCACGTTTGCGCCCAGTATAAAGTGGAACAATGCAAGCCCGCCGGATTAATGGGACACCGACGGATGGTTTCAAGGCCATGGCAAATGATTTCGTCCGATTTAATGGGCCCGTTCCCTCGGTCTTCAAAGAACAACAAGTACTTATTAGTTGTATCAGATTTCTTTACCAAGTTCACATTGCTGTTCCCGCTGAGAGAAGCTAGGACTGCTACGATTTTGAGACGCCTCGAGGACCAAGTTTTCCTGATATATGGGGCTCCGCAATATCTACAGTGTGACAATGGCCCACAATATACGAGCTCTACCTTCAAGGCCTTTATGAAGAAGTTCGACACGAAGATCATTTATAATCCCAGTTACCACCCACAAGTTAACCCAACTGAACGGGTTAATCGGGTTATTAAAACTATGATCGGGAGTTATATCCGAAACAAGCATAACCAATGGGATAAACACATCCACGAAGTTGGGTACGCGATAAGATCAGCCAAGCACCAAAGTACTGGTTGCACCCCGAATCTCTTAAACTTCGGACGCGAGATTAATCTATCTGGGAAGTTCCACGGTGATGCTGATACGGTACCCGAAAATGCCCCTATAGAAGTCGGGAATCGCCAAAACTTGATCGAAAGACATAGAAGATTAGAAGAATTGTACGAGGAAGTCCGACTCCGACTCAAGAAAGCATACGATGCCAACCAAAAGGTGTACAACCTACGACGACGCCACAGGGAATTCGAAGTCGGAGAAGAAGTTTGGAAGAGGAATTTTGCACAGTCTAACGCAGCTAATAAGTTCACCGCGAGTTTAGCGCCGAAATACACCGGCCCTTTTGTGGTCAGGAAAAAGAGGTCCCCGTTGGTCTATGAACTGGTCGATCAACAGGGTAAGCCAATTGGTAACTGGCATACCAAAGATTTGAAGCCGGTACAAAAAGTCGAAACCGAAGATGACTGCGACATCGCCCAAGAAGAGGACTTTTCAGAAAATGAGTCAGAAGTTGAATAGTTTATTTTTGTATTACATTAATGGTATTTTGTATTTTTGTTAAGATAGGGGGTAATGTAACGAGTTACATGTTTTCGATACGAACAGTATCGAAAACCAGTTTAGAACATTCGAGTAGCCAAAACTACCTGGGTCGGGACCCTTCTGGAATATTCGAGGAGCTTGGATAATTCTAGAAGGTGTCACTTATATAAAGGAGGGACAGGCGGTATGAGCGAGTCAGTCTGGATATAGCTTTTGAAGTGTAACGAACAAGTGTATTTGTAGAGTGAAGAATAAATAAGTTTAAATAGAGAGCACGGTTTTAGTTATTTTACCTGGGAATAAATAACTTGGCGCCCAAACCCACAGCGTTATAATTTGGCGTTTAGCGGAAGCGTTACATGCTTAATGGCGATGCACGCGGATCGTTGGTCCAAGCAGCGACCCTAGACCCTAGGGTCTTAGGGTCTTAGGGTGACGGACCCTCGTTCGACTCCCAGCGCCTCACCGTTGCGACGGACAAGTTAGTTACTAAAACACGAGATGCTCGCGCTCTTTTCACCCCTGGACATAAGGAATGAGTTATCCACGGCGCCGTGGACGTGCCTAACGTAAAACAGACGATTATCGCCGTGGCCGACTTTAAACAAGATATGTGACATGTGACAAGCGATGGACCAGCGCTTCCTTGGTTAATGCATGAAGATGTAGATGCTTTCTTTGCGTGATTGATTGCTCACGATCGTAGAAGGCCGTGTCAGTTATCGTGGAAAGAATGCGCGATATTGTTTCTGCGGTGGATGTAGGTCGAGTCTCCTCGTCGTGTTCAAACAGAAACAAGGTTGTTTAACGTGGACGCTCTGCCATTGGCTGGAGACTGCACCGGAGCCGTCTTGTCTGATTGGCTGAATACCTTGTCAGATAACAAACCGTCTCGAAAAGTAACAGCCACGTTTTGAAATGCAGGAAAATGTGAGTGAACTTCGTTGGCAGGGAACGTGCGTGGCCTTCCCTAAACTCAAACAGCAAGTTGAGCGGCAGGGAACGCGCGTGGCCTTCCCTAAACTCAAACAGCAAGTTGAGCGGCAGGGAACGCGCGTGGCCTTCCCTAAACTCAAACAGCAAGTTGAGCGGCAGGGAACGCGCGTGGCCTTCCCTAAACTCAAACAGCAAGTTGAGCGGCAGGGAACGTGCGTGGCCTTCCCTAAACTCAAACAGCAAGTTGAGCGGCAGGGAACGCGCGTGGCCTTCCCTAAACTCAAACAGCAAGTTGAGCGGCAGGGAACGCGCGTGGCCTTCCCTAAACTCAAACAGCAAGTTGAGCGGCAGGGAACGCGCGTGGCCTTCCCTAAACTCAAACAGCAAGTTGAGCGGCAGGGAACGTGCGTGGCCTTCCCTAAACTCAAACAGCAAGTTGAGCGGCAGGGAACGTGCGTGGCCTTCCCTAAACTCAAACAGCAAGTTGAGCGGCAGGGAACGTGCGTGGCCTTCCCTAAACTCAAACAGCAAGTTGAGCGGCAGGGAACGTGCGTGGCCTTCCCTAAACTCAAACAGCAAGTTGAGCGGCAGGGAACGTGCGTGGCCTTCCCTTAACTCAAACAGCAAGTTGAGCGGCAGGGAACGCGCGTGGCCTTCCCTAAACTCAAACAGCAAGTTGAGCGGCAGGGAACGTGCGTGGCCTTCCCTAAACTCAAACAGCAAGTTGAGCGGCAGGGAACGTGCGTGGCCTTCCCTAAACTCAAACAGCAAGTTGAGCGGCAGGGAACGTGCGTGGCCTTCCCTAAACTCAAACAGCAAGTTGAGCGGCAGGGAACGCGCGTGGCCTTCCCTAAACTCAAACAGCAAGTTGAGCGGCAGGGAACGCGCGTGGCCTTCCCTAAACTCAAACAGCAAGTTGAGCGGCAGACAAAGAGAGAAATAAATAAACGTTGCTTTTACTATCATCAGCGCCAGCAACATCACGAGAAATATTAATAAGAAAAGTTTGCCAACAACTTTAATCACCGCGGGTCGGATTCTCGACCGTCCAATCAGCTGTTAACAGATCGTTAGTTGCTAATCGCACCGTTCGTTAACCCAGCGCTGGGTACACTTCCAACAAATGAGTTCGGCAGCTCGCAACGCAAAACGCTACAAGCGTCCGGTGAAATGTTTCTTCACAAAGTCAGATTATTCCAGCGGCAAGCCAGACTTTCATCTCAGTTCTTTGTGGCTAAGAAACACGGCTTGCATGATCCAAACCATGTTCGCGGTGAACTGCGGACGAGGCACATTCACATCAAAGCCTTGCTGCCCGCAATTCCCCGCGATTCCCCGCAATTCCCCGCGATTCCCCGCGAATCCCCGCAATTCCCCGCGAATCCCCGCGATTCCCCGCGAATCCCCGCAATTCCCCGCGATTCCCCGCGATTCCCCGCGAATCCCCGCAATTCCCCGCGATTCCCCGCGATTCCCCGCGATTCCCCGCAATTCCCCGCAATTCCCCGCGATTCCCCGCGATTCCCCGCGATTCCCCGCGAATCCCCGCAATTCCCCGCGATTCCCCGCGATTCCCCGCGTTTCCCCGCGATTCCCCACGATTCCCCGCAATTCCCCGCGATTCCCCACGATTCCCCGCAATTCCCCGCGATTCCCCACGATTCCCCGCAATTCCCCGCGTTTCCCCGCGATTCCCCGCGATTCCCGCGAGCTCCAGTTCATCGAAGGCTGGATCGCAAGCTACTCGGCCGGGTTGAGTGCATTATTCAGTTGGTGAGTTCCTGCGATCGCCGCACGACGCTGCTTGCCTCCAGCTCACGACTTATTCATCGCAGCGAAGCCCGGCCGATTAATTCACTCTGGAGACGCCGGCAATAAATCAGACGCTGCCATTGGCGGAGCGCCGTCGCGAAGAAACGCCGGAAGTAGGGACAGAGATTGCTGCCCTTTAGCCAGCTCTTTGTTGACTTCCGGTATGGAGACTTGCTGCTTGCTGCTTGCTGCTTGCTGCTTGCTGCTCGCTGCTTGCTGCTCGCTGCTCGCTGCTAGCTGCTCGCTGCTTGCTGCTCGCTGCTCGCTGCTTGCTGCTTGCTGCTTGCTGCTTGCTGCTTGCTGCTTGCTGCTTGCTGCTCGCTGCTTGCTGCTTGCTGCTCGCTGCTCGCTGCTTGCTGCTCGCTGCTCGCTGCTAGCTGCTTGCTGCTCGCTGCTTGCTGCTTGCTGCTCGCTGCTCGCTGCTCGCTGCTCGCTGCTTGCTGCTCGCTGCTCGCTGCTTGCTGCTCGCTGCTTGCTGCTTGCTGCTCGCTGCTCGCTGCTCGCTGCTCGCTGCTTGCTGCTCGCTGCTCGCTGCTTGCTGCTCGCTGCTCGCTGCTTGCTGCTTGCTGCTCGCTGCTCGCTGCTTGCTGCTCGCTGCTTGCTGCTCGCTGCTCGCTGCTCGCTGCTCGCTGCTCGCTGCTTGCTGCTTGCTGCTTGCTGCTTGCTGCTTGCTGCTCGCTGCTCGCTGCTTGCTGCTTGCTGCTTGCTGCTTGCTTCTTGCTGCTCGCTGCTCGCTGCTTGCTGCTCGCTGCTCGCTGCTCGCTGCTCGCTGCTCGCTGCTTGCTGCTTGCTGCTCGCTGCTCGCTGCTCGCTGCTCGCTGCTTGCTGCTTGCTGCTCGCTGCTTGCTGCTTGCTGCTTGCTGCTTGCTGCTCGCTGCTTGCTGCTTGCTGCTTGCTGCTTGCTGCTTGCTGCTTGCTGCTCGCTGCTTGCTGCTTGCTGCTTGCTGCTTGCTGCTCGCTGCTTGCTGCTTGCTGCTTGCTGCTTGCTGCTTGCTGCTTGCTGCTTGCTGCTTGCTGCTTGCTGCTTGCTGCTTGCTGCTTGCTGCTTGCTGCTTTTCACGCTCAACACGCGGGAAGATAATACACGCCAAGACAAAGGATTTGGACAGAAATATGAAGCAGCTTAACCCTCAACAACCTCTCTGCAGGCTGTTTCTGGCAATCATCATCATAATCATCATCATCATCATCATCATAATCATCATCATAACATCTCCAAGAGCAACATCCACTGAAGCAACATGAAACACGCTTCCCTCAGATAATTTCTGATCCAAGGAAACTTAGGCTTTATTTCCCGGCCTCCTGAAGGTCGGCGCCGGCCCGTCGGACTCACCGCAAAGCAGCGCCAACAGCGACAACAGGAAGGGAGTCATCCTCAGCCGCGGCCGGACATCCGGCTCACGTAGCACGCACAGCACACAGCACAGCACACAGCACGCACTCAGCACGCACTACGCACTCTGCACCACGTACTACGGTGAACCCGGCACCGCCACGGGGCAGGCTACGCACTCAACGCCACGCATTGCGTTGTGTTTTGTTCGGCCGGAGATTGAGAGAAATCACAGAAAGAACAGCGGCGAGATTCGCGGGAGCGCGGCCACTTTGACGCGGCGAGAAGTCGGTTGTAATTACGCGTAACTCCGACACGCGATGTTTCACGCACCGCCGCACCGGCCACGCAGTGCGTATTTCATGCGGCTGCGAATTATTCAGCGACTCTGCGCGCTTTCAGCGTCGGCGTCGGCGTCGGCGTCGGCGTCAGCGTCGGCCAGGGATCCGGGGGGCGCTGGGCGTAGCGACGCTGCGATGCGACGTCGACGGCGGCTGCAGCGGGACTGGCGCGACGCCGACGCCGACGCCGACCGCCGACGCCAACGCCGACGCCGACGCCGACGCCGTGGGACGGCGCGCGGGCGTCGCGACGCCGGCGATTACTTCGCGCTTAGGCCGCGGTAAATAGACTCCCGGCGGGGGGGGGGGCGGGGGGGGCGGGGGGTCCGCGGGGGACGTTGGGTTTCAAGTGTTCCCCGGGTCTGAGTCCCAACGCCTTGTTTCCAACTTTGATAAACAGTCCAAGGGTTTTAATTTTAAGCAAGCGGTCGCTTCCCTCGACGTGGCTCGTAGCGAGGTGCCTGGGTGTTTGAAACAAGCTCCGGCCTGTTCCGTTGCCTTGGTAACCAGACTCGGCTGACATGTTCCCTGCATTCCACGGCCAGCTGGCAGATAGCAAGCATGCAAGCAAGCAAGCAAGCAAGCAAGCAAGCAAGCAATCAAGCAAGCAAGCAAGCAAGCAAGCAAGCAAGCAAGCAAGCAAGCAAGCAAGCAAGCAAGCAAGCAAGCAAGCAAGCAAGCAAGCAAGCAAGCAATCAAGCAAGCAAGCAAGCAAGCAAGCAAGCAAGCAAGCAAGCAAGCAAGCAAGCAAGCAAGCAAGCAAGCAAGCAAGCAAGCAAGCAAGCAAGCAAGCAAGCAAGCAAGCAAGCAAGCAAGCAAGCAAGCAAGCAAGCAAGCAAGCAAGCAAGCAAGCAAGCAAGCAAGCAAGCAAGCAAGCAAGCAAGCAAGCAAGCAAGCAAGCAAGCAAGCAAGCAAGCAAGCAAGCAAGCAAGCAAGCAAGCAAGCAAGCAAGCAAGCAAGCAAGCAAGCATGGAGACATGGAGACCTGCTTTTATCGCGGCCAAGAATGAAAACAAACGCGGAAAAATATGTTTCTTGTCGGCTCACGGCTCGCGGAGCGCGCGGGCATTTGTCACGGGCAGCGGCTAAAAATCAATGTTTACTCCGAGTCCGATTGTATCTCGCTTGCCGCGAGTCGCTGTCCATCGGAAGGGTTATTTGTTAGCTTTGTCGCAACCGTCGGCGGGACGGGAATAATATTTAGCTGTCGGCTTACCTCTAAGAGCTAGCTGCTGGGTACAGGGTACAGGGTACAGGGTACAGGGTACAGGGTACAGGGTACAGGGTACAGGGTACAGGGTACAGGGTACAGGGTACAGGGTACAGGGTACAGGGTACAGGGTACAGGGTACAGGGTACAGGGTACAGGGTACAGGGTACAGGGTACAGGGTACAGGGTACAGGGTACAGGGTACTGGGTACAGGGTACAGGGTACAGGGTACAGGGTACACGGTACAGGGTACAGGGTACAGGGTACAGGGTACTGGGTACAGGGTACAGGGTACAGGGTACAGGGTACAGGGTACACAGGGTACAGGGTACAGGGTATAGGGTACAGGGTACAGGGTAAAGGGTACAGGGTACAGGGTACAGGGTACAGGGTAGTTTCGAATATTTTAAAGCGAAAAATCGATTTTATGAAATACTGTTTAGCGGATTTCCTTCAAAATTACACAGTACCTTATTTTTATGATGTTTTACGAACAAATAAAAATTTGTCAACATTAATTGAATAATTGAAGATCAAGTTGATTTAGAATGAAAAAAACTGCAAAATCGCTAAAAAAAAGCGTCATAAAAGCGCCATTTTCGAGTAAAGCGCTAAACACACTTCTATGAAATTTCTACACAAACATTGATTCGTGACGGTCAACATATCCAGAAAGTTTCGTCAAATTATATTTACGTTCTTGGCCCCAAAACGTGTTTTGGAAAAACTTTAAATTTCGCAAAAACTTAATAACACAAAATTGACTCGTCCGAATAGCTTCAGAAACTTGTCAGATCCAAGTTGAGAGAAAACGAGGCTGCGCAGAAAGTAACTAACATTAAATGTGGAACTCGGTGCGTGACGCTGGCCTGGCGGGACTCGGAGCAGGTGACGTCACCTTGAACCGATCCGTCACTGTCTCGTTTCCCTCCCCCTCCCCCTCCCCCGGGTCGGCATGGCAACGAGAATCACCCTGCAGATGCATCTTGCAATCTTGTGTCACGGAGCTACCTTCAGCACGCAGCAGTCAGAGCTCCCAGATCTGGGAGATTCTAGCAGCTCCAGCAGCAGCAGGACCTAACGCTTCGACGGGATCCCAGAGGGTGACCGACTTCACTCTACTCTCGATGGTTGCTAGGCGACGCTTCACGTCGCTGGTTGGCATTTAGCAAAATTTAGCAAAATTTAGCAACATTTAGCAACATTTAGCAAAATTTAGCAAAATTTAGCGACGCAATTTGAAATGAAGCGAAGTAATTGAGACGAGCACTTGTCTGCGAGACGGGATTCATAATTTGAAATAAACTTCTTGTCGAGCGAAGCACCGAGGCAAGAATCTCACGGCGCCGGAGATCACGCGGTGGGTTTTGCATTTGGGTGAACGTATTTACGTAGCGTCTCTAAGCCGCCGTGGAACGCTTCAGGGGGAGGGGAGGGGGGGAGTTGCTAAGATTTTGCATATTTCTCTCGGCTCACACCTGGCCGTGCAATCACCCCCCCCCCTCCCCCCCAACAAAGCCCTTCGTAATGAACACTGCAAGGAAGGCGTGACGTAACATGAACACGTTGCCATGGGAACCTATGCTGCGTCTCACGCGCACTTGTCCTCGGTATCACTTGCCGTCGGCAAACAACTCCAACACATTGCTTGCAGCTGTTTTTCAAGATTATTTACAACTTTGATTGAATTGTTTTGCCTGAGGTTTAAGTCATTGTGGATTCGCCATCTAGCCAATAGGAAGGTTTCATGGAAACCATGGCGACCTTACAAATGGAAACACGACGCACTTTCAACTGGTCTGTCACGAAAAGAGGCTGAATTTGTCGAAAGTTCCAACCTTCTCAAGGCATGAAGCAGCTTGTTACAAAGAACAGAAGAAACGGATATAATTCGTAGCACGCAGAACACAATGAGTGACGATGAAAGATCGCAGGCAGATGTCGGTCGGGTCGAGGTGTTCGAAGCAGCGCTAGGAGCCAAGCAGCGACGTGACGCGGTGAGGTAGGAAACTACGTCGCGTCGCCAACCGTCACATCCAAGAGGCCGGCCAGACGCCAGGAGACGTCGTAATTAATTCAAGATGAAGTTTTTCCAGCGACTCTGAGACGAGCCGGCGATCTGGGTCGCGGTGACGGCCATCGAAACAAGTGAACAAGAATGTCTTGGCGAGGACAGCGTCGAGCGTCGCAGCGGCGGCCGCGTCAACTTCGACCGGCTCAGGGCGGCCAACCGGCAAACATTCAAAACAAATTGAAA